>NC_069404.1:22262083-22267083 GCF_026875155.1 Cherax quadricarinatus
TATTACACGATATGATGTAGGGCCGAAATGACCAGTAGTTTGTTGGATTATGTATTGGTAGATAAAAGACTGTTGAGTAGACTTCAGGATGTACAATGTTTATAGAGGGGCACAGATATATCAGATCACTTTCTAGTTGTAGCTACACTGAGAGTAAAGGTAGATGGGAAACAAGGAGAATTGAAGCATCAGGGAAGAGAGAGGTGAAGGTTATAAACTAAAGAGGGGCAGTTAGGGCTAGAGATAAAAGCTATTGGAGAAGATGGTCTAATGGAGCTAGGCAATGGGGTCGAAGAGGTAAGGGTTAGGTTAAAATGTAGTGTTAGAGTGTTCAGCAGAAGTTGGGTTACAGGAAAAGTGGGTGCAGAGGGAAGAGGGCGATTGGTGGAAATGATGATGTAAAGAGAGTAGTAAGGGAGAAAAAGTTAGCATATGAGAAGTTTTTACAAAGTAGAAGTGGATTGCATAGGAGGGAAGAGTATAGTGGAGGAAAAAAAGAGAGAAGTTAACGAGAAGTGGTTGAAAGCAATGTAAAAAGAGAGCAAATGAGAGAGTGGGTGCGATGTTCATCAACAAATTTTGTTGAAATAAGAAAACGTTTTGGAGTGAGATTAACAAGTTAAGAAGCCTAGAGAACAAAATGGATTTGCAGTTATAAAATAGGAAAGGAGAGTAATTAATGGGAGTTAGTAGGTATTGGGAAGATGAGGGAATATTTTGAGGAATTGGTAAATGTTGATGAAGATAGGGAAGCTGTGATTTCGTGTATAGGGCAAGGAGGATTAACTCTTGTAGGAGTGAGAGAGCCAGTTGTGAGTGTGGGGAAGTTCGTGAGGCAGTAGGATTAAAATGAAAGGGGTAGGAAGCGGGATTGTGGGATAAAGATAGAAATGTTTAAAAGCAGGTGGGGATATGTTTTGGAGTGGTTGGTGTCCAATTATTTAATAAATGTATGGAAGAGGGTAAGGTACCTAGGGATTGGCAGAGAGCATGCCATTGTTCTTTGTATAAAGGCAAAGGGGACAAAAGAGAGTGCAAAAATTATAGGGGGATATGTCTGTTGAGTGTACCTGGTAAAGTGTATGGTAGAGTTATTATTGAAAGAATTAAGTAGTAAGAACGGAGAATAGGATAGCAGATGAACAAAGGAGGCTTAGGAAAGGTAGGGGGTGTGTGGACCAGGTGTTTACAGTGAAAAACTATAAGTGACAGTATTTAGATAAGTCTAAGAAGTCTTTGTGCAATTTATGGATTTGGAAAAGGGCGTATGACACGGTGGATAGGGGGGCAATGTGCAGATGTTGCAAGTGGTATGGGTAGGAGGTAGGTTACTGAAAGCAGTGAAAGAGTTTTTTCGAGGATAGTGAGGCTCAAGTTGAGTATGTAGAAAGTTGGGAAATTATTTCCAGTAAAAGTAGGCCTTAGACAAGGACTGTGTGATGTCCCGTGGTGTTTGATATATTTATAGATGGGGTTGTAAAGAGGAAGTAAATGCGAGGGTCTTGGCAAGAGGCGTGGAGTTAAAAGTAAAGAATCAACACACAAAGTGGAGTTGTCACAGCTGCTCTTTGCTGGATTGACACTGTGCTCTTGGGAGTTTCTGAAGAGGAAGTTGCAGAGATTGTGGATGAATTTGGTTAGGGTGTGCAAAGAAGAAAATTAAAGGTGAATAAGGAAAGGAGTAAGGTTATGAGGATAACAAAAAGATTAGGTGATGAAAGATTGGAATATCAGATTGGAGGGAGAGTGTATGGAGGAGGTGAACGTATTCAGATATTTGGGAGTGGACGTGTAAGACGATGGGTCTATGAACAGATGTGGTGAAAATCATTAGAATTGATGAGGGAAAAGACGTGAGTGGTGCACTTAGGAGTTGTGGAGGACAAAGAACTTTGTCCTTGGAGGGCAAAGTGGGGAATAGTATGAGAGTATATGTTGTACCAACGCTCTTGTATGGGTGTGAAGCGTGGGTGATGAATGTTGCAGCGAGGAGAAGGCTGGAGGCAGTGAGATGTTCGTGTTGACGGGCAATGTGTGGTGTGAATATAATGCAGAGAATTCGTAGTTGGAAGTTAGGAGGAGGTGAGGGATTACCAAAACTGTTGTCCAGAGGGCTGAGGAAGGTTGTTGAGGTGGTTCGCGACTGTAGGAGAATGGTGCGAAACAGGATGCGATTCATGAGTGTACAGTCTGGTAGTGGAAGGATGCGGGGTAGGGGTCGGACTAGGGAAGGGTTGGAGGGAGGGGGGTAAAGGAGGTTTTGTGTGCGAGGGGCTTGGACTTCCTGAGGCATGCGTGAGCGTGTTTTGATACGGAGTGAAGGAGACAAATGGTTTTTAATACTGACGTGCTGTTGGTGTGTGAGCAAAGGTGGTAACATTTATGAGGGATTCAGGGAAACCGGCAGGCCGGACTTTGGAGTCCTGGGAGATGGGAAGTACAGTGCCTGCACTCTGAAGGAGGGGTGTTTATGTGGCAGTTTAAAAACTGTAGTGTGCTAGCAACCCTTTGGCAAGATCAGTGTTTGGAGTGAATGATGGTGAAAGTTTTTCTTTTTCGGGCCACCTGCCTTGGGGGAATCGCCAGTGTGATAATAAATAATAATAATAATAATATATGTATATATATATATATATATATATATATATGTGTGTACTATATATATATTATATATATTATATTTATATATATATTTTTAATATTATGTATATATATCTATTTTTATATATATATATATTTATATATATCTAATATATATTTTATATATATATATATATATATATATATATGATATATATTTATTTATATATATATATATATATATATATAATATACATATATTTATTATATATTTATATATATTATTTATATATATATTTTATGTTTTTTATTATCACACTGGGCCGGATTCCCACCCAAGGCAGGGTGGGCCGAAAAAGAAAAACTTTCCATCCATTCACTCCATCACTGTAGTGCCCGAAGGGTGCTTTACACTACAGTTTTTAATTACGCAACATGAACACCTCCTTCAGTGTGCAGGCACTGTACTTTCCATCTCCAGGATTCAAGTCCGGCCTTGCAGGTTTCCCTGAATTCCCCCTTCATTAAATGTTACTTTGATCACACTCCAAGCACGTCAAGTATTAAAAACCATTTGTCTCCAATTCACTCATATCAAACTACGCCACGCATGCCTGCTGGAAGTCAAAGCCCCTCGCACACAAAAACCACTTTACCCCCCTTCCTCCAATCCCTTCCTAGGCCGACCCCTACCCCGCATTCCTTCTCACTACAGAATGTGACACTCTTGAAGTCATTCTGTTTCGCTCCATTCTATCTACATGTCCGAACCACATCAACACCCCTTCCTCAGCCCTCTGGACACAGTTTTGGTATCCCGCACCTCCTCCTTACTTCCAAAACTTTCGGAATTCTCTGCACTATATTCCACACCACACAATTGCCCTCAGACATGACTTTCTCACTGCCTCCAGCCTTCTCTCGCTGCAACATTCATCACCCACGCTTCACACCCATATAAGAGCGTTGGTAATTATAAAACTATACTCTCATACAATTTCCCTCTTTGCTCCAAGGACCAAAGTTCTTGTCTCCACAGGACTCCTGAGTTGCACCATCACTCTTTTTCCCTCTCTAGTCTTGATTCACCTCATCTTTCATAGACCCTCGCTGACACGTCCTTCCAATATATTGAATACGTTCACCTCCTCCATTACTCTCGCCATTCCAATCTGATATTCAATCTTTCGTCACCTTAATCTTTTAGTTATCCTCATAACCTTAACTCTTTCTGTATCACATTTAATTTTCTTCTTTGCACACCCTTCCAAATTCATCCACCAATCTCTGCAGTTTCTCTTCGAATCTACCAAAGAGCATCAGTGTCATCAGCTAAAGTTCAGCTGTGAACAACTCCCACCTGGTGTGTGTTTCTTTATCTTTTACTCCCCCCACGCCTCTTGCAAAGAACACTCGCATTTACTTCTCTTACAAACCCCATCTATAAATATTATTAAAACAACCACGGTGACATCACACATCCTTGTCTAAGGACCCCTACTTGTACTGGGAAAAAAATTTCCCTCTTTCCTACATCCTCTAACTTGAGCCTCACCTTTATCCTCGTAAAAAACTCTTCTGCTTTCAGTAACCTACCTCCTACACCATACACTTGGCAACATCTGCCACATTGCCCAATCACCCTGTCATACGCCGTTTCAAATTCCATAAATGACACAAAGACCTCTTTAGCCTTATATAAATACTGTTCACTTATTATGTTTCAACTGGAAATACACCTGGTCACACACCCTCTTCCTTTCTTTAAGCCTCCTTGTTCATCTGCTATCCTATTCTTTTTCTATCCGTCTTACTCTTAATTCTTTCAATTATAATCTACCATAACACTTTTACCAGGTAGTACACTCACAGACTTATCCCCCTATAATTTTTAGCCACTCTTTTTATCCCCTTTGCCTTTATACAAAGGAACTATGCATTGCTCTCTGCATCCCTAGGTACCTCTTTACCCTCTTCATACATTTATTAATAATTATGGCACCAACACACTCAAAACTATATCCCAATGCTTTTAACTTTCTATCTTTATCCCATCAATCCAGGCTGCCTTTACCCCTTTCATTTACTCTGACTCACGAAACTTCCCCCCACACTAACAACTGGCTCTTCCTCATCTACAAGATGTTATTCTCCTTGCCCCTTATACATCGAAATCAACAGCTTCCCTATCTTCATCAACATTTACTAGTCCTCAAAATATTCCCTCATCTTCCCAATTCCTCTAATCTCCATTTAATAAACTCTCCTCTCCTATTTTTAACTGACAAATCCATTTGGTCTCTAGGCTTTCTTAAACTTGTTAATCTACTTCAAAACTTTTTCTTATTTTCAACAAATTTGTTGATATCATCTCACCCACTCTCTATTTTGCTCTTCTTTTTACATTGCTTCACACTCTC
>NC_069404.1:22272083-22279802 GCF_026875155.1 Cherax quadricarinatus
ACATCACCAACAACCCACAATTTTTTTCTCGTTTTAACTAATTTCATTTAGAAAGTCACAACAACAAACACCACAAATTATAATCACACCTTTGAATAAAACCCCAAAAAAACCATTTGAGTACTCCCAAATTTTTCACCACTGAATATACTAAAACACCGCTGAATACACTCAAAACACCACCAAATCACCATAAACAAGATCAACACCCACAACACCCACATCACCCACAACCCACATCACCAACAACCCACAATTTTTTTCTCGTTT
The DNA here is from genome assembly GCF_026875155.1 of Cherax quadricarinatus. NCBI lineage: Eukaryota > Metazoa > Arthropoda > Malacostraca > Decapoda > Parastacidae > Cherax > Cherax quadricarinatus. The sequence continues at coordinate 22,272,354 of NC_069404.1, forward strand.
TAACCCTTTTAGTTCATTAAAATTAATAAGGGGACACAGTACATCAGAAAGTCACAAAAACAACCCACTTATATCATCTTTTCAGCAGCTCTAGTTCGACAACAACACCCACAACACCCACATCTCACAACGCCCCCCAACACCCACAACCCACAATTTTTTCTCGTTTTATCTAATTTCATCAGAAAGTCACAACAACCCACATCACCCACATCACCCACACTCCACAATTTTTTCTCGTTTTAACCCTTTTAGTTCATTAAAATTAATAAGGGGGCACAGTACATCAGAAAAAGTCCCAACAACAACCCACTTAACATCTTTTTCGGTTTTCTCTAGTTCGACAACAACGCCCACAACTCACAACACCCACAACCCACTTCACCCACAATTTTTTCTCGTTTTTAACCCTTTTAGTTCATTAAAGTTAATAAGGGGACACAGTACATCAGAAAAAGTAACAAAAACTAACTCAAACACTTTTACTTTGAACATCACCAAAACACTCTCATAAATCATTTGAATACTCACATAAACACCTTTGAACACCTTCAAAACACCTTCAAAACACCTTTGAACACCTTCAAAACACTCTCATAATCATTTGAACACACCCAAAAACACCTTTGAATAACCTCAAAACACCTTTGAACACCTTCAAAACACCCTTGAACACCTTCAAAACACCCTTGATCACCTTCAAAAAACAACATTTGAACACACTCAAAACACCTTTGAACACCTTTGAACATTTCCAAAACACTATTTGAGTACTCCCAATTACACCACTGAATACTACTAAAACACGCTGAATTCAATCAAAACACCCTTGATCACCTTCAAAAAAACAACATTTGAACACACTCAAAACACCTTTGAACACCTTTGAACATTTCCAAAACACTATTTGAGTACTCCCAATTACACCACTGAATACTACTAAAACACGCTGAATTCAATCAAAACACCCTTGATCACCTCCAAAAAAAAACAACATTTGAATACTACTAAAACACGCTAAATTCAATCAAAACACCCTTGATCACCTCCAAAAAAAACAACATTTGAACACACTCAAAACGCCTTTGAACATTTTCCAAAACACTATTTGAGTACTCCCTAATAAGATTTGACATCTCTAATTTATCTGCACTTACACATTTCATTAAATTGCAACTCATACCTCAGTCTCCAGACTAGGCATTTTCTCGTTTTTACCCTTTTAGTTCATTAAAGTTATTAAGGGGACACAATACATCAGAAAAAAAAGTCACAAAAACTAACTCAAACACTTTACTTTGAACATCCCCATTAAATTACAACTCATCCCTCATTCTCCAGACTAGGCATTTTCTCGTTTTTACCCTTTTAGTTCATTAAAGTTATTAAGGGGACACAAAAACTAACTCAAACACTTTACTTTGAACATCCCCAAAACACTCTCATAATCATTTGAATACTCACATAAACACCCTTGAACACCTTCAAAACACCTTTGAATATCGTTTTTAAACTAATTTCATCACAACCCACTTATATCATCTTTTTTCGGTAACTCTAATTCGACTACATTACCCTCATCAATTACCAACAAATTTTACTCGTTTTAACTATTGTCATCACTGTAACCAAGATTTCACAAAAATCTCTATGACACCTAACACACACGCACACACACACCCCACACACACGCACAATAAAACACACACACACACACACACATATACACACACACACATACCACACAACACACAACACACACACACACACACACACAACACATAACACACCACACACACACACACACACACAAACACACACACACACACCACACACACACACTGGTAGAAATATTTACTCCATTTCCGAATAGAAACACTTTCCTCGCTCTGAGAGACTCATTGTGGGCCACCCCTTCCTCCTCCGACGCCACCAGGTAATGCGGTTCACACCCAAGGTAGAAAATCACATGGCCATCTCCTTACTTAACCATAACCTAACCCCAGCCTAACCCAAAACCCAACCTAACTTAACCTAACCTAACCTAACATATCTTAACCTAACCTAACCTAACCTAGCCTAACCTAACCTAACCTAACCTAACCTAACCGAACCTAACGTAACCTAACCTAACCTAGCCTAACCTAACCTAACCTAACCGAACCTAACCTAACCTAACCTAACCTAACTTAACCTATCCTAACCTAACCTTACCTAACCTAGCCTAACCTAACCTATCCTAACCTAACCTAACCTAACCTAACACCATCAAACACCTCCGAATACTCCCCAAAACACTATGTGTGTGTGTGTGTGTGTGTGTGTGTGTGTGTGTGTGTGTGTGTGTGTATGTGTGTCCTTATTCATTCCCTATATCTCCTAGGGTAGTTTTAACCCCCTACGGGGGCCCATCACGACGTGGAGCCAGAGCAACCATCACCACTCCAACACCACCTACTACACTCTGGCTCCTAATGTCATCATGAGCCCCGTCGGGGGTTAAAACAACCCTAGGAGATATACGGAATGAATAAGGACAACACACACACACACACACACACACACACACACACACACACACACACACACACACACACATAGTGTTTTGGGGAGTATTCGGAGGTGTTTGATGGTGTTAGGTTAGGTTAGGTTAGGTTAGGATAGGTTAGGTTAGGCTAGGTTAGGTAAGGTTAGGTTAGGATAGGTTATGTTAGGTTAGGTTAGGTTAGGTTAGGTTCAGTTAGGTTAGGTTAGGTTAGGTTAGGTTTTGGTAGGTTAGGTTAGGTTAGGTTAGGTTCGGTTAGGTTAGGTTAGGTTAGGCTAGGTTAGGTTAGGTTAGGTTAAGATAGGTTAGGTTAGGTTTTGGTTAAGTTAGGTTAGGGTTTGGTTAGGCTAGGTTAGGTTATGGTTAAGTAAGGGGGATGGCCGTTTTGATTTTTACCCTTGGGTGTGAAAACCCCATTACCTGGTGGCGTCGGAGGAGGAAGGGGTGGCCCACAATGAGTCTTCAGAGGGAGGAAAATGTTTCTATTCGGAAATCGAGTAAATATTTCTACCCGTGTGTGTGTGTGTGTGTGTGTGTTATGTGTGTGTGTGTGTGTGTGTGTGTGTGTGTGTGTGTATGTGTGTGTGTGTGTGTGTTTTGTATGTGTGTGTGTATGGGGTGTGTGTGTGTGTGTGTGTGTGTGTGTATGGGGTGTGTGTGTGTGTGGGGTGTGTGTGTGTGTGTGTGTGTGTATGTGTGTTTGTGTACGTGTGTGTGCGTTGGGGTGTGTGTGTGCGTGTGTGTTAGGTGTCATAGAGATTTTTGTGAAATCTTGGGTTTCAGTGATGACATTAGTTTTAAAAAGAGTAAAATTTGTTGGTAAATTTATGGGGTAATGTAGTCGAATTAGAGTTACCGAAAAAAGATGATATAAGTGGGTTGTGAATGAAATTAGTTTGAAAACGATATTCAAAGGTGTTTTGAAGGTGTTCAAGGGTGTTTATGTGAGTATTCAAATGATTATGAGGTGGGTTTTTGGGGATGTTCAAAGAAAAGTGTTTGAGTTAGTTTTTGTGTCCCTTAATAACTTTAATGAACAAAAAGGGGAAAAAAACGAGAAATGCTATCTGGGAATGAGGGTGAGTTGAAATTTAAGGGGGATGTTCAAAGAAAAGTTTTTGAGTTAGTTTTTGTGATTTTTTTTTGAGTATTTTTCCCCCTTTAAAAACTTTAAATAAAATAAAAGGGTAAAAACGAGAAAATCCTAGTCGGAGTGAGGGATGGTTGAAATTTTAAAATGAAATGTGTAAGGCGATAAATTAGAGTGTAAAAATCTTTTTTGGGGGAGTACAAAAAATGTTTTTGGAAAAGTTCAAAGGGTTTTGAGTGTGTTAAAAGTTGTTTTTTTTTGGAAGTGATCAAGGGTTTTTGATTAAATTTCCCCGGGTGTTTTAGGTATTTCAAATGTTGTTTTTTTTGGATGTGATCAAAGGTGTTTTGATTAAATTTCAGCGGTTTTAGTAGATTCAGTGGTGAAATTGGGGTACCAAATCGTGTTTTGGGAAAGTTAAAAGGGGTTTTCAAAGGTTTTTTTGAGTGTGTTCAAATGTTGTTTTTTTTGAAGGTGATAAAGGGTGTTTTGATTGAATTTCGCGTGTTTTGTAGTATTCATGGTGTAAGGGGGAAGTACTAAAAATAGTGTTTGGAAATGTTCAAAAGGTTTAAAAGGTTGTTTTGAGTGTGTTCAAATGTTGTTTTTTAAAGGTGATCAAGGTGTTTTTAAGGTTTCAAGGGTGTTTTAAAGGTGTTCAAAGGTGTTTTGAGGTTATTCAAAAGGGTGTTTTTGAGTGTGTTAAAATGAATGAGAGTGTTTTAAAGGGTGTTAAAAGGGTGTTTTGAAGGTGTTTTAAAGGTGTTCAAAGGTGTTTATTTGAGTATTCAATGTTTATAGGTTTTTTTGGGGGATGTTCAAAGTAAAAGTTTTTGAGTTTTTTTTTTGTGCTTTTTTTGATGTAGGGTTCCCCTTATTAACTTAATGAACTAAAAGGGTTAAAAACAAGAAAAAATTTGGGGGGAGTTAGGGAGTGAAAAATTGTGAGGTGTTGGTTTGGGGGGTTGGGGTGTTGTGGGTTGTGGGTTTTTGTGACTTTTCGAGTACTGGCCCCCTTATTAATTTAATGAACAAAAAAGGGTTGAAACGAGAAAAAATTGGGGGTAAAAGGGGGTTGGGGGTGTTGTGGGTTGGGGCGTTGTTGTCAAACTAGAGAACCGAAGAAGAGTTATAAGTGGGTTTTTGTTGGGACTTTTTCGGGTTTCTGTGCCCCCTTTTTAATTTTTAATGAACAAAAGGGGTTTAAAAGGGAAAAAAATTGTGGAGTGTGGGTGATGTGGGTGATGTGGGTTTTTGTGACTTTCTGATAAAATTTAGATAAAAGAGAAAAAATTGTGGGTTGGGGGTGTTGGGGGGCTTTTGTGGGAGGGGGGGTTGGGGTTTTTTTTCGAAAAAGAGCTGCTGAAAAGAGAATAAGGGGTTGTTTTTGTGCTTTCTGTGACGGTGCCCCCTTAAAATTTTTAAATGAAAAAAAAAGGTTTTTAAAACGAGAAAAAAATTGGGGGTTTTTGGGTGAGTGGGTTGTGGGTGATGTGGGTGTTTTGGGGTGGGGTTTAAACTTAGTTTATGGTGATTTTGGTGGTTTTTTGAGTGTTTTCAGGGGTGTTTCAGTAGTATTCGTGGTGTATTTGGGAGTATCAAATGGTTTTTTTTGAGGTTATTAAAAGGGTGATTGTAATTTGGGGGTTTGTTGTTTTTTGTGACTTCTGAGAAATTATTTTAAAACGAGAAAAAAATTGGGGGTGGGTTTGTGGGTTGTGGGTGATGGGGGTTTGTGGGGTTTTTGACTTATTTTGGTGATTTTGGTGTTTTTAGTGTATTCAGCGGTTTTTTAGATATTCCCGTGGTGTTTTTTGGGGGTAAAAAAATGGTTTTTTTGAGGTTTAATTCAAAGGTGTGTTTTATTTTTGGGGGTTGTTTTGTTGTGATTTTCTTTGAAAAGTTAAAAACGGAAAAATTTTTGGGGGGGGTTGTGTTGTTGGGGGGGTGTGGGGATGGGGTTGTGTGTGTTGGGGGTTGGGGTGTGTGGGTTGTGGGTGTTGATTTAGTTTATGGTGTTTTGGTGGTTTTTTGAGTGTTTTCAGCGGTGTTTTAGAAGTTTTTCAGTGTGTATTTGGGAGTACTCAAATGGTGTTTTGAGGTTTTTAAAAGGTGGTGATTAAAAGTTGGGGTTGGTGTTTTTGTGACTTTCTGATAAAATTAGAAACGAGAAAAACAATTGGGGGTGGGGTTTGTGTGTTGCGGGGGGGGGTGATTGGGTTTGTGTGTTGTGGGGTGTGGGTGATGTGGGTTGTGGGTGTTTTGTGGGATTGGGTGTTGTTGCGAAAAGAGATCCCGAAAAGACGTTATAAGTGGGTTGTTAAAGTGTTTTTCTGATGTATTGGTCCCTTTTAACTTTAATGAAAAAAGGGGGCTAAAACGAAAAAAAAAAAATTGAGGTTGGGGTTGTGATTTCTGAGAAAATTAATAAAAACGAGAAAAAATTGTGGGTGGGTTTGGGTTAAAGTAAAGTTTTTGAGTTATTTTTTGTGATTTTTTTTCTGATGTATTTTTCCCCCCAAAACTTTAAAGGTTTTCATTCTCTCCCCCCCCGGGGGGGGACGCCGCCGGGCCCCCCCCCCCCCTTTCCCCTTTGCAAATGGCAAAAAACCCGGGGGCAAAACATTTTTTTTTAGGTGGGACAGATACAAAGTGATAAGTACCGGGACTAGGACCCATGGTTTTTCCCCCAAAATTTTTTCCTTAAAAGGGGCCTTTCCCTGTACCGGGTTAGGTTGTTTAAGGTACAGGGGGAAAAAAGAGGGGGAAAGGGAGGGACCCGGGTTTTTTTTACCCAAAAAGGGATAAGGGGGAAATCGTTTCCTTTTTAAGGGGATAGTACAGGAGGGCCAACACGGTAAAATTCAAGGGAAAAAGGAAAAAAGGCCAAAGGGAATGAGGGCCTTTTAACCCCCTGAGGGGTCCTAACCTCCATTTGTTGGTGGGTCCCAAAGCAGGTTTTTGAAACCAGCCGGGAAAAAACCTTGGGGGATTTTGGGGTTTGTTATATGGAGCTCACTGTCCTAAAAAGGCGCCAAGGGTCCCTTTTTTAATGGGAAGGGCCCGTGAGGAGCCTTTGGGGAGGGGGGAACCCTGGAAATGGTCGTGGAGTGGAGGTAGAAAAGGGGGAAGCGGTCCCTTTTAAACCCCCCCGGGGGGGGGGGTTCCCCCCCCCCTGGGGAGGGTGGAGGGGAAAAGTTACCCAGGAGAAATTGCTTGGTGCGGTTAGGGTTCTTCGGGAGAGGTGGCCGGGGGGGGTCTGAGAAATCAAGTGGATACAGCAAGGTTGAGCAAGGGGGGGGAGGGTTCGAGGAAGCCAAAGGAAGGAATGGGGGAAGTTTGGGGGGGTGGGGGGATTTTTTTGGGGGGGGAAACCACAAAAAACCCTTTTCCCCATTTTTAACACCTGGGGAGGCCCCAAAACCGGGAGTTTAAAAATTTCTTTTTTTTTCCAAACTGGGCCCTTAAAAAAGGGGAAAAAAAAATTAAAATAATAATACACCAATAACCCCCCCCTCAAATTAAGTGGTCCCCAAAAAAGAAGGGGGTTTCTGATTAAAAAAGGTTTTTTAAAGGGTTTTTTACGGGTTTTATTAGGGTTTTTTTGGGGGTAAAAAGGTTAGGGATGAATTTTTTTGAGGGGTTTTAAAAGTTTGGTAATGTTTGTTAAAAAAGGGGGGGGGGTAGAAAATAAAAGAGGGGCATGGGGGGGGAGGGGGGAGGGGGGGGGTTGAGGGAGGGGAGGGGGGGGGTTGTTTATTGGTGAAATGGGTGAAAAGGGTAAAATTTATTTTTTTTTTGGATGTTTTTTTGG
>NC_069404.1:22280302-22308150 GCF_026875155.1 Cherax quadricarinatus
TCAGCACCTTTTTGAACCCGCCTTAAATAAGCCGTCAAGAAACAAGAAAAGTACAAAGGTTTGCAACAAGGTTAGTTCCAGAGCTAAGGGGAATGTCCTATGAAGAAAGATTAAGGGAAATCGGCCTGACGACACTGGAGGACAGGAGGGTCAGGGGAGACATGATAACGACATATAAAATACTGCGTGGAATAGACAAGGTGGACAAGGACAGGATATTCCAGGGAGGGGACACAGAAACAAGAGGCCACAATTGGAAGTTGAAGACACAAATGAGTGAGAGAGATAGTAGGAAGTATTTCTTCAGTCATAGAGTTGTAAGGCAGTGGAATAGCCTAGAAAATGACGTAGTGGAGGCAGGAACCATACACAGTTTTAAGACGAGGTTTGATAAAGCTCATGGAGCGGGGAGAGAGAGGGCCTAGTAGCAACCCGTGAAGAGGCGGGGCCAGGAGCTAGGACTCGACCCCTGCAACCACAAATAGGTGAGTACAAATAGGTGAGTACACACACACACACACACACACACACACGCAGGAGCAAGCAGTCAGGCACTTGTAAAAGCTGTAGAAAGTAGTATTAGCATTAGGATTATAATTAGTGGAAGTACACTGTACTAGTATTATTACTAACACTTTATTAGCATTATTGTTACATAGAAGTGAGGAGGTGGATTTCTGGGCACAGGCATAGATGCGCACACAGGCGCGCACACATACACAGGATCTCACATCTTCCTGAGAACTGACATGATAAACCCTCCCTCCCTATCTCTTACACTCACTATCCACTTCATTCTCTCTCTCTCTCTCTCTCTCTCTCTCTCTCTCTCTCTCTCTCTCTCTCTCTCTCTCTCTCTCTCTCTCTCTCTATCTATCTATCTATCTATCTATCTATCTAACCTCTCTCTACCCTCTCCCATCTCTTCCCTCTAACATCTCTTCACCTCTCATTATCTCTCCCCTCTCTCCAATTTCCCATCTCTCTCTCCCTTCTCTCTCCCCTTCTCCCCTCTCTCTTCCCCTCTCCTCTCTCCTCTCTCTCTTCCATCTCCCCCCCCCCTTTTTTTTTACACAGGGTTTGACAAGGTTAAGGATCCCTAGCTTTATTGACAAGCTATTTACAGGTTAAGGATTCCTAACTTTATTGGCAAGCTAAGAGCTGTTACCTTCAACAGCTCATTTGAAAGCATTTTTATTGTTATGAGACATACAAGTAGGGAACAGGATGAAGTTGGAGCCATCTGTGGGCCAGCATTTTCATTTGATCAACTGACGTTATCTCGTTGACATCATTATGCTGTACGAATATGTTCCATACTCAGCTCATCCTGGGTATATATGATCACAGATGGAGTGATGTTCTGGAGAAGGGTACAGTGAAGTTGCTGCTTTCTGCCCGTCTTGTGGCATGAAAGCTTGTTTCACGCTGTCCTCGAAGTGGATCCAAGTGTGGTACTTTGACAATATTGGCCTTATACATAACAGTAAGGCCACCCACATCCCTCCTGTGTTGAAGGCTTCGCTGAAATGACAGATCTATCCAGGATGGGTCCAGGCGAGAGATGAGACGTCTTGCTCTGTTCTCCACTTTGTCAAGCAGTCGCAGATGATAGGGGGGTGGGGCAGGCAAACTAAGAAAGTGGAGCATATTCAAGGTGTGAGCGTACTTGTGCCTCGTACAGAATCTTGCAACCCCTACTGTCAAGCAGATGCGAGATACGGCGAAGTGCTGTAAGCTTCCTGGCTGCCTTGTTTGCTAGATTTACAACATGATTCTTCATGGTTAGTTTGGAGTCAAATTTCACCCCAAGGATATCAACTTCTTCTCCAGGTGCCAACACCCTCCCATTCATCCATACTACTGCACCAGCATTACCATCATGGTGCCTAGAGATGATCATCATTTGCATTTTCTCAGGTGCAAATGTTACTTGCCGTCTATTTCCCCAAGCTGATATAGCTCTTAGCTGGTGATTGATGTAGCTTAGAGCAGCTGGCATTTCTTCTCTTGGATAAGTGAATGTCAGTGTACAGTCATCTGCATATGCATGTGATTATGGGATGAGATGAAGATCGTTGAAGTAGACATTCCATAACAATGGTCCCAGCATGCTTCCTTGTGGAACACTTGCCCCAATAGGATGTCTTGCTGATTCCGTTCCATTGAGAATTACACTTAGAGATTTACCACAAAGGTAATCACTGAGGAGATATAGCATAGAGCCTGCAATTCCCAGTGCTTGAAGTTTTGCTAAGAGGCCATGGTGCCACACCCGGTCGAAAGCACCAGCAATGTCCAGTGCTACCACACAGCTGACTTTGGATTTATCCAATGACTGGTGCCACTTAGTGGAGAGGTTTAACAACAGATCAGCAGCAGGGTAACCTTTCCTGAAGCCATATTGACGATCACAAAGTAGTGAGTGGTAGTCAAAAAACTGTCATTTGTCTTGAGATTATTGTCTCAAGGATCTTACCAGTGATTGACAGGAGTGACACTGGTCTGTAGTTGCTGATTTCTGCTCTGCTCTTCTTTTTGTGAACAGGGACTACATTTGCCTCTTTCCACAGAGAGGGCCATTTACACTGTACTAGGCAGTGCTGAAAGATGCAAGTTAGAGGTGCTGCTAGCTGGTCTGCACATCTTCTCAGCAATCTAGGGCTCAACTTGTCTGGGCCCACAGCCTTTTCTTGGTCAAGCGATTTAAGCGATTTAAGCGTAAGTTTATTGGCTGTCATCCAAGTCGATATTTTGATCAGCTCCTCATTAACAATGGTGATGAGGGTTGCAAGATCAGGTGTCGAGATACGTTTGGAAGATCATTGATGTATATGAGGAAGAGCAGGGGACCAAGGACACTTCCCTGCGGAACTCCAGTATCAAGTGGCTGTGTTGTTGATGCTGCGTCTTTAATGGTGACATACTGATACCTATTAGTAAGGTAAGATTTGAAATATGCAAGCGCATGGCCTCTTATACCATAATGGTCAAGTTTGTGGAGTAGGATGCCGTGGTCTACTGTGTCAAAAGCTAGGTACTGATAAGTACAGATGTGTTAGTAAATACAGTGAGTGCAGTGAAAAAGTTAGATGAGCTAATGACTACAGTGACTACAGTGCTACAGTGAAACAGGAAGGTAGGGGTAGCACGAACCACGATTGAGAAGAAGCATCACGCTGCTGCTACTATGTGGAACCTGCCGGACGTAAAGTACTATGAAGGATTTTTGGGTCTGGCTCTGCAATACTGATAGCTGAGGGTCTCAAACCCTGCTCTGGAGAGCTGAATATCATAATATAATACTCAACACTTAGTAAGAGGGAGTAACTGGAAAGGAACTTTAGTTGTGCCACACACAGCAGCAAGACGCACAGGTGCACAGGTCAGAAAATACACCCATATTGTAAGTAAGCTTATTCAGGCATACACAATACTGTGCATAGCTTACCATACATAGCAGTGTAGTTGTGGAGAATCTAGTGTAGAGAAACTGAGAGAGCCCAAAAAGCCAGACAGTGATTTATGTTACTGCTAAAGTAAGGTAGAACCAGGAAAAAAGGCTCGGGTGACAGCACAGTAACACACACAGCAGTACGTGCATGCACACACATGTGTATATACTAGAGGGCCATAAATCCACACACACAACATTGTACGTCCCTACCCTAGTGCAGATACTAGGCCTGCAACAACTGTGAATGCTGACCCTATCCATCTCACACACTCACACTCACACTCACACTCACACTCACACTCACACTCACATTCACACTCACACTCTCACCCACTCTCACCCACTCTTACACACTCTCTCACACTCTCTCATACTCTCTCACACTCTCTCACACATTCTCCCAGTACAGTATAGCCATGATATAAAGAACTGCTACATCAGTCACAGATGAAGAGACTGCAGGATGCAAAGGAGCTACACCATATGCGATGACTCTACCAGACCCAAGTGGGGCCCGTGAAAAGACAGAGAGAACAGCAGGAGCACAAGAGTAGGAATAAATGTGTAAATGGCAGGAACTAGTTCACCTCAGAGGATGCTCAGGGAAGCACAGTGGAAGCAAGAAAGGTAGAGGACAGTTTTTGTCCATGGGTTCCAAGAAGTAGAAAGGGAAACAGGAGGGAAAAAAATGATTGAAAGCATCATGAAATCAGTAGGAGAGGACGACATGACCCAGCTAACAAATTTTCGGAGAACTGGGTGTTTTGCGAGAGGAAAAAAAGCATCCAGTCAAAGTGATTTTCAAGGCAGAGTCAGTGCAAAACTGGATCCTGTGGGAGAAAGCATGTCTAAAGGACAAACTGGAGTACCAGAGCATGTACCTCGACCGAGACAGAACACAAGAAGAAAGGATGATATTGAAAGAGAGGGTGCAATGTCACAAGGGGAATGGAGGAAAGGGAAAGGGAAAGGGGAGCAGGAAAACCAAACCCAGGTAGAAAAAACAAATACAACCTCCTCCAGTTCCTCCCACAGAAGGAACTCAGCAATGGCAACCCCAATGCAATCAAAAACCTAATCCAAAATCCACACACACTTTATTTTCTGCCCCCACCCCCTTTTAACAAGCCCCACCCCACAGTAACCCACAACTGTCCCCTTGCTCCCACCCCCCCTCCCCACAAACCCACCCCCCACAGTAACCCACAGAAAACACACACTGTACCCTCTCCCCCCATCCCCCCAAACCAAAACCCCACCCTCCAGAAACCCCACACAAGTCCCTTTCTCCCCCCCATCCCTTTCTCAAAACCCCCACCCCACTGTATCCCCCACAGGCCCTTGACCCTCCCCTCACCCCAACCCCACACCCATTGCCCTCTCCCCACACACCCCACGGACCCACGCCCACAGCACCCCCTATAGACCCTCAAAAGGCCCCTCCTCTACAAAACCCCATTCTCCCAGCCCAAAGTTATGGAAAAAAAGTTAAGGGTTTTGGGTACACGAACGCGGATGGAAAACGAATAAATGAGGGGTGGCATAAAAGATCCAAGGAGATGCCCCCCAGACATCATAGCAGCACAGAAACAAAATCAGGGGGGAAAATAACAGATGCAATTTCCCTACCAGATTTAGGAAAAGGGACGAGACTGGAATAGAGTTTTACATAGTGGTACATTTCAGTGGGGGAAAATGAGGTAGCTTGCAGTTATGTTAACCTCCCACACAACTGCAGGAGGCAGAGAGGGGGTTTATGAGTGCAAAAGAGAAATGGGGGACAATAGTGAGGTAGCAAGAAGAGTCACTCGAGAGAAAAAGTTATGGTTTGGAAATCAACAACAGGGAGTTTGTTTGGGAAAAAAAAGGACCCACGGGGTCCCAAAACATGGGGAGAGGCAAAATATGGTGTGTTACGGGGAAAACCCCAATGCCCCAAACTGTTAACGACACTACCAAGAGAAGGGGAGCAAAAATTGCAAGATTGGCCTTTTTTCACCCTGAGTACTTACACGAGAACATCACATAGAAAGGCCCTTAGAGCTAGCGACCACGTGGTTTGAGCTTTAAATACATCGGGGGCTACAAGTGGGAGGGTAACAGGAGTAGAAAGGGAAAAGCAAACTAAAAAAGGGGGGACCGCCGGGTATGAGAATTTCCGGCATGAGGTTCAGTGGGAAAGAGATTTGGTAGGAAAGTCAGTACAAAAAATGAGGACTTTTAGCAAAAAATGCAAGGAGGGAGAGGAAAGGTTTTTTCCCCAAAGAGTAACAGAAATAATGGGAAGACCAGATGAGCCCTTTGTTTACCCGAAGGTGTGGGGAGGTAAAATTATTTGTGCTAGAAAAAAAAAAAAAGTAAAAAGGTAAAGGATCCGGGAAAAAAAGAGATTGTTGACGACCCAAAAAACGAGTTGCAGAAAAGGAGGGGGGGCCCAGGGGCAGTACAAAAAAAACATAGCATCAAAATCAAGTCTCACCCCCAAAACTGTTTAAACCATATCAGGGGGAAAGAAAACAGTAGCACCAGGTAATAGGTGAGGAAAGAAGGTGTGGAGCTCACAAGAAATGCAAGAAGATGTGAGGAGTGAACACAAGATTTCAGGAAGTCTTTACGGAGGGCAGAAGGGACTTTGGAAAAAAAAAAAACAGAGGGGAAACACCAAAAAGGGTATATACCAAAATTTTGGGATGAATACAGCAACCGAGGGGAGGTGAAAAAGCTTCAATGCCCTTGATGCCTCAAAGGGGTGGGACCGGAAATCTCTCGGGGGTCCTTAGAGAAGAACAGAGACCTGCATTACCACTAACCACAGTTTCAACACACCCTTGAAACTGGGTAACAACCTGAGGTATTGGAGCGGACTAAACGAACCCTAAACTATAACCATGTCATGACGTTTAGATGCAAAGTATGGAAAAATTTATCAAGAGAAGATGGTGGGCCCCTGGAACGGAAAAAGGGTTTTAAAAATCAAAGCCCACGGATTCATGGAAGGCAAACCTTGTCCCAAAAATACTGGGTTTTATGAAAAGGTAACGGGGAAATAAGAATGAGACGGAGGGTGGGTCGATTGTATTTTCGGACTGCAAAAAGTCTTCGAAACATTTCCCACAAGAGATTATGCAGAAGCTGAGGTAGGCATGTATAACGGAAGAGCGCTGCAAAAGATCAGAAATACCTGACAGGGGGGCAACAGCAAGTCATATAGGATGAATATACTGGGGGCCTGTGACGAGCAGGGCCCACAGGGGTCAGTCCTAACCACTGTATTTTTGGTATTGTGAAGACATGAAGAAGGGATAGCTCAAAAATTTCCTTATTTCAGATGATGTAAGTTAAAGAGAAAATTAAATCAGATTTGGCCAACAGGTCTGCAAAGAGCCCGGACAGGCTGGGTTTTAGTCCAGCAACTAGCTCCAGAATTTAGCAGCCCGATGCAAAAATCAGATGACCGGAAAGGGCAAAGAAGACCGCAGAAAAAAGTATAGGTTGGGCAAAAACTGCAAACCTCACTTAGGAGAAAAATTGGGGGCGAGTATAACACCCAGCACATCGCCGGCAGCCCCCATTAAACAAATACTCTGCGGATATGGGCACCTGGGAACCTGAGAAAAAAGCGTTCCCATACCTAGTAAGGAATCGCAAGACTCTATACCTGTTTTTTGGTTTGGGCCCTACTGGGGTACACAGCACCAATTTGGGAACCCCAAACCCGGGAAGCACGTCAAGAAATTAAAAAAAAGTGCAAAGGCTTCCAAAAGGCTGGTTCCAAGCCCAGGGAATTTTCGAAGAAAGGTTTAAAGGGAAAAACGATCTGACGACCTGGAGGACAGGGAGTTAGGGGTGACTGTAAAGTAACAAAATATGATGGAATAGATAAGGAGCAGAGACAGGATTTCCCGAGATGGCACACGAAACAAGGAATGTTAGGAAGTATTTTTTCGCCACAGAGATGTTGGGAAAAAAGAAAAGTTGGCAAGTGATGTATGGAGGCAGGAAAAAATGCAAAGTTTTAAAACAGGGCAGGGGGAAAGGGGGGACCCAGACCCGTCAAAAAGAGGTGGGGCCCGGAACTGATCTCGACCCCCCGCAACCACAATTAGGTGAGTCAATTGGGTGAAGCTCACTACACCAAAACCCCTCTGAGACACCACGCGCACAAACCACACGCACACAAGATGGAAAAGAGAGACAGGATGTTCCAATATTGGAACAGCAACAAGGGGACACAGTTGGAAGTTTAAAAACTCAGTTAATCACAGGGAAGTTTGAATTATTTCTTCATCACAGATAATCAGGAAGTGGAAAAGTTTTGGAAACGATGTATGGAGGCGGATCCCTTCGAAGCTTTAAGAAAGAACAAAGAAAGAAGGGCACGCAACAGGCCTAAAACCATGCGGGCAGGTCCAGTTCCCCCCCCATTAGATCAATGACCCACCCCCCGGATCGCCAAATGACCCACCCAGTCTCGTTACCTCCACTCAAAGATGGAGCACTGCACCAGACCCAAGCAGCACAAGCTAGTCAGGTCCAACTCACACCCCACATGTATTTATCTAAACCATTTTTAAAAACTACACAACGTTTTAGCCGAATAACTGTACTCGGGAGTTTGTTCCACTCCCCAAACTCTATTACCAAACCAGTGCTTTCATATATCCTTCCTGAATCTGAATTTTTCCAACCTGAAACCATTGCTGCGAGTTCCTGTCTTGGCTGGAAATTTTCAGCCGCTATTTATATCCCCTTTATTTATTTCTGTTTTCCATTTATACACCTCGATCATATCCCCCCTTTAATTCTACGCCTTTCGAGAGAGTGCAGATTCAGGGCCCTCAGTCTATCCTCATAGGGAAGATTTCTGATACATGGGATCATCTTTGTCATCTTTCTCTGTACGTTTTCCAGAGCATTTATATCCATTCTGTAATACAGTGACCAGAACTGAGCAGCATAGTCTAAATGAGGCCTAACCAAGGATATATAGAGTTGAAG
Source organism: Cherax quadricarinatus (assembly GCF_026875155.1). Lineage (NCBI taxonomy): Eukaryota > Metazoa > Arthropoda > Malacostraca > Decapoda > Parastacidae > Cherax > Cherax quadricarinatus. The sequence continues at coordinate 22,288,758 of NC_069404.1, forward strand.
AACAACCTGAGGACTTCTATTATTTATACTTCTAGATATGAAGCCAAGAATTCTGTTAGCTTTATTGTCTTGGTTTTAGATTTCTGCTAACCAGAACTCCTGAATCTTTTTCACAATCAGTAGTATTAAGATCTACATTATAAGAACATAAGAAAGGAGGAACACTGCAGGAGGCCTGCTGGCCCATACTAGGCAGGTCCTTTACAATTCATCCCACTAACAAAACATTTGCCCAACCCAACTCTCAATGCCACCCAAGAAACAAGCTCTGATGTGAAAGTCCCACTCAAATCCAACCCCTCCCACTCATGTACTTATCCAACCTAGATTTGAAACTACCCAAAGTCCCAGCCTCAATAACCCAACTAGGTAGACTGTTCCACTCATCAACTACCCTGTTTCCAAACTAATACTTTCCTAATGTCCTTTCTAAATCTAAACTTATCTAATTTAAAACCATTACTGCGGGTTCTCTCTTGGAGAGGGCACCCCTCAAGACCTTATTAATATCCCCTTTATTAATACCTATCTTCACTTATACACTTCGATCAGGTCTCCCCTCATTCTTCGTCTAACAAGTGAATGTAACTTAAGAGTCTTCAATCTTTCTTCATAAGGAAGATTTCTAATGCTATGTATTAATTTAGCCCATCCTACGCTGAATGTTTTCTAACGAATTTATGCCCATTTTGAAATAAGGAGACCAGAACTGAGCTGCATAATCTAGGTGAGGCCTTACTAATGAGTATAAAGCTGCAGTATGACCTCTGGACTTCTGTTGCTTACACTTCTTGATAAAAAATCCCAGAAATCTATTTCCCTTTTATTACGTACGCTTAGGCATTGCTGTCTTGGTTTAAGGTTGCTGTTTCACCATAACCCCCAAGTCCTTTTCGCAATCTGTATGGCTAAGTTCTACATCATTTAACTTATAAGTACTAGGTTATGGGCACTCCAAGCTTCAGAACCTTGCATTTATCTACATTGAACTGCATCTGCCATTTTTCTGACCAAGATGGAGTTTGTTTTAAATCCTCCTGAAGTTCCATAACATCTACGTTTGAATCAATTATCCTACCTATCTTTGTGTCATCGGCCGAATTTGCTATATCACTAGTAATTCCCTCATAAGATCATTGATATATATTATAAACAACAACGGGCCAAGACTGATCCCTGTGGAAACCCACTTGTTACAGATCCCCACTCGGATTTAACCCATTTATGGACACTCTCTGCTTCCTGTCAGTGAGCCATGACTCGATCCACGAGAGCACTTTTCCCCAATCCCATGAGTGCCACTTTGTTTAACAGTCTATGGTGCGGAACTCTATCAAAAAACCTTACTAAAATCTAAGTAAATAATATCAAATTCTTTATTGTGGTCAACAGCCTCAAAAGCTTTACTGAAGAAAGTTTTAAAAAATTAGTTAGACAAGACCGGCCTCTTGTGAATCCTTTCTGAGTATCATTAATCAAGCTATGCTTAACGAGATGGCTTCTTATAATCTCAGCTATAATTGACTCTAGTAATTTGCCTACAATTGAGGTCAGCTTATTGGGCGGTAATTTGGGCGGTAACGACTTGTCCCCCGTTTTTAAAAATAGGAATTAATTAGCCATCTTCCACATATCAGACACTACACCTGTTTGAAAGAGATTTAAAATTAAAAATTTAGTTAATGGTTCACAGAGTTCCACTTTGCATTCCTTAAGAACCCTTGAAAAAAACCTCATCAGGCCCCCGGCGATTTTATTTTGCTTCAGTCTGACTATCTGCTTCACAACCATCTCACTAGTGACTGTGATGTTACATAATTTATCTTCTTCTAGGCCACTGTAAAAATTAATTACTGGAATATTGTTACTGTCTTCCGTGTAAAAATGAGAGAAAAAAATTATTTAAAATCAAGAAACATTCGTTCTTTTTGTCAGTAAGGTGCCCATAGTTTTTTTAAGGGGACCTATCTTATCTCTAACTTTTGTTCTATAGACCTGGAAAAAAACTTTTTGGGTTAGTTTTAGAATCCCTAGCAACTTTAATTTCTAGTCCCTTTTAGCTTTTCTTATCCCCTTTTTAATGTCCCTCTTAATGTCAATATACTGTTCATAAGATGACCTCACCTCTTTTGATACCCTATAAATTCCTTTCTTATGCCTAGTAGTTTATTTGAGCCTATTATTCATCCCATTTTTGGGTCATTTTCTTTTTTGATCTAATTTCTTTATATGGGATAAACGTTCTTTGAGCAGCATGTATAGTGTTCAGAAAACTGTCTATTGATAGCTCTCTTCGTTACCCCAGTCAAACAGATGATAAGTGTTCTCTAAGCCCATCGTAATCTGCAGCGAAAATTGGGACTGTTACTGAGTTATCGCTACTATCGTACTTCATTCAATTCTAAATGTAATTGATTTGTGGTCCCTAGCACCCAGTTCCTCTGAAATTTCTAAATTATTAACAAGGGATTCATTGTTTGCCATAACTAAGTCAAGCAGGTTATTTCCCCTTGTAGGTTCTGTCACAAACTGCTTCAAAAAACAATCCTGAAATACTTCTAGAAGTCTTTATGATTCTAAATTCCCAGTCAAGAAATTCCAATAAAACATGACTAAAGTTAAAGTCTCCTAGATTACTACATTATCGGCCTTGTGGCCTTAACAATTTCCTCCCTTTAGTAGTTTCCCTTGGCCTATCTAATTTTGGGGGGGACGGTATTCACTCCTAAAATCAGTTTTTCATGCCCCTCTGAAAATTCTATCCAAACAGACTCTGTATGTGTTACTTCAGACTTAATACCCGTTTTTATGCAACAGTTAAAGCGATCTCGGACATACAATGCCACCCCACCCCCCCCCCCAAATACTTCTATCTTCTTGGAACAATTTAAAAACCCTGAATATGACATTCCGCGACATGTCCCGACTTTTTGAATTAAACCACGTCTCAGTTAAGGCAAATACATCAATGTTACCTACACTAGCAACTAATCTCAACTCGTCCATCTTATTCCTAGCACTACGGCAATTAGCAAAAAACATTGAAAGACTCTCCTTTCTTTTTACCCTTCGCTATTTCTATTTTTCTTACTAAACCTATTACTGTCCTTATCACCCAAGGTCCCTGGCTTTTCAATATCATCTCGTTCTTATTATTACTAGTGCCCCTAGAACTCGTAATATTACTACACTGGGACTTCACTGTTTTCCTCCCAAAAACCCATACCACTAACTATTCCTAGTTTAAGTCCTAACTGCTTCCTCCACTGCAGTTGCCTTTGCTCCCACCCCACACCTAGATAAGTGAACTCCACCCCTGGCATACATGTCATTTCTGCCATAGAAGAGGTCCCAGTTGTCAATGAATGTTACCGCATTTTCCGTACAGTATTTTTTCCAGCCAGCAATTGACACCAATTGCCTGGACAAACCATTCATTTCCAACTCCCCTCCTTGGCAAAATACCACATATGAGAGGGTTCCCACCCTTACTTCTAATTATTTCTATTGCTGACCTATACCTGCTAATCAGGTCTTCACTCCTACGTCTGCAACATCGTTGCCTCCAGCACTGAGACAGATAATAGGATTACTCCCATTACCTCTCATGATGTCATCCAGACGGCTAAAAATATCCTCCATCCCAGCCCCCGGAAAGCAAACTCTCTGTCTCCTACTCCTGTCCTTCAAGCAGAACGCCCTATCTATATACCTAACTTGGCTATCCCAACAACAACAATATTCGTACCTTCCTTAATGTCTTTCGTCGTGACGTTCCCCTTATTCGACTCACATTCGTCGGGTAGCACTGAGAATTTTATTGGATGTTTCCACAACAGTTTCCACGGAGTCTCTTTTTTCTTCATCGTTTCTACCTTTCATTCGTCTTCTTGATCCCTCAACTTCTTTCCCTGCTGTCCAGCCACTGACCAGTTTCCCTTCTTGACATGAGGACTCAAAACAGGAGGATTACTACGAATCTTCTTGTTTTCCTCGGTCAGTCGCCGAATTTCCATATTCGCCAACCTCAATTCTTCCTTAAGCTGTTGGTAAAGTTGCTCGATGGAGGGCATCTTGCTTCAATTCTACAGAGCGCGCAAACAGGTCTTCACAGAGCCAAGTACAAGTCAACACTGCGCAAAAGCCAACTCAATCAGGAGCTACTGCGCAGCACGTCCACACGGCCCAATAGCGATGCGAACATGGTTATTTATCTGTCCAACATTTAGAACTTTGCGTTTGTCAATATTAAATTGCATCTGCCACTTTTCCGACCATTGCATCAGTCTATTCAAATCATCCTGGAGTGCTCTAGTGTCTTCATTAGAATGAATTGGACGGCCTAGGACGGCAGAGGTATGGTGAAGCTCATGGTGCAGGGGGAGTGACCCAATAGCGGCTAGTGAAGAGGCGGGGCCAGGAGGTATGAATCGATCCCTGCAACCACAACTAGGTGAGTACACACACACACACACACACACAGGTGGATGTGGTATGGATGTGGTACTAGAAAATCTCATGCATCAACATGTTAGAGGACACTACCAGAGAGGTGAGGTGAGGATGATCCAGCAAGACTGGGCCTTGTATTCACAGTGAATAGTTCGAACATTTGAGGTATCACTACGAAAGCCGCTTGGAACTAGTGATCAAAGTGATTCGTGCTTTGATTACATAGTTGGGTTTTTAAGTGGAGAGAGTACCAGGAATAGGAGGGAAAAAACCAAACTTCAAAAGGGGGAACTACACAGGCATGAGGAACTTCTGCAAGACGTTCATTGGGAGAGAGAATTGGCAGGGAAACCAGTGGAAAATGCAAGGAGGCAGAGGAGAGGTTTGTTTTCCCAAGGGAAACAAATAATGGGAAAACCAGAACGAGTCCTTGGTTCATCCGAAGGTGTAGGGATTTGCGGCAAAAAACTAGGTGAACTAGAGAATGGAAAAGGTTTAAAACTCATGGTGGATAGACAAAGGACCCAGGAAATAAAGAGGTCAGCCAAAGAGCCAGAAACGAATATGCATGATAAGAAGGGAGGTCAATGACAATACGAAAATGACATACCTCAAAAATCAAGTCTGACCGAAGCTGTTGTACAGCAACATCAGGAGGAAAACAAGAGTAAAGGACCAGGTAATCAGGCTGAGGAAGGATGGTGGGGAGCTCACAAGAAATGACCAAAAAGTATGTGAGGAGCTCAACATGTGATTTAAAGAAGTATTTACAGTGGAGACAGGTAGGACTCCAGGAATTCAGAACGGGGAGGTACACCAACAAGTGCTGGATGAGGAACTCATAACCGAGGAGGAGGTGAAGCTGCTATGTGAACTTTTTACCTCAAAGGTGGTGGGACCAGACAACATCTCCCTGTTGATCCTTAGAGAGGGAGCAGAGATGCTGTGTGTGACACTGACAAAGATCTTCAACACATCCATTGAAACTTGGCAACTACCTGAGGTATGGAAGATGGCAAATGTAGTTCCAATTTTTAAAAAATGAGACAGACATGAGGCATTAAACTACAGACCTGTGTCACTAACGTGAGATTCCAGTAATTAACAATTATTTAGTTACTGATGAATTTAAGTTAACTAATATTACTGTCACGAGGGACATGGCTATTAAACAGATAGACAAACTGAAACAAAATAAGTCCCCGGGACCCGATGAGTTGTTTTCAAGGGTACTTAAGGAATGCAAGATGGAGCTTAGTCAGCCATTAATGAGTGTATTCAATGCGTCCATCATTACCAGTGTTGTGCCAGAGTTGTGGAAGATGGCTAATGTGGTTCCTATATTCAAATCAGGGGATAAGTCTACTCCTTCAAATTACCGTCCAATAAGCCTGACATCTATAGTGGGCAAGTTAATAGAATCAATTATAGCTGACATTATCCTAAAAAAAAAAAGACGGGTAATTAAGGTACTAAGAAGGGGAAAATAGTTCAGCAGACAAGGGAGTGATGAGTTTATATATTACATAGGATAAGTGTTTTCTATGAACGTTGAACAGTATAGTATTGTAATTAATCAGTAACAGGTTCCTTTTGAGACTGGCAGTGAGGCTTCCATCTGGACATTACCCAAAGTCCGGGTCGAGGCATTAAAAGTCCACATTGAGCTATGTTCTAGAACTTTCCTGGCTGGATTAGATGAATCTACCAAAATTAACAAACTTGACAGTGCTAAAGAAATGTTAGATAATTTTTAGGTAAATTCTAGTAAGCCTATCTCTAGCATTGTCTCCAATATTCATGTAAAAATTGATGCTGTCACCAGGGCACAGTGACCACCAGGCCACGGTGCCCAGTGACCTGGTGACAAAGGCTCTCGCTTTACATGGTGAGGGTCCGGGCTCGATTCCCGGCGAAGGGGTGGAAACATCGGACGTGTTTCCTTACACTGGTTGTGTATGTTCACCCATCAATAAAATGGGCACCTGGGTGTTAGTCGACTGGTGTGAGTCGCATCCTGTGAGAAAACTGACCTAATTAGCCCGAAATTCTCTGCATAACAAGGGACTTTTTATAAAGTAGTATGCCACTGATGTCAGCTAGGTCTGTATACCTTGTACATGTATTTGTAGTAAATAAAGATATTATTATTATATTATTACTATTAATTAAAGCTAGGTCGGTACAATTTTTTTCACAAAGAAATAATTGAAGCAGAATTAGAAAGACTAGTAAATGGAGGAATTATTGAGCCTATTTACCACAGTAATTGGTCTTCACCTATTGTACGTGAATTAGAGGAGGACTATGTCTACGAGAGATATCCTTTTACCAGGATTGAAAAAATATTGTCGGTAGTGGATTAAAGCAAGATATTTACAAAGTTATATTTGAAGGATGCATATTTGAGGATACCAGTAGATGAGAGAAGCCAATAGATTTTAGTAATTAATACCCACATAGAATTTCCTCATCTCCAGTTATCTTTCAAAAATTTATGTCCCAATTGTTTGTTAGATTGGAAGGTGTGACATTCTGTTTGGATGATGTAATACGTTGTGCCACAGAAGCTGAGCATTATGCCAGTCTCAGGCAGGTGTTGAAGATTTTACAAGATCATAATTTAGTGTTCAGAAAGAATAAATCAGTGTTGAAAACCAGATCTTTTGAATATCTGGGGTATGAGATTTCAGGGTAAGGTATTAAAACTTCTTCTAAGAAGATTGAGGCTATAGTAAAGTTATCATCTACGAAGTTCATTGGGGCAGTTCAGCTTGTTAGACGAAGAATGAGGGAAGACATGATCGAAGTGTATAAGTGGAAGATGGGTATTAATGAATGGGATATTAATAAGGTCTTGAGGATATCTCTCCGAGAAAGAACCCACAGTAATGGATTTAAATTAGACAAGTTTAGCTTCAGAAAAGACATAGGAAAGTATTGGTTTGGAAATAGGGTAGTTGATGAGTGGACCAGTCTACCTAGTTGGGTTACTGAGGCTAGGACTTTGGGTAGTTTCAAATATAGGTTGGATAAATATTTGAGTGAGAGGGGTTGGATTTGAGTGGGACTTGAACCAGGATTCCCTCTTTTGACCAGATTTACCAGCAGCTGAGAGAAGAGCTCAGAGTTGCTAATCTGGAGATACGGCGATTAACGGAGGAGAACAAGAGGATTCATAGTAATCCTCCTGTTGTGATTCCCCAGGTTAAGAGGGGAGCTTGGTCAGTGGTCGGGCAACATGGAACCAAGCTGAGGATCAAGAAAACGGTTGGAGAGGCAGAAACAACGAGAAACCAGAAGACTACCGTGGAAACTTCCAACTCATTCTCGGTGCTACCTGACGAATGTGAGTGTTCTTCTGGGAATGCCACAACGAGCACCAAGGAAGCATTGGCAGACGTGAGTGAGACATCCCTAGAAACCCCAACGAAGACCATCGAGAACGTCATGACGAATTCTACAAGTGGTGTAATGCTACCTGACGAATGTGAGTCGACTACTCGGAGCATCACGACGGACGACGCCAAGGAAGGTAAAAACATTGTTGATGTTGGGGATAGCCAGATTAGGTACATGGATAGGGCTTTCTGCTTGAAGAATAGGAGTAGGAGGCAGAGAGTGTGTTTTCCTGGGGCTGGGATGAAGGATATTGTTAGCCGTCTGGATAACATCATGAGAGGTAATGGGAGCAATCCTATTATCTGTTTCAGTGCTGGAGGCAACGATGTTGGCAGACGTAGGAGTGAGAACCTGATTAGCAGGTATAGGTCTGCAATAGAGATAATTAGGAGGAAGGGTGGGAAACCTGTCATATGTGGCATTTTGCCAAGGAGAGGAGATGGAAATGAATGGTTGTCCAGAGCAATTGGTGTCAATTGCTGGCTGGACAAATACTGTAAGGAAAATGTGGTAGCATTCATTGACAACTGGGACCTCTTCTATGGCAGAAATGACATGTATGCCAGGGATGGGGTTCACTTATCTAGGTTTGTTGATGAATGGTTCAGAGAACCGACATGTTGATAAATTAGACACATGTGCAACTCTTGGGTATCTTTATTGAGGAAACGTTTCGCCACACAGTGGCTTCATCAGTCCATACGTAGGAGAAATTTGAAGAACAGGAGGAGAATGAGGTAATCAGTCCCTCAACCTTGAGTCGATGTGTTCAGTCCATCAATCTTGAATAGAATACGGCATATCAGCGGAGAAGCAGCTTATAAACCGTATGGCAGGAGAGGTGCAGCAGTCATAGGTCGTGTCACATTTGTTCAATGTGGAAGTAGGTCGTGCCCAAGAATTAGGCAAGCGAAGAATTCCTAAGTATTAAGATCCCAAGAAGTTGCAGTGTCTGACAGATTTGTAGATGAATGGTTCAGAGAACCGACATGTTGATAAATTAGACACATGTGCAACTCTTGGGTATCTTTATTGAGGAAACGTTTCGCCACACAGTGGCTTCATCAGTCCATTCTCCTTCTATCAACTTTCTGTACTCGACTGATGAAGCCTACTGTGTAAGCGAAACGTTTCGAAATAAAGATACCTAACTGTTGCATATGTGTCTTACCTAACAATCTGTCGGTATTTTATACCATTTTAATGTCCATTCTCCTACGTATGGACTGATGAAGCCACTGTGTGGCGAAACGTTTCCTCAATAAAGATACCCAAGAGTTGCACATGTGTCTAATTTACCACTTATCTAGGTGTGGGATCGGAGCACTGGCCAACGCAGTGGAGGGAGCTGTTAGATCTTTAAACTAGGAATAGTTAGTGGTATGGGTTTTGGCGAGAAAACTGTGAAGTCGCAGGGTAGGAGAACTAGTAATAGGCAAAACGAGGTGGATATTGGAAAGCCAGTGGCACTAATTGACAAGGACAGTAATAGGTTTAGTAGAATAACAGAAAGGAGCAGGAAGGGTAAAGAGAGAGGAGGGTCTTTAAATATATATTACACAAATAGTCGCAGTGCCAGGAATAAGATGGACGAGTTGAGACTAGTTGCTAGTGCAGGTAACAATGATGTATTTGCCTTAACTGAGACGTGGTTTAATTAAAAAAATCGGGACATGCCTGCGGAATGTCACATTCAGGGTTTTTAAATTGTTCCAAGTAGACAGAAGTGTCGGGAAGGGATGTGGGGTGGCATTGTATGTCCGAGATCGCTTGAAATGTTGCATAAAAACGGGTATTAAGTCTGAAGTAACACATACAGAGTCTGTTTGGATAGAATTTTCAGAGGGGCATGAAAAATTAATTATAGGTGTGATATACCGTCCCCCAAACTTAGGTAGGGACCAGGGGAGACTACTATGGGAGGAAATTGTTAGGGCCACAAGGCACGATAATGTAGTAATTCTAGGTGACTTTAACTTTAGTCATATTGATTGGAATTTCTTGACTGGGAATTTAGAATCATACGACTTCTTAGAAGTAGTTCAGGATTGTTTTTTGAAGCAGTTTGTGACATAACCTACAAGGGGTAATAACCTGCTTGACTTAGTTCTGGCAAACAATGAATCCCTTGTTAATAATTTAGAAGTTTCAGTTCTGGACTACTATGGGAGGAAATTGTTAGGGCCACAAGGTACGATAATGTAGTAATTCTAGGTGACTTTAACTTTAGTCATATTGATTGGAATTTCTTGACTAGGAATTTAGAATCATACGACTTCTTAGAAGTAGTTCAGGATTGTTTTTTTGAAGCAGTTTGTGACAGAACCTACAAGGGATAATAACCTGCTTGACTTAGTTCTGGCAAACAATGAATCCATTGTTAATAATTTAGAAGATTCAGAGGAACTGTGTGCTAGCGACCACAAATCAATTACATTTAGCATTGAATGGAAGTATGATAGTAGGAATAACTCAGTAACAGTCCCAGATTTTTGCTTAGCAGATTACGATGGGCTTACAGAACATTTGTCATCTGTTGACTGGGGTAACGAAGAGAGCTATCAATATGAAAGTTTTCTGAACACTATACATGAGGCTCAAAGAACGTTTATCCCGTATTAAGAAATTAGATCAAATAGAAATGACCCAAAATGGATGAATAATAGGCTGAAATATCTACTAGGGCATAAGAAAGGAATTTATAGGCGTATCAAAAGAGGTGAGGGTCATTTTATGAATTAGTATATTGACATTAAGAGGGACATTAAAAAGGGGATAAGAAAAGCTAAAAGGGACTATGAAATTAAAGTTGCTAGGGATTCTAAAACTAACCCAAAAAGTTTTTTCCAGGTATATGGTGACGTGTACTTAGTTGAGTGGTGACGTGTACTTAGTCAGTGGTGACGTGTACTTAGCCCAGTGGTGACGTGTACTTAGCTCAGTGGTGACGTGTACTTAGCTAAGTGGTGACGTGTACTTAGTCAGTGGTGACGTGTACTTAGCTCAGTGGTGACGTGTACTTAGTTGGAGTGGTGACGTGTACTTAGCTCAGTGGTGACGTGTACTTAGCTCAGTGGTGACGTGTACTTAGCTCAGTGGTGACGTGTACTTAGCTCTGTGAAGACCTGTTTGTGTGCTCTCTGTGAATCTGAACCAGGATGCCCTCTCTTGAGCAGCTTTACAAGCAGCTGAGAGAAGAACTCAGAGTTGCTAAACTGGAGATACGGCGATTAACGGAGGAGAACAAGAGGATTCGTAGTAATCCACCTGTTGTGAGTCCCCAGGTTAAGAAGGGAGCTTGGTCAGTGGTCGGGCAACATGAAACCAAGCTGAAGATTAAGAAACGGTTGGAGAGGCAGAAACAACGAGAAACCAGAAGACTGCTGTGGAAACTTCCAACTCATTCTCGGTGCTACCTGACGAATGTGAGTGTTCTACTGGGAATGAAACAACGAGCACCAAGGAAGCATTGGCAGACGTGAGTGAGACATCCCTAGAAACCCCACGAAGACCATCGAGAACGTCATGACGAATTACAAGTGGTGTAATGCTACCTGGCGAATGTGAGTCGACTACTCGGAGCATCACTACGGACGACGCCAAGGAAGGTAAAAACATTGTTGTTGTTGGGGATAGCCAGATTAGGTACATGGATAGGGCATTTGTTTGAAGGATAGGAGTAGGAGGCAGAGAGTATGTTTTCCTGGGGCTGGGATGAAGGATATTGTTAGCCGTCTGGATGACATCATGAGAGGTAATGGGAGCAATCCTATTATCTGTCTCAGTGCTGGAGGCAACGATGTTGGCAGACGTAGGAGTGAGGACTGATTAGCAGGTATAGGTCAGCAATAGAGATAATTAGGAAGAAGGGTGGCAAACCTGTCATATGTGGCATTTTGCCAAGGAGAGGAGTTGGAAATGAATGGTTGTCCAGGCAATTGGTGTCAATTGCTGGCTGGACAAATACTGTAAGGAAAATGCGGTAACATTCATTGACAACTGGGACCATCTTCTATGGCAGAAATGACATGTATGCCAGGGATGGGGTTCACTTGTCTAGGTGTGGGGTGGAGCACTGGCCAACGCAGTGGAGGGAGCTGTTAGGTCTTTAAACGAGGAATAGTTAGTGGTATGGGTTTTGGCGGGAAAACTGTGAAGTCGCAGGGTAGTAACATGAGTACTAGGAGAACTAGTAATAGGCAAAATGAGGAGGATATTGGAAAGCCAGTGGCACTAATTGACAATGACAGTAATAGGTTTAGTGGAATAACAGAAAGGAGCAGGAAGGGTAAAGAGATAGGAGGGTCATTAAATATTTATTACATAAATAGTCGCAGTGCTAGGATAAGATGGGACGAGTTGAGACTAGTTGCTAGTGCAGGTAACATAGATGTATTTGCCATTACTGAGACGTGGTTTAATTCAAAATGTCGGGACATGCCTGCAGAATGTCACATTCAGGGTTTTAAATTGTTCCAAGTAGATAGAAGTATCGGGAAGGGGGGTGGGGTGGCATTGTATGTCCGAGATCGCTTGAACTGTTGCATAAAAACAGGTATTAAGTCTGAAGTAAACACATACAGAGTCTGTTTGGATAGAATTTTCAGAGGGGCATGAAAAATTAATTTTTAGGTGTGATATACCGTCCCCAAATTTAGATAGGGACCAGGGGAGACTACTATGGGAGGAAATTGTTAGGGCCACAAGGCACGATAATGTAGTAATTCTAGGAGACTTTACCTTTAGCCATATTGATTGGAATTTCTTAACTGGGAATTTAGAATCATACGATTTCTTAGAAGTAGTTCAGGATTGTTTTTTGAAGCAGTTTGTGACAGAACCTACAAGGGGTAATAACCTGCTTGACTTAGTTCTGGCAAACAATGAATCCCTTGTTAATAATTTAGAAGTTTCAGAGGAACTGGGTGCCAGCGACCACAAATCAATTACATGTAGAATTGAATGGAAGTATGATAGAAGGGATAACTCAGTAACAGTCCAGATTTTCGCTTAGCAGATTACGATGGGCTTAGAGAACACTTATCATCTGTTGACTGGGGTAACGAAGAGAGCTATCAATATGACAGTTTTCTGAACACAATACATGCTGCTCAAAGAACGTTTATCCCTTATAAGGAAATTAGATCAAATAGAAATGACCAAAATGGTTGAATAATAGGCTGAAATATTACTAGGGCATAAGAAAGGAATTTATAGGCGTATCAAAAGAGGCGAGGGTCATCTTATTAATCAGTATATTGACATTAAGAGGGACATTAAAAAGGGGATAAGAAAAGCTAAAAGGGACTATGAAATTAAAGTTGCTAGGGATTCTAAAACTAACCCAAAAAGTTTTTTCCAGGTCTATAGAACAAAAGTCAGAGATAAGATAGGTCCCCTTAAAAATAACTATGGTCATCTTACTGACAAAAGAGAATGAAATGTGCTCGATTTTAAATAATTATTTTCTCTCGGTTTTTACACAGGAAGACACTAATATATTCCGGTAATTGATTTTTATAGTGGATCAGAAGAAGATAAATTATGTAACATCACAGTCACTAGTGAAATGGTTGTGAAGCAGATAGACAGACTGAAGCAAATAAGTCACGGGTCCTGATGAGGTTTTTTCAAGGTTCTAAAGGAATGCAAAATGGAAGTCTGTGAACCATTAACTAATATTTTTAATTTATCTCTTCAAACAGGTGCAGTGTCTGATATGTGGAAGATGGCTAATGTAATTCCTATTTTAAAACAGGGGACAAGTCGTTACCGTCAAATTACGCCCCCCAATAAGCTGACCTCAATTGTAGGCAAATTACTAGAGTCAATTATAGCTGAGATTATAAGAAGCCATCTAGAAAGCATAGCTTGATTAATGATGCTCAGCATGGATTCACAAGAGGCCGGTCTTGTCTAACTAATTTATTAACTTTCTTCAGTAAAGCTTTTGAGGTGTTGACCACGATAAAGAATTTGATATTATTTACTTAGATTTTAGTAAGGCATTTGATAGAGTTCCGCACAAAGACTGTTGAAGAAAGTAGCAGCTCATGGCATTGGGGGAAGGGTGCTCTCGTGGATCGAATCATGGCTCACAGACAGGAAGCAAAGAGTGTCCATAAATGGGGTTAAATCCGAGTGGGGATCAGTAACAAGAGCGTTTCCACAGGGATCAGTCTTGGGCCCGTTGTTGTTTATAATATATATCAATGATCTTGATGAAGGAATTACTAGTGATTGAGCAAATTCGCCGATGACACGAAGAAAGTGGCAGATGCAGTTCAATGTAGATAAATGCAAGGTTCGAAGCTCGGAGTGTCCATAACCCTAGCACTTATAAGTTAAATAATGTAGAACTTAACCATACAGATTGCAAAAAGGACTTGGGGGTTATGGTAAGCAGCAACCTTAAGCCAAGACAGCAATGCCTAAGCGTACGTAATAAGGCAAATAGATTACTGGGATTATATCAAGAAGTGTAAGCAACAGAAGTCCAGAGGTCATACTGCAGCTTTATACATCATTAGTAAGGCCTCACCTAGATTATGCAGTTCAATTCTGGTCTCCATATTACAGAATGGACATAAATTCGTTAGAAAACATTCAGCGTAGGATGACTAAATTAATACATAGCATTAGAAATCTTCCTTAAGAAGAAAGATTGAAGACTCTTAAGTTACATTCACTTGTTAGACGAAGAATGACGGGAGACCTGATCGAAGTGTATAAGTGGAAGATAGGTATTAATAAAGGGGATATTAACAAGGTCTTGAGAATATCTCTCCAAGAGAGAACCCGCAGTAATGGATTTAAATTAGATAAGTTTAGATTTAGAAAGGACATAGGAAAGTATTGGTTTGGAAATAGGGTAGTTGATGAGTGGAACAGTCTACCTAGTTGGGTTATTGAGGCTAGGACTTTGGGTAGTTTCAAATTTAGGTTGGATAAATACATGAGTGGGATGGGTTGGATTTGAGTGGGACTTGCACATCAGAGCTTATTTCTTGGGTAGCATTGAAAATTGGGTAGGTCAAATGTTTGTTAGTGGGATGAATTGTAAAGGACCTGCCTAGTATGGGCCAACAGGCCTGCTGCAGTGTTCCTCCTTTCTTATGTTCTTATGTTCTTATGGGCATCTTACTGACAAAGAGAATGAAATGTGCTCGATTTTAAATAATTATTTTCTCTCGGTTTTTATACAGGAAGACACTAATAATATTCCAGTAATTAATTTTTATAGTGGACTAGAAGAAGATAAATTATGTAACATCACAGTCACTAGTGAAATGGTTGTGAAGCAGATAGACCGATTGAAGCAAAATAAGTCACCGGGTCCTGATGAGGTTTTCTCAAGGGTTTTTTAAGGAATGCAAAATGGAACTCTGTGAACCATTAACTAACATTTTGAAGATTGAGACACTTATGCAGCATATGGGAATCTTTATTCAGGAAACGTTTCGCCACACAGTGACTTCATCAGTCCAATACAAAGAGGAAGGCGTTAAAGGAGAGGAGGGAAGGGTATGAGGTAATCGTCCCTCAGCCTGGAGTCATGTGTTCAGTCCATCAGTCTTGTAGAATGTACAGCATAGGGCCGTAGACGTGGCTTATATACTGTAGTGAGGTGAGGTGAAGCAGGCGGAGGCGGGGTCATAGTGGTTACCATCCACTAGTCGAAGTAGGTCTCTCGTCCAAAGGTTGAACAAGTGTTGAAGAATTCTTTGTTACAAGATCCCATGATGCTGCTGTGTTGACGTTGTGATGAATGGTTTGAAAAACCGACAAGTTGAAGATTGAGACACTTATGCAGCATATGGGAATCTTTATTCAGGAAACGTTTCGCCACACAGTGGCTTCATCAGTCCAATACAAAGAGGAAGGCGTAAGGAGAGGAGGAGTATGAGGTAATCAGTCCCTTCAGCTGGAGTCGATGTGTTCGTCAATTCGTTCTTGTAGAATGTACAGCATAGGAACGAACGAAACGAAAGTTTTAGGTAAGATCCAAATGGGATGAGCGGGGAAGACGGGACAGACGAAGAATAGTGCTGGAGAGGAGTGTTCTTAGTCGTAGAAATAGAGCCAGGGCTTAACCCAGCAGCAAAGGCGATCGTGGGACAGATATTGAAAGAGAAATTCCGGTTCTTCTCGTGTGGGACTCGGTGGGGTGATTTGGGAGTAAGGGACTTGCATGACCTTTCGCAGCTAGAGAGTGAGAGCAGAACTGAGTCATGTCTTAACCCAAAAAGCTAAGGGCGAAAACGTGGGTCAGAGGGAATGGTACCTGTCTTAGAAGGTACCTGTCCGCGGATCCAAGGTTATTTGTAAGTAGGGTTAGGAGCAGGCAGGTTCATGCAAGGGTAGAAAAGGTTTGTGTTGGTTTGTGGGTCTGGATGTCTTCGTCAAGGAGAGAGGTCCAGTAGTAAGTCGTGTCTCAAGTTTGTCTATCTGGTCTGTCACTGAGCCTCTTCCAGTACAGGATTCAGCGAGGGACGTCTTAATGGGCCATGAGAGATCGCTTGTGGCGAAAGTCCTCCCATCTGATATCAAGCACCAGCGCAGCGCCTTGTTTGGACACGCTGCAGTTTAAGTAAGTTTGTTTTTGCTGCAGAGAGAGGGCTAGAGGAGAGTAAGTTATCAGGGGAAATATTAGGGATTTGTAGAGGTGTAGTTTGGTGCGTTGAGAGGCATGTTTCAGCTTGTAGAGGCCGAAAAGGGCCTTACTAGCTTTTGGGCATGCCTTGGTGAATGTGTCCGTGAAAACAAAGAAGGTAGTCAAGATTAACGCCAAGGACAGTGACAGATTGTGGGGATAGGGAAAGTAAGTGCGGGTTGTCAGCTGTTCTGAGTTCGAAGGTAATGGAGGATCACGTTTCTGTATTTAAAAATACGTAATGCTGGATTTTGCTGCATTGGTTTTTGATCCTCCATTTTTGTTCCCAGATGGCTATCCTGTCAACTCATTTTGTGTTTTGTGTGTGAGGGGATCTATTTTGGGGCATGAGTGATAAGTTGTGTAATGTCGTCTGCATAGGCTAGTGTGATGGAGTTGTGGTTATAGGGTTGGAATGTCGTTAGTGTATAAAATGTAGAGGGTAGGGGAAAGGACAGACCCCTGGGGTACTCCAGCATTTAGTGTGAAGTAGTCAGAGTAACACCCTTTGGGAAATTTGATTCTCATGGTACGGCCGTCTGGGAAAGTTGCAGAGGAGTTTACGAGTATTGAGAGGCAGGTTGAAGTTAGTGCAGAGTTTGTACTTGAGCCCTCGTGCACACAGTGTCAAAAGTTTTTCAACGTCTTTTGAAAACCAGGGCTGTCTGTTTCTTTGTTTTGGTTTATGTGGATGTAGTTGAGAATAAATGTTAATGGCACCCTGTGTGGATCTGTGTTTTGAACCCAAAAAACTGGCCATCTGAAAGTAGAAAATTATGTTCCAGGTATCTGCGAAGGCGATGATTAATGAGTTTTTTCAAAGAGTTTTCCTAAAGTTTCGAGGAGGTGATAGGGCGATAGTTTCAGGGTCAGAGTGGTCTTTATTGGGTTTAGGAAGGGGTTTAGCAGTAAGCGCTTTGAAGAGGGAAGGGAAGTTTTCAGAGGCAAGGGAGGCATTGAGGAGGTTTGTGTAAGGGCAGGAAGGTGTTTCAGGATAATATGGTTTAGGCCAGAGGCCCCAGGAGCCTTTGGAGGAAGGTGTTGAGGAGAGTTTTAATGTCTGTGTTGGTGAAAGGAGTGTCGAGTTCTTGGGAGGAGGTAAGAGTGTCTAGATGTATGTGGCTGTCTGGTGTTGTTTCTTGTGTGTGTGAAAGTGTTCCAGTGTTCTATGTTCTGAATGTGTTGAATAACGTTGGGTGAGGTGGGTGAGCGTGGAAGATGTTTCCCCCAGATGTGTTTGAAGATGTTGGTAGCAGCCTGTGGGTCTGAGATGTGTGTTTTGGGTTGTGGGTGATGTGTTTGAATTTGTTGGTGGGAGTAGTGCCTCTGATTTTTTTGATAAGTTCCCAGAAGGCTTTAGTGTTTTTAACACGCTGCCTGTCCGCTTGTTGTATTAGTCGTGCCCAGTGATTGTTGTGGTCTTGGTCTAGGCTGGTAAAATGTTTTTTCTAAGGTAAGTGAGATCTAATCGGACTTGATTAAATCTATGTGTTTGTAGAGGAAGCGGGTTTTGGTAGCAGATAATTAGGGCTTCTTGTTCTGAGTGACGGTTTGAAGGAAAACGAGTGTGTGAGTTTTCTTTAGGTTTTGCGAATGGGGTTGGGTGGATCGTTGGTAACGAGTGGATGTTTGTTGTGAGTCATAGTGGGTATTTGTCTAGTGTGTTTGAAGTTTAGTCAAGGGTTGTAGGAAATTTAAGTGTTGTTTGGGAAAGGGGTGGGGATGTAAAATGAATGGGTTTTGGGTGAGGATAGGGGGGAGGATGTAATAGGGTGGTGCAGTGATTGGGTGGGTTGTGTTGAAAAGGAGAAGTTTGGGGCCAAAAGGTTGTTTATGGGTTTTAGGGAGGTGAAAGGGGGGCCGTTTGGTACTTTATGAAGGAGGTTTTGGCCATTTGCAAGTGTTGAAATTTTTGTTTTGAAGACTGGAGGTGGTATGTTGAAGTAGTGTTTGGGAAAAAGGGTGAAAAGAAAAGGGCCAATGGGGTTTTTACAAGGGAAAGGGTTTGAAAAAGGGATTGGGAAAAAAAGGGGTTTTGTGGAATTTAAAGGAGGAACCCTCGTGGGGCCTGGGGGCTGTGTTCAGTTAAAAATCTTGGGGAAATTAGGGCTTTGGGGTACTGTTTTTAAAAAAAATATGGATTTAAGGGACGGGTTAGTGGTTTAAAAAAGAACGTAGTTGCTAAAAGTTAAACGTGATTAAGGTTTTTCTTAAAAAGTAATGGGAGGGTTTGGGAAAAGGCTGATGAGGTAAGGAGGGTTAAGGGTTTGACCTTTTGGGGGAGAAGGGTTTTTTTTAGCTTTGGCCCTAGGGTTTAGTATTGAGGGGTTTGCTGGGGGAAATTACATAGGGTTTTGGTGGGTAGGCAGGTAAAAAAGAAGTGGAGTGGGCTTTAGGAAAGGGGGCTTTTTAAATTTTATGAGGGATGGTTGATAGCAAGTGTTTGGGGGAAAGGGGTTTTAAAGATATGGAAAGTGTTAATAAATTGGGTTTTAAAAAAAGAGTGTGGGGGCTTGGGAGAAAAGGGTTTTTAAAAATTGTTCAAATTTTGGGAAACATTGAGTAGTTGGGTTGGTAACTTGGTTCCTGCATCACCATAAGTACAGCAGTTTTTTTCCCCATGTGGGTTTTAAAGGAGAAGTGGCTTGAAACCCGGTGGGTGTTTATTTTTTAGTTCCTGGGGGAGATGAGCATTTGGGGAGGAAAAACCCGCCCCATCCCCTGGGGTTTTTAAAGGAATAAAGAGACAAGGGGGGGAGGAGAGGGTTTGTTAAAGAATTTTCAAAGAAATTTGGGACGGACCTACTTCCCTATATTAATATGCCCCCTCCCCTTTATTTTCCATCAGAATTTTGCCACGTCTACGGCCCTTCAATTTACAAACTT
>NC_069404.1:22308650-22403470 GCF_026875155.1 Cherax quadricarinatus
GGGGAGGGGGAGGGCTGCCGGTACAAAGGGAAATTGGATATCATCCGACTTTGTATATACTTCAGGACCTGCAAAAGTTCACAAGAGAGAGGATCGGGCGCGGAGCGATTTTTTTTTGCACGCAGAGGAATAGAGGTTGCTGGAGGTAAATGGCTTTCGTTTTTCGGTGGGATATTGTAATTTTCATATTCGTAATTTAGGGGCATTACCCCGTAAAGGGTAGACGTGGCGGCCTTTTCGTGTGTGGGGAGGGGTGACTGTTGTCATAACCTTTTTATAATACACATCTTTTGTAGCAGAATTAAACAGCTGATTGATTTGTCGTCAGTATGATGATGACTTAAGGTTTAAATTTTAAAAACTATGGGGTTTGGAAAATCCCTGGCACACGTGGGGCGACCCTGGTGCTATTAGTTGTACACTGATGTACCCAGGGCAACATTTACGATAACTATTAATTTTCGCAATGTTTTATTTTGTGTTTAAAATAGGGAAAAAAAGGGTTTTTTAAATGTGTTGAAACTAATCGTTTTGGAAATGTACGTGTATCATAATTTTAAAATTTTTTACTTCCCTAACTTTAGGTTAATGTTTGATCCTTTAAAATTTGTGGTTGTAGACATTTCAGTCAAACTTGTGCAAGGGGTCTTATTTAATAGAGCATTTGGGGGGTTGGTGGAGCGCTGACAAAAATTTAAAGATTTTTTTGTTTTAAAGGGGTTTTGTTCCGTGCTGGAGCCTCGCTTTTTTTTTCTGTTAAGGGTTTCCCAGCAATTTGCGGACTTTTTATGGTGGTATGTCTTGGATTTTTATTAAAGGCTTGGTTTGCCTTTGGGGTTATTGTTGTAATGTATATGTTTTTTATTCCTATTTTTATCATATTCCTGTTGCTTTGTGCACGGTTTTTTTTTTTTTTGTCTTTTGTAACAGGAGTGTATTGGGGTTTGGACTCTTTTAAATTTTTTTTTGAGGGGTGTTATCATCTTTGTCTTGTTAGGTGTGGTTTCCCCTTTAATAGTAGATTGTAACACTTGGTTGATGGGGGTTGACGGTAGATATTTATTCGCAATGGAAATTATTGTTTATTTTATTTTTTTTATATTTTGTATTGGGTCTTTAAAAAAAAAAATAATATGTAGGTAGGGTTTACAATTTTTTTTTTCTGAAAGGGCTAGGATCAAAAAATATTGCGTTTGTTTAGATGGGACGGATTTGTTAAAGTAATTGCACAGGAAATACTTAAACAAGTTAAAATCAAACTGTTTCCTATTTACTAAAAGTACTTTTTGCACTTTTCGTTTTTTTTTTGTAGTCGTGAGGGGAGTTATAAACCTTTACCATTTTAAGTTTTGGGGCCAGATGTACATTGTAGTTTATTTCATATTCTTACGGTTGGAAATTTATACTTTGGATAGCATTAAGATGGTTAGGGTTAACTTTAAATTTTTTGTGACTTTGGGTTCTAATTTTATTTGTATTTTCAGTGGGGGAGGTTCTTTTTTTCTGGGGAAGGTGGGGGGGTTTGTCTGGGGAAGGGGGGTTTGTTTTGGGGGTTAAAGGTAGTAACATACTGTGCTCTTTTGGTTAGTACCTTTGACATTTTGTATAGTACAGAAATCTGGTTTTACTTTTGATGTAGTTAACGGAAGTATGTACAATTCCTTCCTTAACTTGGTATGTTTGTGTTTTCATTTAAAATATTTGTTACATGATGTATAATTGTTATATTTGTATGTGGTATTAATGGCCCTGGAAGTTTATCACATTGTTGACGGATAGGCCCCGTTTTTTTTTTTATGTGCTGTGAGTACTTTTTTTAAATAAAAAAAAAAACAAAATTGTTGACTCTAAAGTACCCCAAAAATTTTTAGTTACGTCCTCAGAGGGTTGATTCAAAAAAATAATTTTCATAATGTGTTATTTCAATTAATTTTTTTCCGACTTGTGTTGTAAAAACAAATTTGACCTCAAGATCATCAAAATCCATTTTTGCATTTGAGATAATCCTATATAGACTGAAATTAGATTTTCTAATTGTGTAATCTTAGTTGGTAAAGACTGAAACTGAGTTTTCAAACAAGCCATTTTAATGGTATACTGAAAATTCTAGCACCACACTTAGAGTGTTTAAAAAACACTGTATTGCTATAAACAGCTGAGTTTTTGTTATGCTTAATCAGCAATAATCGAGTCAGACACTACTGACCTACTAAGCTTAACCTGAAGGTCAATGACCATGAAGGGTACAGAGTACATATGGCTGGTGTTTATGGCTTGAGCTTGCTGTGTCAGCCTAACCACGATGATTAACCATAAATAACGACGTTATACACTTCATTCACTATAAACTATAAATGTCACTGTATAAGTGTAAATCACGTGTGGAGAAATTTTCTCCAGGAGGGGAGTATCAGCCCCCTTCAGCCCCTTTCAGCCCTGAGGGGCCCAGCCCTCTCAGAAGGGGCAAGCATCTTGTTTACTGCTGCAGCAAATAACTGATCCCGGATGCAGTACCAGTATGCGACGTGGTCAAGCGACCGACGCTCCATGCAAGACTCCAGTGTTGTAAAGTGTATTTTAATAAAAGACAGTCCATCTCTTAGCTTAGCAGGACAATTAAGGAAAATCCTGCTCCCACTTTATCACCATGGTAAAGATAGTGGACATTGTTGTCTATACTTAAGACAGCAAGATTCAAGCATTCTGCTTTGCTTCATGGAGGAAGTGGCAAGGAAGCAAAAGTACTAGGTCAGCTTTTCCTTTATGTGCAAGGGGCATTGACGGTGTAGGAGGCTGTGGCTTCGTCAGATTACTTTTGACTATACTGAGAGTCACACTGATGCCAGGATAACCAACCAAGAACCCTGATCCGTGCATTAGTGTGAACAAAGTGTCTCACAAAACACAATAAACACTTAAGAGAAGTGTGATCAGCTTCTTTAGTGATAAGATTGTGAACAATAAAGACAAATCTTGTGGAACATAGTGTACCAGTGTGCGTATTCCTAGACTATGGAAGACGTGGACATCCAAGGACACTTCAGCTTCTATCAAGTCACCGATACCTGTCAAAGGTGTGAAGAACACCATAGTTCACACTACAAGAGCAACGTAGGTTATGAATTTCTTGTAGTACAGGGGACTGCGCAGTTCTTGAGTCGCAAGGAGTTTGTAATCAAACTATAGTCGGCAGTGAGGTGCGGACTTTTGAGTCCACACAAGTAAGTTTGTCAGCAATCCATGAATGAAATATGCTGACATATCACCCCCTAGGGGTAATTTATTGTTTACATAATATGATCTATTACAGTCCGTTGAGAGACGATCATGGCAACAATTCAAGACCTCATCTGCAGGGGGGGCTGTGTAGACTATTTGCTGTCTTTTATCAGCTAAGTATTCCCTATACTTAAAATTATAAACTTAGCTGGTAACTCATTTCTTGTGGAGAAATATTCTCCGGAGGGGGGGTATCAGCCCTTTCAGCCCCTTCAGCCCCTTTTAGCCTGAGGGGCCCAGCCCCTCAGAGGGGCAAATATCTTGTTTACTGCTACAGCGGTAATTGATCCATGCAGTACCCGTATCACTGTTGTCAAGCGACCGCCGCTCATGCGGTCCAGTGTTGCAGAGTTGTTTTTAATAAGACAGTACATTTTTACTTAGCAGGCAATAAGAAAATCCTGTCCCTTTATTGCCATAGTAAAAGATAGTGGACATTGTTGTCTATGCTTAGACAGCAAGATTTAAACATTTTTTGCTCATGGAGGAAGTGGCAAGAGCAAAGGTACTATGTCAGTTTACCTTTGTGTGGGCAGTATGGGATTTGGGTGCTGTATTTTTCAGATTACTTTTGAAATCTACTGAGAGTGACACTGATGCCAGGATAACACAAAACCTGATCTTGCATTATGTGAAAAAGTGTTTTTAAAAAACAAATAACACTTAAGGGTTGTGATCTTTCTTTAGTGATAATTGTGACAATAAAGAAATTTGTGGAACTATTTATTTTTCCCCCGCTTAAAACCCCAAAGGCCCCTCTAAAGCCCATATTGTAAGTTTTGGGGAACACCATGCAAAGTACAAAGCGTGGTTAAAAAATTTTTTGGGGCCGTGTTTTGGGGGGGGCCCAAAATTTTAATCTATTGTGGCATGCAAAGAGTATGTAACTTTATTCGGCGAATGTACACACCCTCTTTTACAGGCTAATCTCCCCCAACACGCGAAACAAGGTAACTAAGAGTTGACGATGGGGCCCCGTCGTTCAACTAGTAACAGGTTTCCAGCCAATAAGAAGATGGTTATATGGCAAATCGCAGAGAGTTATGTGGGTACCACTCTCCTGTCTGCCTTGTTCATTCACCTTTAGAGCTGGTTGAAGCACGGTCCAGCTCTCTTGTGATTCTATGTCTGCCTTGCTTACCGTGGAGGCACTAATACCTATCACTGTACAGTGTAAACAGTGTACTTATTGCTGCTTCTAAAAAATTGGTGAAAGATAATGTAAGTCCAAAACTTTTCTGCTGTGTTTTATTTTGCTCCTCCATTACACCCAAGGATAACAGGCAATTTGGACTCCCTGGGTTGTAATACAACAATAGTTTCATGCATGCAAGCAACGAGACAAGATGGAAAAATCCACAAATCTAGTGGATAATAAACATTCAGCTCAGTATAAAAAAGAGTATACTTACTCCCGACTTAACTTCAGAATGGGAAATCCCATATAGCATTTATCAAGCTGTGTATACAACAGACAGTAAAACAGACTGTCACAATAAATGTATTCCAAAATGTGTAATTTGTGATGGAACACATGGGCGGACAGTATTGTAGTCAATACACATCATTGGGGCACGTAAAACAACGTGTTCAGGAGCTGAAAACGTGCATCAAGTGTTTAGTGTGAAAGTGAAATGTATGCCTGGATAACCACAAAGAACACTGATCTGTGCATTAGTTGTGAACCAAAGTGTCTCAAAAAAAACACAATAAACACTTAAGAGAATTGTGGATCGCTTAGTTTAGTGATAAGATTGTTGAAACAATTATGACAAAATCTTGTGGAACATGATGTACCAGTGTGGTATTTCCTAGACTATGGAAAGAGTGGACATCAAGGGACCACTGCAGTTTCTATCAAGTCACGATAATTCTGTTCGAAGGTGTTGAAGAACCATAGCTCATGCTACAAGAGCAAGTAGGTTACCGAATTTCTTGTATAGTACGGGGGACTGTGCAGTTCTTGAAGTCGGAACGAGTTTGTAATCAAAACCTATAGTCGGCATCAGTTAGGTGCGGATTTTGAGTCCACACAAGTAAGTTTGTCAGCCATCATGAATGAAAATATGCAGATTAACACCCCCTAGGGGTAATTTATTGTTAAAAATTATAACTCATTTCAGGCCCGTTGAGGAGTGCCTTCGACGCTTCTCAAGACCTTGTCTGCAGGGGCGGATGTTGCAGGCGAAGAGCTTCTTTCTAAGTTAAGTTTCCCTATATTTAAACTTAGCTGGTAATGCCCATTTCTCAACAATTTTGGTAGTGCTCGAATCGGAATTTTTTAAATAAAAGGCCACACTGAGGGTCCAAAATATGTTGTACTAAGTGTACAAATAACCTACGAGCCAAGGTCCTTCGAAAAAAGCTGTAAAATAGTGTTTTACAATTTAAATCAGTAATAAATGAGTCCCTCCAGACTCAATCACAGAGAATGGGCAGCAAAAGAAAAACAGGCGCCCTCACCCAGCGTTCTTACCAAGGAAATACGGGAGCTGAGTATGACCTTCCCACAATGAAAACGATGGGATGCGGCCCACCGTGCATCTACTGCTCACCTCTCAGAAGCGCTTGACTATGACAACAACAACCCAACTGATGTTCAGTTTGTCTGAGTGTATAATACACATAGTGTTTATAAGGATTTATAAACAGAAATTAAGAGACACTGATGTGTTAAAAAGTTTGTTTCTTAATAGATATCTGTTATATTTAAAGGAACTTTTATATAAAGTGTAAGCTTTCAAATATATATTATATTGAACATTTTATATGTGTAAGTAATATTCACGTGTGGATTTCAGTTATACAGTGACATTTATAGTGTATAGTGATGAATTGTATCACGTTTATTTACGATTAATCATCGTGGTCAGGCTGACACAGCAAGATCAAGCCATAAACACCAGCCATAATTGTACTCTGTACCTTCATGGTCATTGACACTGAGGTTCAGCTTAGGAGGTCAGTAGTGTCTGATCGATTATTGCTGACTTAAGCATAACAAAAAAAATCAGATGTTTATAGTAGTGCTGTGTTTTTAAACATCTCTGTGTGTGCTAGAATTTCAGTTTTACATTAAAATGGCTTGTTGAAAAACTCAGTTTCAGTCTTCCCAGACTAAGATTACACAATTAGAAAATCTAAATTTCACTCTGTTAGGTTTAACACAAGATACAAACATAGGAATTTTGATGATCTTGAGGTCAATTTGAATTACTTACTCAACGTCGGGAAATAATTAATTCAGACTATACACATTATGAAAAATAAATTTCTTTGAATCAGGACCCATCTGAGGATGAATTTAAAAAATGTTTTGGATAAAGTTAGCAATCAACAACAATTAAGGTGGACAGGGTGTTCAGGCTATCTGCCGACAAACTCTGTACAGAGGACCTACTGTAAAGCTAGTGGTCAAACACTGTTTCACCGTAACAAACAGTGTCCCCCATTACCAAGCCTTTCCTACACTTGTCATTTCCTATTTTACCAATGTCATAATTATGAAGAATTCATTAGTGGTTTTCAATCCATAGTAATTCACGAAATGCTAGATGAGTTTGCTAAGTTCAATTATCTTAATTGTCTTGTGAAGGCGAGAACCTTATGACTGATTAAAGTCATTCTGTGGTTAAAGGCAAGTATCAAATAGACTCGTGTCTTAGCAGACAATAACTTTGATGCTGGACAAGGTCAGACTTAGACAATGCAGTCTTAGTATCTAAGCTTGAGGCCACCCAAACATTGTTTTTCAGTACTTACAGCATTAGAAATCCATTAGACAATGTCTAGATCTCTTAGGTGCTAATTATGCCTAAGGCAATGTGATTGATTTTATCAGTGGTATTGTACAAGAAAGTTGTCACCACAAACTATTGAACGATTAAAATATTTGTTCAATAAATGCTATTTCACTTGTGAAGAATTAGCAGATGGTTTACAAACAATAGTGTAATGGCATGCAAGCAACAAGGCAAGGTGGAAAAAAATCCACAATACTCTGGTGGAAAACAAACCTTCAATTCAGTTATAAAAAGTGTATACCTATTCCTACTAAAACCACAGAATGGGAAATCCCATATCAGGCATTTATCAAGCTGTGAATACAAACAGACAGTAAACAGACCTATCATTACATAAAGTACTCACAAAATGTGTACCTTTGTGATGATGGAAACACACATTGGGGAAAGTATTGAGGTCAATACACAACAGTAGTGGCACGTAAAACAAGTGTTCATCAGCTGAAAAGGATGATCAAGTGTTTAGTGTGCACAAGGGAGGAAAATGCTCACTGAAGAAGTGTTTTTTTAAATGCAAGGGTATGCATCATACAACATTATGCCCAATTACTTTTGATGAAAAGCAGATAGACTTCCACAGCAGAATCAGGAACAGTCAGAAAGAAACAGCATTAAATGGAGAGATAAGTTTAAAGCAATGCTCTCCCCGATTTGCTCGAGTTGAGTTATCTTAATAAATTACAAACAAAACCTATGTGCCTAACACTATTTGAGCAAGGCTCACAAAGGTCCTTCATAAGAAGAAAAGTGTTTGCAGAAACTGAATAAAACAACCCTATTCAAAGTACAGTAGATATAGGTGTTTTTTTCACAATTCTGGTAAACAGAAATATGGCCTAGCCAGAATCACTGTTGGTCTAGTAAACAGGGAGATAAAAGAAGTAGAAAGCTGTGTAGTAGATGATTTTGCCTAAGTCTGTGGCAGATCCAGGGATTAATAGAAACAGTTGCAGCACTGAAAGCAGCTAAGTCAAGTTGGCTTGTTCCACCCTGACATACCGACGGAACAATTAGTTCCAATTGATTTAAATCATTGGAAGTGATTATTATCTCTGTTTTGTGCAAATATAGAAAGTAAACGTGATGTTTTCACTGCTGAAAAATCGCAGGAAGCCAATGAATATGTGGTTCCCATTCCCTCTCAAAGTGGGAAAGAAGCTGATATTGATTCAGTGGAAAATGTAATGGTTACAAGAATATACCAACCTGATCATGAACAACAGCAAAAATTATCATTACTGGAAGAAAAGAATGAAACCAGTTGATAAGTTGTGGGATATTTAGATGCGAAGGTTATTGATGGTAATAAACTCAAGCCAAAAGAGTCTAGACTTTTATAGCAATATTTGGACACTGTCAAATACTAAGAGGGAGAGTTATTGGGTTACGTTTAATGGAAATTTAAATCACCACATATGCCTAGCATTAATGCATGGATTTCGGACAGATGAAAGCACAAATTTTATATTTTTTTACATGAGCCTCAGGAAGAATCCAGAGCTACTGACGGTCTATGATAATATCATTGACAAGAAACAGTTGGAGAAACAAAAATTCATTGAGGGGAACTGTCGAAGATAAGTTGAAGACATGAAGCTCATTATCTCCCGCAATGGAGTCAGAAGATTCTGAAAACCACTCCACTCGTGTTGTAATAATTGCAGCGCACATGCAAATAAAGATGTTAGCAAGTCTTAATTAGTGCTGAATGACCGGACCCTCACTAACTGAGAAGCTCAGGGGACGTGCTTATGAAATTCGCGCAAAACCCCTTATGCCTATACTCGGCTGATATTTCCAAAGCGTTCTTAAGAGTAGGACTACAAGAAATAGATAGAGATTATAGCGCTTCTTCTGGCCTGAAAATCCATATGATCCTCAAAGTCCTGTGAAAACTTATGGTTTCAAATCAGAATATTATTTGAGTGCTGCAACATTCCTCTCCATTCTTACTAGAAGCTACTCTAAAGCATATTTGAAGAAATCTGAAAGTTCCTTTAAAGAAATCTTAAAAGAAAAGTTTCTATGTGGACAATCTTCAATGTACTGTAAATAAAGTGGAGGATTTGTTATACCTTATACAGTAGAAAGATAAACAAGGAGATGAAGAAGCAAATATGCCTCTAAGGATGTGGAATACAAATTAAATGCAATTTAAAGGGAACTTATTCAAAGAAGATTTCCCTGAAACTGAAATTCCTGATTGCAACAATATGCTGGGACTAAATTTGCCGTACACACAAGGAAGATACTTTGAGTCTCAAAAAGATAAAACAATAAATCATGCAGAAACACTCACTAACGTAGTGTTACTGTTAGCAGGTCATCACAATGTTTTGATCCTCTAGACTCGTCCTCAACCATTACCATAAAGGTAAATATGCTTATGCAAGATGCATGGAAGCTCAAATGGGATGGGATGAGAAGAAACTGCTCTAGAGAATGAGTCTCAAGGCATTGGATGAAATATCCTAGGAGTTTTAACAACTCCGTCAAATTAAATTTCCAGACAAATAGGTCAAGAGGGAAAACAATTACACTTTACAGCTGTGTTCTGTGGATGCGTCTCAACAGAGGGTTATGGGCTGTAGCTTACATGAGTAATGCTGTAGGAAGTACACTAATTACTTCAAAAGTCAGGGTGTAGCACCCCTGAAGGTCAGAACAGTCCACAATTGGAAACTGACAGGCCACTCTATGTAGGTACATAATGAGCTGTCTATCTCAACAAAGTACTTGATCATATCACTATTGAAAAAACGTTATATGGAGTGACATTGAAGCAGTTCTCCTGTGGTTAAGAAATATAAGAGTATAAGTTGTCTATTGTACAGAACAGAGTAGCAGAATTAATAGAAGATGCCAGAGAGATTATCTTTTCTCACGTCTCCGCACACTACCCAAGAAGAATCCAGCTGACATGTTGTCACGCTGGGTGTCCCACTCAAGAAATTTGTGGATTATAAATATGGCACTCCACGACAGAAAACTGGCCTCCTGATTGAAAATAACTGGGCCTCAGCAAAAAGCTCACATTATGCCAGAAGAAAACAGTTGCTTGAAACACAAACACGAAGTAAGTTGTGTAAATACGCAGGACACAACAGAAATAGTCATTGATTGATTCTAAGTACTCTTCTTTGGAGTAAACTCTTAAGGTTACAGCTCTTGTCCATAAGTTTTATTAAGCGGAATAAAACCTGATTATGAATGTCTTGAACCCATGAAATAATGGGTGAATGTAATACAGATAAAGATGTTTTCTCGACAGAATTAAATTTTAGAAACACAAGTAAAATATATCCCCAAAAAACCTGTCATGATTAATTCTTTAGGTCTTTATCTCGACTCAGAAAAGATTATATAAGTGTCGAGGAAGAAATTCAGTAATTCTTCACTACATAAAGAAGCATATACATCCAATATTGATCCCCAAGACTCATTGGATATCAAACTGATTGTGCAAAAATCCCACAGTAACGGTTACATGGTGGGGTAGCTGACACACTTTGTTATATACGACAAATCCTACTGGATACCTCAAGGTCGACAAGTGTGAAAAAAAACAAATAAAGGACTGTATTACTTGTGTCCACCTATGATATGCAGAGTATGTTCAGTATCCAGGTCCATCAATATCCCTCTGAAAAAGTTTGTATATCACTCTATTTGTCCGGCCCGGGGGGCAGGTGTAGATTATACTGGAACCCTATAATTTTAATCCAAAACAGTTGACAAACGTTCCATCAGGGGTACATCTGTTTGGTTTCACTTTTGCTACAAATTGAGCAGTACATCTAGAAGTAGCCAATGAACATGTCTGCTGAAAACTTTTATTCAAATTATTCAGAAGGTTGCAGCCAGAAAGGGCATGTGTCCAAGGCTGATGATTTCAGATTAAAGCAGACGATCTTTGTTGCTGGTGATGCTTATATAAGCAAGATCTTTGATCAGCCAAAAGTACAACAGATGCTGAATCAACGCAGATGTCGTTGGGAACATTCCTTCTAAATCTCCATGGCTCGGCGGATTTTATGAAAGAATGATCGGTATTGTAAAACGTGGTTTAAGAAAAGAATTTCATCGTCAGAGAATCGGACTTAGAAGAATTTCCGTACAGTTGTGACTGAAATAGAATATAGAGTCAACTAACAGCCCTCTTACTTATGTACCGATGATATGGGAACAATTTAGAAGTGTTAAGTCCATCTCATTTACTCCATGGCAGAAGGCTTCGAACCTGTTCCTACCATGAATGATTAAAGAAATCATAGAGGATCATTCTTATTTCGAACCTGAGCAACTCAGATGGAATTCAAAACACCTTAATAAGATAGTGGACATTGTTGTCATGCTTAAGACAGCCAAGATTTTAAACTTTCTGCTTTGGCCTCATGGAGGAATTGGCAAGGAAGCAAAGGTACTATGTTAGCTTTTCCTTTGTGCTAGGGGCAGTAACGGCGTGGGGCGCTGTTGGCGTTTCAGATTCTTTTGACTCTACTGAGAGGACACTGGCGCCAGGATAACCATCAAAGTCATGATCTGTGCGTTAGTGTGAAAAAAAGTGTCTCATAAAAACACAAATAAAACACTAAGAGAAGTGTGAACAGCTTCTTTTAGTGATAAGATTGTGAACAATAAAGACAAATCTTGTGGAACATAGTGTCCAGTCGTGCGTAATCCTAGACTATGGATGACGTGACATCCAAGAACGACACTTCGTTCTATCAAGTCACCGATATCTGTCGAAGGTGCCAAAAGAACACCATAGCTCACGACTACAAGAGCAAGTAGGTTACGAATTCTTGTTAAGTACGGGGCGGGACTGTGCGTTCTTGAGTCGCAAGGGTTTGTAATCAACCTATAGTCGGGCAGTTAGGTGCTGGACTTTTGAAGTCCTCAAAAGTAAGTTGTCACAGCCATCAGTGAATGAAATATGCTGACATAACCCCGTAGGAATAATTTATTGTTTACAAAATTATTAACTCATTTCAGGCGTGGAGGAGTGCTTCGGACAGCATCTCAAGGGACCTCGTATGCAGGGGCGGACTCTGTGCTGGTGATGAGCTGTCTTTCTAAGTTATGTTTCCACTATATTTAAACTAGCTGGTTACTCCATTTCTCAACATTTTCAACATTTTTGGTCATGCTCGAGCCGGGGTATAGGCCAAACTGTGGGTCCAAGAATGTAGTACTATAGTGTAAAAATAACTACAAGCCATGGTCCTTCGAAAAAAGCTGTAAAATAGTGTTTTCAATATAATCAGTATAAATGAGTTCTGCCAGACTCAATCACTGGAAGGGCAGCCCCAACAGACAACGGGCGAATCAACAGCATTCACCCAAAGAAAACGGGAGCTGGGTGACTCGCCCAACAAGAAAATGGCGGATGGCACCCGGCAGCATCTACTGCTCCAAGTCGAGAATAGCCTGTACTACAGGCAACCAACCCAACTGATGTTCAGGTTTGTCTGAGTGTATATACACATAGTGTTTATAATGTTTATAGATAGAATTTAAGAGACAAGATTGTGTTAAGTTTGTTTATTATAGATATAAACTGTTATATTAAAGGCAAACTTATATTAAAAATTAAGCTTTCATACATATTTACAGTGATATTTACATATGTGTAAGAAGTATGTACTTGTTGATTTACAGTTTATACAGTGACATTTTTGTGTATAGTTGAATGAGTGTATAACTCGTTATTTACGATTAATCAATCATGGTCAGGCTGACCCAGCAAACTCAAGCCATAAACACCAGCCATAAGGAGATCTAGAATAGCCCGCCGCCTCACCATTAAATGGTCATTCTGACACTGCAGGGTTAAGCCATTGTTGCCTCGCGTCAAGTGCTGTCTGACTCGATTACCTGCTGATTTAAGCTAACAAAAACTCGCCTTTATAGCAGTACACGTGTTTTTTAACACTCTAAGTGTTGGTGCTAGAATTTACAGCATAACATTAAATTGGCTTGTTTGAAAAAACTCAGTGTCAGTCTTTAAAGCCTAAGATTACACAATTAGAAAATTAATTAACAGTCTGTATAGGTTAACTCTTGATACAAACATAGATTTTGATGATTTGAGGTCAAAATTTGAATTACTTAGACAACGTCTGGAAATAATTATTTAGTTACAGATTATGAAAAGAATTCTTGAATCAGACATCTGAGGATGAAAATTAAAAATGTTTTGGATACATTTAGTAATCAAACAATTAAGGAGGACAGGAGTACAGGCTATCTTGCCGCAAAAACTCTGTCACGAGAGACCTATCGAAACTTTTTTTTTTTATATTTTATTTAAAAACCAATACAGTTTAAACATAAAAAGAAAGAACAGTTAGGGTGGCCGGTGGCCTGGGTGGCCGGTGGCCTGGTGGCTAAAGCTCCCGCTTTCACAACGGAGGGCCGGGTTCGATTCCCGGCGGGTGGAATACATTCGACACGTTCCGTACACTGGTTGTACCTGTTCAACTAGCAGCAAATAGGTTCCTGGGTGTTAGTCGACTGGTGTGGGTCGCATCCTGGGGGACAAGATTAAGTGACCCAAGGAAATAAAGTTAGAAGTCCTCGATAACGCACTGACTTGGGTTATCCTGGGTGGCTAAACCTCCGGGGTTATCTTTTCTTATCTCAATGAAATTAACATGACAACTAGGATTGCACTATATGCTCGCAAGATATTGATGCCAAGCGTTACAATACAGATTTACGGCAAGAACATAGCTAAAAAAAATACATATCACCAGGGTCATGAATTGACATATAGACTCATTCATGGGCTCGCATCCTGGGGGACTAGATTAAGGTACCCCAATGGAAATAAGTTAGACAGTCCTCGATACGCACTGACTTGGGTTATCCTGGGTGGGCTAACCCTCCGGGGTAGCTTATCTTATTCTCAATGAAATTAACTGACAAACAGATTGACAACTATATGCTCGCAAGATATGCTGCCAAGCGTACAAAAGAACTTTCGGCAAGAACATAGCTAAAAAAATACTATCACAGGGTCATGAATTGAACATTTATACAAATTCATGATGCGAAAAATGCTTATAAATAATTTATGGCATATAACATGGACATCTGACAAAGGCTCAATACACTTGAACATAAAATATACAAAGAAGTTATTCAGTTAATCTCATCCTTGCAATAATCAAAAAACTAAACCTACACATTCATAATCTTACTTGAAACATTCTACATACGTATCCCTAACAATAGAGCATTTACATTACCACATACTTAATAAACAGAAAATGGAATACAGCTTTTGAACACAAAAACTGAAGCGCCGTACTGTTACAATATACCCATTTACGATAAATCCTCAGACACAAATGGAACTACGTCACTAAACTGTCTAGACTATGTCTGGTAGACCTTACGACTAAAAACTTAACTCAAGAAACTTAGCATTGACACCAAAACCGGTATCAGGGTACAGAATATAATTATAAACTTTAAAAAAAAATCGAAATCCATACATATATAAGTATTACTTAATCGTCTGACCAATGACAAAGGTCAATACACATAGATAGGGGATTACACACACACACGCACAACACACAACACAACACACGTACACACATAAATGTTTCACAAAAAATCACGTTAATCAGATGCACTGTAGTGCCACAAGCAAAACGTATATTAAGTATATCTCATCATGCAAAACCCAGCACGGTAACATAAATACAAACTAAAACACTTCATGTCGCAAAGTGAACTTATTACTCAAGAATCGTTGTTCATACTTAGAATGATACACATCATAATTCTACATAACAAAACTACTAGATTATACCTACATTCTGAAAGTGTTATATCTATCATACGAGACTTGTGTTACTTCCATCACTTGGATGCCATAAACGTCTCGATGGAATCCAGAGAAACCTTCCAAACCACAACTTCACAACACTCTCACGACCCCACCCAAAGGAGCGACGCCCGCTGTGACCCCAGACTCCTCCAACCTATGAAAACCCCTTCACTCAACTCAATAGCAATCAAGATTACGAGAATCCTTAAACGTTAGCAATTTATACCCCTCTGGGAGTAAAGCCTGATCCCACCTCCTCCATATACAAATCTCTGTTACGACACATCGGTATGATAAAAACGTTACCGCAAGAAACCTTCTTCTCTCCTCACTATGCCCCTCTCCCCTCACACCCACTATAGATATAGTATAAGCTCTACCATGATATAATCTAAAGCTCTTCATGGACACCCTAGTAT
Source organism: Cherax quadricarinatus (assembly GCF_026875155.1). NCBI lineage: Eukaryota > Metazoa > Arthropoda > Malacostraca > Decapoda > Parastacidae > Cherax > Cherax quadricarinatus. The sequence continues at coordinate 22,323,995 of NC_069404.1, forward strand.
ACCCCCCCCACATTATCTAGACTTAAAGCACGCAGTGAAAAACCGTCACACCTCGGCCCCCCCACCTTCTGTACCAAACTACTTAACCGCCACCTAACCTCCTCTAGCCATTCACAAAGTAAACTACATGGAACGCTCTCTCATCCCTCCACAGATTCCACACCCCCCACCCTCTACAACCTGTCTGTTTCGGTAGTATCCTCACCAGACGGATGGATCCCATGCAGGAAAGGAGAAAACGGAAACATACCTCACGCGCCGAGGGTTTAACTTCCATGTTTTTAATCTAAACCAAATACTCTTCCCGCAATACATGTTGGGACAAACCTCAAAATGGGACAACGCACCTACTACAAGTATCCTACACAAAACCCTATACGGAACCTTTCTCAGTTCCCTACACTACATCACAGCCCTCGACGAAACGATTTCGTATTCCTCAACTCAATTCTCATCGATACCTCATACCCAGCCTGTCGTGTATCCTCCCAACTGCCCCGCGTTCACACCCGCACGCAACACTTCCCATTTAATACACACACATTTAGCCTCAGTCTCAAATCCATCAACCCCAACCCACCTGACTTACAGGTAACAGTTCAACTTCCTCCGTATACCAAATCACAACGTGAACCACACAAAACTTTTGTACACCCGTCTTTGATTCCCCGCAATCGCTCTGTCCCTTGGTAATGGGAACACAGCTTGCAAAATGCCAATTCTTACTATACAATTAAAATGTTTTACGACTATCACCGATGTTATATAAGAGTTAGTGCTGGAGTCTCAGAAACACCTAGACGACCACGTTCCTTTCCAATAACCTATCCGAGTTTCCTCTCCGCGCCGCAACCTGTCATCCTTATAAATAATGCCACCCCCCCCCAAATCACTTTAACACCCATTCTTTTTAAACCTCATCTCCCCACGCCCCCACCCAAGAAAACCAACCCTCATGCACTTGAATTCGCACTATTTACCTGCATTCCCGTGGAATTCCAAATAATTGCACAACCTCGTCCTTCACTCCCATTGACATCCCTTCAAGAATGAGAACTGTGGTGTCGTCAAAATATCCAATTAAACCCGGCCAGGCTCCTCCCACCCCCAAACTTCCCTCACATGGTGATACATAAGCTTCAGTCAACCATTCTATTAAGGGGGTCCTGGAAACACGCACAACATATTTGGGAATGGTTGATCCCTGTCTAAGGCCTCGACACATTGCAATTTCCCTCCCCATACACCCATTAAATCTGTATCCTCATTTTTCACCCCTTGTACAAGTATTTTACCCCATCAACTATTTCATCCCAAAAACCCTGTCTCCTAAGTTTAACTGCAAAGCTCCCTTTCCACCCTATATATGCACCCTGCCAATCTAGCAGCCAACAAAGCCACCCCTCTCCACCCCCACCTTAGCTTCCACAAAACTTCGCAGTATCCCATGTCCTTCAATCACCGTCCTTTCCCGGCAAAAACCCAAACTGAATTTGACCCACCTTCCCACATACACATTTCGCTGAACCTATTACCTAAAATTTTTGCAAACACCTTATGTTGCACACATCAGTGATATTGACTTGGGTACTCCCCGAAGGGGTGGCTGACCTGACCTTTGGGACCAACACTAAAACTGCTTGTTACCTGCTTCTCCCCCAAACTTACCCTTCTTCATACAGTTAAATAACCTAACTATAAATCCCCTTATTAAAGTCCAATGTTGTAAATTAAAATTCTACCAGGAGACCGTCAATACCCGACTTTCCCATCCTCATTCCCTTTCACGCATTCTCTATTTCCTCTGCCGTACTAGTCCCCAACCTAAAGCCCTTTTCTAAGCACTAGTTTCCTAAATTACACTCACATACGTTCACACCTTGTCCAACGACACGTCACCCCCCTCCCCACTGTTACCAGCACTTCTCGTTACCAAGCCTCCGCAAAACGCACATATCCCCTCGGGTTCGTATCTCCTGCCCTGCTCGAAATATTTTCGCCAAACATCTCGTTACCTCTAAACATGGATAGCAGTCACGCCTGCCTTTGCTTTTGATGCGCAAAACACACGACTGAGGTTTGTCGCCCCAAAGCATTCTTCCACCCTGCCTGACACCCTTACTGCTTGAAACTTTCATTTTGCAACACCCTCACCCCTCCCTTTATGTAGCTATTTCATCCATAGGAAAAATTATTCAATCTCTCCCCAAGTCCATAGCAACTCTTAGTGCAACCTATCCTCTTAAATAGTTAGCAGTCCATATTTTAAAATTATTAATTCGTTTTCCTTCCTCACATAAAACTTTTCTAATCCTTTCCTTTTGCAGTCTATATCCCACCATGTCACAATGTCATAACTGCCCTGTTCTACACACTAAGGCTCCCTCACTAGGGACTGAAAACCCTCCAACCCCTCCTCATCTACTAACACACTTATATTTATTTTCACAAAAAACTTCTATATATGTCGTGGCGTTCCCCATCCAACCTCCACACCATGACTATGATTGACATTGTAGCCTCAACAGATACTGAAAGAGTTCACACCATCACTGAGAAAGTACTATCTAGTCTGCAGCATATCCACTCCTAAACAAACGTATATTAAAACATTATTCTACCATAACAAAGTATATTCTCCACACCGCCCCCCAAAGGCATCTACATAACCTAACATCCCTTAATAAATCCCTAGAGCCACATGACATTTATCCAGCCACTTTTGGTCCACATCAGACCTGAATTACACTATTCCAATCCACACAACTATCGCCACCTCTGGCAGTGCTCTTAGAAAAACACAAGTTCCTCCACACAAAATCATTCTTTACCTTTATGTTATTTTTGGCGGTGCATACACACTTCACATGGACACACGCTTACCCATCCACCACCCATCCACAACGCAACGCCCTCCCTTTCCCTCCTCCCTCGCTTCTCTGCAAAACAATCGGGCTCTGTCCTCCCTTATTAAAATTCCACACCACTTTTAGCCCGGGAGATGGCAGGGTAACTACTTCGAAATCTGCCACCTCCAACACCCTACCTCTTTAAAAATTGTGCTACTGCAGGAACAAAACAATCCCCACTTAGATTTATCAGGAAATTACGAAAACCAATCTCTCTTCACACCGCTTCATAACACCATTAACATTTACAGACATACACCCTAAGGCCTATTAAAGTTTCCATCCCCTGCTTCCTCTCATCACTTCTTTACAACTCCAGAGCTGGAATTTTAAGTTTGATACCTTCAGAGTGCTCTCTTTCCCTCCCCCTTCTGCCGCGTGCCTCCTATCATGGCTACCACCACCCTTCACCAACTACATTCACACTTCACCTCAGTCGTTTCCCAGGGGCCTTTGTGCAGGCTGTTAATGGACGTCATCAGATATCTGATGTAGCGCCCTTTCTCGTGACCGTAATGTTACAATGTATTGGTCAGATGTTGCCTCTAGATGTACCTCACCTCCACTGAGAATGGTTTAATGATTCAACTGACGACTCCAAAACCCCCGTCAGTCCAAATTATCATTGTCTCCCTGACTTTTCTGGAAGCGACGACTCTCCGAGGACACACGCTCAGATGTAACGTTCCCTTTCTGGCGGTGACAAAGTCTTCAACCACCTCACACCATTTCCTCTAATGGTAAGGGAACCTTTCTCCTGTAATTGCGGCTCCTCCTTATAAAAGGAGGACGATACTGATCAGGCAGCTGGGGGCGGGACTCCAACTCACCGCCAGTCCTGTTTGCCTGATCCACTATCTGCTCCCACAAAACACCACGTCCTCCATCGATGTTTGTTTCTCACCTGCCACCTTTGATGCAGGGGCTGCGCATCCACCACAGGGTCCAGGCACACGTCTTCGTTGTCACAGGTCGCCGCTATGTATCATTACTCACCACATAGGCGGCATGTACGTCGTTGTCCTGGGTACATTACCTGCATCCTGAAATCTGGTAGATACACATTAGGACACGGTATGGGGAGCTCAAAGTCATTTTGAGGTTGTGAAAGAACCCTCTGGAAAAACCAGCATAGGCCACCTGCCGCCACGTTCCATGTTGAGCATAATGCACAGTCCAATACGTCTCAGAAACTTTCCATATATCCGGCCTATCCACCTCAAGGGAACGTTGTGTAACTTGATCCACGTTAAATGCCGTGAAACATCTACATTCTTACATTGAGCTGGTGTGACACTAAGACTTACGTTCTGAAAACTGGTGTACTAACGATCATAAACCGTAGCTGATAGAGTTTGACGAAAATCTTGGCCTCCGTTTATGCTACACCATACAGCCACTATCTTGTATGCCATATGTCTCACGGAATGATCTTTGGGCAATAAGACTTGCGCAGAACTAGGCGTTCTCGTTCCTTTAGTAGCTCAATGCTACAGTATTTAATCCGGCGTCTCAGATAACCGCCATTTGTCACTCACAGTGCCACCTATGTTGTTGTCGATAGCAAGTGGAAGGCGTGACAGCCACCACTTCACACCAATGAGCCAGGGTAATGCAAGGGAGCTCGCCTACAAACAGCAGAGTGGGCAGCCCGTGATGCAGTGCACAACCGCACTCGACCGTGGTTCAGGCAGCGAATATTTACTGTAATAGTGGTCAAACACCTGTTACACCTGTTTCAACAACAAGTTGTACCAATTTACTAAGCTTCCTACCTTGTTTTTTTTTTTTCATTACCTTATTTTCCAAAGGCACAATTATGAAGAATTCATTAGTGTTTCAATCATAGTTTAACTTCACGAAACTGACCATAGATGAGAATTGCTAAAAGTTCTATTAATCTTGATGTCTTGTGAAGGATGGAACCCTAAGAACTGATTAAGTCATTTCTGGTGGTTAAAGGTACTTATCAATGCCTTACGTGTCTTAGCAGACAATTACTTTGATGCTGACCAAGGCCAGGGTTAGACATATTGCAGTTTATAACAAGCTTGAAGCCACCCAAACATTGTTTTTAGATTTACAGGGCAGTTAAGAATCACCTTAGGACAAAGTCTCAGATCTCGATGCTAATATGACCTAAGGCAATGTGATTTGGTTTATCAGTGGTATTTACAGGATAAGTTGTCTCCACAAAACTATTGTACTATAAAATACTTATGTTCATTAACAATGCTATTTCACTCTTGTGAAGAAACTTGCAATGATTACTATTGTGGCATGCAAAGAGTATGTAACTTTATTCGGCGAATGTACACACCCTCTTTTACAGGCTAATCTCCCCCAACACGCGAAACAAGGTAACTAAGAGTTGACGATGGGGCCCCGTCGTTCAACTAGTAACAGGTTTCCAGCCAATAAGAAGATGGTTATATGGCAAATCGCAGAGAGTTATGTGGGTACCACTCTCCTGTCTGCCTTGTTCATTCACCTTTAGAGCTGGTTGAAGCACGGTCCAGCTCTCTTGTGATTCTATGTCTGCCTTGCTTACCGTGGAGGCACTAATACCTATCACTGTACAGTGTAAACAGTGTACTTATTGCTGCTTCTAAAAAATTGGTGAAAGATAATGTAAGTCCAAAACTTTTCTGCTGTGTTTTATTTTGCTCCTCCATTACACCCAAGGATAACAGGCAATTTGGACTCCCTGGGTTGTAATACAACAATAGTTTCATGCATGCAAGCAACGAGACAAGATGGAAAAATCCACAAATCTAGTGGATAATAAACATTCAGCTCAGTATAAAAAAGAGTATACTTACTCCCGACTTAACTTCAGAATGGGAAATCCCATATAGCATTTATCAAGCTGTGTATACAACAGACAGTAAAACAGACTGTCACAATAAATGTATTCCAAAATGTGTAATTTGTGATGGAACACATGGGCGGACAGTATTGTAGTCAATACACATCATTGGGGCACGTAAAACAACGTGTTCAGGAGCTGAAAACGTGCATCAGTGGAAATGTACTGGTTACAAGAATAACCACTGATCTTTGTACCACAGCAAAAATTACATTACTGGAAGAAATGAATGAACCAGTTGATAAGTTGTGGGATTTAGATGCGATAGGTATTGATGTAAATAAACCAAGCCCAAAAGAGTCTCAGACTTATAGCCAATATTTGGACACTGTCAAATATAAAGATGGAGAGTATTGGGTTACGTTACCATGGAAATTAAATCCACCACATCTGCCTAGCAATTATTGCATGGCTTTCGGACAGATGAAAGCACAAATACATGAGCTCAGGAAGAATCCAGAGCTACTGACTGTCTATGATAATATCATACAAGAACAGTTGGAGAACAAATTCATTGAGGAAACAGTCGAAGATAAGTTGAAGACAGAAGCTCATTATCTCCCGCACCATGGAGTCAGAAAAGATTCTGAAACCACTCCACTACGTGTTGTACATAATTGCAGCGCACATGCAAATAAAGATGTAGCAAGTCTTAATTATTGTCTGATGACCGGACCCTCACTAACTGAGAAGCTCAGAGACGTGCTTATGAAATTTCGCGCAAACCCATATGCCTACTCGGCTGATATTTCCAAAGCTTTCTTAAGAGTAGGACTACAAGAAATAGATAGAGATTATACTCGATTCTTCTGGCCTGAAAATCCATATGATCCTCAAAGTCCTGTGAAAACTTATGGTTTCAAATCAGTATTATTTGGTGCAACATCCTCTCCATTCTTACTAGAAGCTACTCTAAATGCATATTTGAAGAAATCTGAAAGTTCCTTTAAAGAAATCTTAAAGAAAAGTTTCTATGTGGACAATCTTCAATGTACTGTAAATAAAGAGGAGGATTTGAAATCCTTATACAGAGAAGCTAACAAGGAGATGAAAGAAGCAAATATGCCTCTAAGGATGTGGAATACAAATTAAATGCAATTAAGGGAACTTATCAAAGAAGATTTCCCTGAAGCTGAAATTCCTGATTGCAACAATATGCTGGGACTAAATTGGAACACACAAGAAGATACTTTGAGTCTCAAAAAGATAAACAATAAATCATGCAGAAACACTCACTAAACGTAGTTTACTGTTAGAGGTATCACAATGTTTTGATCCTCTAGGACTCGTCTCACCAATTACCATAAAGGGTAAAATGCTTATGCAAGATGCATGGAAGCTCAAAATTGGATGGGATGAGAAACTGCCTCTAGAAATGAGTCAAGCATTGGATGAAATATCCAAGGAGTTTAAACAACTCCGTCAAATTAAATTTCCCAGACAAATAGGTCAAGAGGGAAACAATTACACATTACATGTGTTCTGTGATGCGTCAACCAGAGGTTATGGCGCTGTAGCTTACATGAGTAATGCTGAAGGAAGTACACTAATTACTTCAAAGTCCAGGGTAGCACCCCTGAAGGTCAGAACAGTACCACAATTGGAACTGACAGCACTCTATGTAGGTACAAAATTAGCTGTCTATCTCAACAAAGTACTTGATCATCTCACTATTGAAAAAACCGTTATCTGGAGTGACAATGAAGCAGTTCTCCAGTGGTTAAGAAATAATAAGAGTAAGTTGGTCTATGTACAGAACAGAGTAGCAGAAATAATAGAGATGCAGAGAGATTATCTCTTTCTCCACGTCTCTACCCAAGAGAATCCAGCTGACATGTTGTCACGTGGTGTCCCACTCAAGAAATTTGTGGATAATAAATTATGGCTCCACGGACCGAACTGGCTCTCTGATGAAAATAACTGGCCTCAGCAAAAAGCTCACATTATGCCAGAAGAAACAGTCTGCTTGAACACAACAGAAGTAAGTTGTGTAAATACTGCAGACACAACAGAAATAGTCATTGATTGATCTAAGTACTCATCTTTGGGTAAACTCTTAAGAGTTACAGCTCTTGTCCATAAGTTTATTAAGGGAATAAAACCTGATTATGAATGTCTTGAACCCATTAAATACTGGGTGAAAGTAATACAGAAAGATGTTTTCTCTACAGAATATAAATTTCTAGAAACACAAGATAAATCCCCAAAGAAACCTGTCATGATTAATTCTTTAGGTCTTTATCTCGACTCAGAAAAGATTATAAGATGTCGAGGAAGAATTCATAATTCTTCACTACATAAAGAAGCCATACATCCAATATTGATCCCCAAGAATCATTGGCTAACAAAACTGATTGTGCAAAAATCCCACAGTAACGTGTTACATGGTGGGGTAGCTGACACACTTTGTCATATACGACAATCCTACTGGATACCTCAAGGTCGACAAAGTGTGAAAAAACAAATAAAGGACTGTATTACTTGTCGTCACTATGATATGCGAGTATGTCAGTATCCAGGTCCACCTCCATATCCCTCTGAAAAAGTTTTTCATATCACTCTATTTGAGGTGGCAGGTGTAGATTATACTGGACCAATAATTTTAACCAAAACAGTTGACAAAGTTCCCATCAAGGTGTACATCTGTTTGTTCACTTTTGCTACAACTTGAGCAGTACATCTAGAAGTAGCCACTGACATGTCTGCTGAAACTTTTATCAAATTATTCAGAAGGTTTGCAGCCAAAGGGCATGTCCCAGGCTGATGATTTCAGATAAAGCAACGAACTTTGTTGCTGGTGCTGCTTATATAAGCAAGATCTTTGATCAACCAAAAGTACAACAGATGCTGAATCAACGCAGATGTCGTTGGAGATACATTCCTTCTAAATCTCCATGGCTCGGCGGATTTTATGAAAGAATGATCGGTATTGTAAAACGTTGTTTAAGGAAAACTCTTCATCGTCAGAGAATCGACTTAGAAGAATTCCGTACAGTTGTGACTGAAATAGAAAATAGAGTCAACAACAGACCTCTAACTTATGCTACCGATGATCTGGACAATTTAGAAGTGTTAAGTCCATCTCATTTACTCCATGGCAGAAGGCTCGAACCTGTTCCTCCCATGAATGATAAAGAAATCATAGAGGATCCTTCTTATTTCGAACCTGAGCAACTCAGATGTAAATTCAAACACCTTAATAAAGATAGTGGACATTGTTGTCCATGCTTAAGACAGCAAGATTTAAACATTCTGCTTTGCCTCATGGAGGAATTGGCAAGGAAGCAAAGGTACTATGTTAGCTTTTCCTTTGTGCTAGGGGCAGTAACGGCGTGGGGCGCTGTGGCGTCTTCAGATTACTTTTGACTCTACTGAGAGTGACACTGGCGCCAGGATAACCATCAAAGATCACTGATCTGTGCGTTAGTGTGAACAAAGTGTCTCATAAAACACAATAAACACTTAAGAGAAGTGTGATCAGCTTCTTTAGTGATAAGATTGTGAACAATAAAGACAAATCTTGTGGAACATAGTGTACCAGTGTGCGTAATCCTAGACTATGGATGACGTGGACATCCAAGGACACTTCAGCTTCTATCAAGTCACCGATATCTGTCGAAGGTGCAAAGAACACCATAGCTCACGCTACAAGAGCAAGGTAGGTTACGAATTTCTTGTAGTACGGGGGACTGTGCAGTTCTTGAGTCGCAAGGAGTTTGTAATCAACCTATAGTCGGCAGTTAGGTGCGGACTTTTGAGTCCACAAAAGTAAGTTTGTCAGCCATCAGTGAATGAAATATGCTGACATAACACCCCGTAGGAATAATTTATTGTTTACAAATTATAACTCATTTCAGCCCGTTGAGGAGTGCCTTCGACAGCATCTCAAGACCTCGTCTGCAGGGGCGGCTGTGCTGGTGATGAGCTGTCTTTCTAAGTTAAGTTTCCCTATATTTAAACTTAGCTGGTAATGCCATTTCTCAACATTTCTCAACATTTTGGTCATGCTCGAGCCGGGTATAGGCCACACTGTGGTCCAAGTATGTTGTACTATAGTGTAAAAATAACCTACAAGCCAAGGTCCTTCGAAAAAAGCTGTAAAACTAGTGTTTTACAATATAATCAGTATAAATGAGTCCTGCCAGACTCAATCACAGAGAATGGGCAGCCAAAAGACAACGGGCGATCAACCAGCATTCACCCAAAGAAAACGGGAGCTGGGTGACTCGCCCAACAAGAAAATGGCGGATGGCACCCGGCATCTACTGCTCCAAGCTCGAGAAACGCTGACTACAGCAACAACCCAACTGATGTTCAGTTTGTCTGAGTGTATATACACATAGTGTTTATAATGTTTATAGATAGAAATTAAGAGACAAGATTGTGTTAAAGTTTGTTTCTTATAGATATAACTGTTATATTAAAGGAAACTATATATAAAATTTAAGCTTTCATACATATTTACAGTGATATTTACATATGTGTAAGAAAAATTTTTTACTTGTGATTTACAGTTATACAGTGACATTTATAGTGTATAGTGAATGAAGTGTATAACAGTTATTTACGATTAATCATCATGGTCAGGCTGACCCAGCAAACTCAAGCCATAAACACCAGCCATATGTACTCTGTACCCTTCATGGTCATTGACCCTGAGGTTAAGCTTAGTAGGTCATATGTCTGACTCGATTACTGCTGATTTAAGCATAACAAACTCAGCCTTATAGCAGTACAGTGTTTTTTAAACACTCTAAGTGTGGTGCAGAATTTACAGTATAACATTAAATTGGCTTTTTTTGAAAACTCAGTGTCAGTCTTTACAGCCTAAGATTACACAATTAGAAAATCAATTCAGTCTGTATAGGATTAACTCTTGATAAAAACATAGATTTTGATGATCTTGAGGTCAAATTTGAATTATTTAGACAACGTCGGAAATAATTAATTTAGCCTATACAGATTATGAAAAAGAATTTCTTGAATCAGACCCATCTGAGGATGAAATTAAAAATGTTTTGGATAAAATAGTAATCAACAATTAAGGTGGACAGGAGTACAGGGTATCGCCGCAAAACTCTGTCACAGAGACCTATCGTAACTTTTTTTTTATATTTTATTTAAAACCAATACAGTTTAACATAAAAATAAAGAAACAGTAGGTGGGCCCCGGGGGCCTCGGGTGGCCCGGGGGCCTGGGGGCTAAAGCTCCCGCTTCACACACGGAGGGGCCCGGGGTTTGATTCCCGGCGGGGGAAACATTTCGACACGTTTCCTTACACCTTTTGTCCTGTTTACCTAGCAGCAAATAGGTACCTGGGTGTTAGTCGACGGTGTGGGGCGCATCCTGGGGACAAGATTAAGGACCCCAATGGAAATAAGTTAGACAGTCCTCGAAACGCACTGACTTGGTTTATCCTGGGTGGCTAACCCTCCGGGTTATCTTATCTTATCTCAATGAAATTAACTGACAAACAGATTGCACCTATATGCTCGCAAGATATTGCTGCCAAGCGTACAATAAGAACTTACGGCAAGAACATAGCTAAAAAAAATACATATCACAGGGTCATGAATTGACATATATACACATTCATGGGTCGCATCCTGGGGGACAAGATTAAGGACCCCAATGGAAATAAGTTAGACAGTCCTCGATAACGCACTGACTTGGGTTATCCTGGGTGGCTAACCCTCCGGGGTTATCTTATCTTATCTCAATGAAATTAACTGACAAACAGATTGCACCTATATGCTCGCAAGATATTGCCCGCCAAGCGTACAATAAAACTTACGGCAAGAACAAGCTAAAAAAAATACATATCACAGGTCATGAATTGACATATATACACATCATTGATGCAAAACCTTGCATATATATAATTTAGCATATAACATGACATCTGACAAAGGCTCAATACACTTGAACATAAAATATACAAAGAAGTTATATCAGTTAAATTTTCATCCTTCGCATTAATCAAAAACCTAAACCTAACATCATAATCTTACTTGAACATCTACATACGTATCCCCAACAATAAAAGGGTTTACATATACCAACAACTAATAAACAGAAAAAGAATACAGCTTAGAACACAAAAACTGAAGCGCCGTACTGTTACAATAAACCCATTTACGAAATCTCAGACACAAATGGACTACGTCACTAAACTGTCTAGATATGTCTGTATACCATACAGACTAAAACTTAACATCAAGAACTTAGCATTGACACCAAACCGGTATCAGGGTACAGAATATAATTATAAACTTTAAAAAAAATCGAATCATACATATATAAAGTATTACATAACGTCTGACCAATGACAAAGGCTCAATACAATAGAAAGGGATACACACACACACGCACACACACACACACACACACGTACACACAAAATGTTTCACAAAATCACGTTAATCAGATGCACTGTATGCACAAAGCAAAACAGTATATAAGTATATCTCATCATGCAAAAACCCAGCACGTAACATAAATACAAACTAAAACACACTTCATGTCGCAAAGAACTTATTACTCAAGAATCGTGTCATACTAGACTGATACACATCAAAATTATACATAAAAAAATCTACTAGATTATACCTACATTCTGAAAAGTGTTATATCTAACATAACGAGACCTTGAGCTCTACATCCACACTGGATGCCATAAAGTCCGATGAAAACCAGGAAACCATTCCAAACCCACATTCACAACACTCTCACGACCCCACCCCCAAAGGAAGCGAGCCCGCTGTGACCCCATGACTCCCTCCAACCTATGAAAACCCCTTCACTCACTCAATATCAATCACAGATTTACGAGAATCCTTAACGTTAGCATTCTATACCCCTCTGAGAAAGCCTGATCCCACCTCCTCCCATACAAATCCCCTGTTACGACACATCGTATAAAAACGTTACCCCCAAGAACCTTCCTTCTCTCCTCACTATCCCCTCTCCCCTCATCACCCACTATATATATATATAATCTACCATGATATAATCTAAAGCTCTTATGACACCCTCGTCTAACCCACCCATATCAGACTTAAAGCACGCAAAACCGTCACCCCCCGCCCCCCACCCTCTGTACCAACCCACTTAACCACAACCCAAAACCCCCTCTAGCCCTTCACAAAAGTAAACTACATGGAACGCTCTCTCATCCTCACAGATTCCACACCCCCCACCCTCTACAACCTGTCTGTTTTTGTATATCTCACCAGACGGAAGGATCCCAATGCAGAAAACGAAACATCCCTCACGCGCCCGAGGGTTTAACTTCATTTTACTAAATCTAAACCAAAAACTCTTCCACGCATACATGGGAAACAAACCCTCAACGGGGACAACGCACCTACCTACAAGTAACCTACACAAAACCCTTATACAACCTTTCACAGTTCCCTAACCAACATCACAGCCCTCGAAACGATTTCGTATTCCCTCAACTCCATTCCTCGATACCACAAACCCAGCCTGTCGGTACCTTCCCAAACTGCCCCGCGTTCACACCCTCACCAACACTTCCATTTAATACACACACATTTAGCCCTCCGTCTCAAATCCATCAACCCCAACCCACCCTGACTTACAGTAACATTACAACTTCCCTCCGTAACCAATCACAACGTGAACCAAACACAAAAATTTGTACACCCTCTTAGAATCCCCGCAATCGCTGTCCCTGTAATTGGGAACACAGCTGCAACATGCCAAATCTTACTATACAATAAAATGTTTACGACTATCACTCGCTGTATAAGAGTTAGGTGCTGGAGTCTCAGAACACCTAGACGCCCCAAAGACCTTTCCAATAACCTATCCGAGTTTTCCTCCCGCGCCGCAACCATGTCATCCTTATAAATAATGCCACAAATCTTTAACACCCATTCTTTAACAACATCTCCCCCCACGCCCCCCACCCAAGAACCCAACCCCATGCACCTTGACTTCGCACTATTTACCTGCATTCCCGTGGCACTTCCAAATAATTGCACAACCTCGTCCATCACTCCCATTGACATCCCTTCACGAATGAGAACTGTGGTGTCGTCAACATATCCAATTAAACCCGGCCAGGCCCTCCCACCCCCACACTTCCCTCACATGGTGTACATAAGCTTCAGTCAACCATTCTATAAAAGGGGTCCTGGAAACACGCAAACAATATTTGGGACATGGTGCATCCCTGTCTAAGGCCTCTACCCATTGCAATTTCCCTCCCCATACACCCATTAATCTGTATCCTCATTTTCACCCCTTGTACAACGTATTTACCCACTCAACTATTTCCTCCCCAAAACCCTGTCTCCTAAGTATAACCTGCAAAGCTCCCCTTTCCACTCTATCATATGCACCCTGCCAATCTAGAGCCAACAAAGCCACCCCTCCACCCCCACCCTTAGCTTCCACAAAACTTCTCAGTATCCCATGTCCTTCAATCACCGACCTTCCCGGCAACCCAAACTGAGATTTTGACACCACCCTTCCCACAACACATTTGAACCTATTACCTAAAATTTTTGCAAACACCTTATAGTCTGCACACATCAGTGATATGACTTGGTACTCCCGAAGGGTGGGCTGACCCTTGACCTTTGGGACCAACACTACAACTGCTGTTACCTGCTTCTCCCCCAACTTACCCTTCTTCATACAATTAAATAACCTAACTATAAATCCCCTTATTAAAGTCCAATGTTGTAAATAAAATTCTACCAGGAGACCGTCAATACCCGGCACTTTCCCCTTCCTCATTCCCCTTTACGCATTCTCTATTTCCTCTGCCGTAATAGTCCCACCTAAAGCCTTTCTATCACTATTTCCTAAATTACACGTCACATACGTACACACCTTGTCCAACGCCACGTCACCCCCCTCCCCCACTGTTCCAGCACTTCTCGTACCAAGCCTCCGCAAACGCACATATCCCCTTCGTGGTTCGTATCTCCTGCCCTGCTCTATAATTCCCAACCATCTCCGTTACCTCTAAACATGGGATAGCTGTCACCGCCTGCCTTTGCTTTTGATGCCGCAAAACACACGCTGACGGTTTGTCGCCCCAAAGCACTTCTTCCACCCCTGCCTGCACCCTTACTGCTTGAAACCTTTCATTTTGCAACACCCTCAACCTCCCCTTTATTTCAGCTATTTCATCCATAGGAAAATTATTCCCACTCACCCCCCGTCCATAGCAACCTCTTAACCTATCCTCTAAATAGTTAGCCAGTCCATATTTTAAATTATTAATACGTTTTCCTTCTCTCACATAAAACTTTCTAATCCTTTCCTTTGCAACTATATCCCACCATGTCACAATGTCATCCACTCCCTGTTCTTCCACACTAAGCTCCCTCCATAGGACTGAAAACCCCTCCAACCCCTCCTCATCACCTAACACACTTATATTTAATTTCCAAAAACTTCTATATATGTCCGTGAGCGTCCCCCATCCAACCTCCACCACCACTGCCCTATGATATGACATTGTAGCCTCAACAGTACTGAAAGATTTCACATCCACTCCCTGAGAAAGGTGCACTATCTAGTCTCGCAGCATATCCACTCCTAACAAACGTATATTCAAACATATATTCTCCCATAACAAACGTATATTCTCCCACACCGCCCCCCCAAAGGCATCACATAACCTAACATCCCTTAATAAATCCCTAAGAGCCACAGACATATATCCAGCCCCTTTTGGGTCCACATCAGCCACCCTGATTACACTATTCCAATCCCCACCAACTATCGCCACCTCTGGCAGTGCACTTAAGAAAAACACAAGATCCTCAAACAAAAACCCAATTTTTTACCTTTAGGGTTTTTTTTCGGGGGTGCATACACACTCAAAAAAGACACCCCTTTCCCCACCCCCACCCATCCAAAACCAACCCCCCTTCCCTTCCCCCCCCCTCCCTCGCTTCTCTGCAAAACAAAGGGCCCCGTCCCCCTTATTAAAATTCCCAAAAACCACCTTTTAAAGGGGGAAAATGGCAGGTAACTACCGAAATCCTGCCACCCCAAAAACCCTACCCTCTTTAAAATTGTGCCCGCAGGAACACAAAAACCCCAAAGATTTATTCAGAAATTTACAAAAACCCAACCCTCTTCACCCCGCTTTCATAACCCATTAACTTTACAGACTTACACCAAAAGGGCCTTTTTAAAAGTTTCCCCCCCTGCTTCCCCCTCATCACCAAAAACAACCCCCAAAACTTGAATTTAATTTTTTTTAATTTACCTTCAGGCACTTTTTCCCTCCCCCCCTTTTTCCGGGCCTCCTATCATGGCTACCACCACCTACACCCCCTACCTTTCCACACCCCACCCATCTGTTTCCCCAGGCCTTTGTGCAGGCGTAAGGACGCTTTCAGAATCTAGGAAAGCCGCCCTTTCTCGTGAAAAGTCATTTACACATTTTCTTGGCAATTTTGCCTCTAGATAAACCTCCCCCCTCCACCTAGAAAGGGTTTTAATTGTTTCAACAAAAGACGCCCAAACCCCCGGGTCACGCCCCAAAATTATCAGGCCCCTCCGTTTTTCTGGAACGACAAACCTCCGATACAACCAGGGTTTCGGGAGTAACGTCCCTCCCCTGGGGGTGCCAAAGTCTTCAACACCTCCCCCAAATTCCCTTCTAAATGTCAAAACCTTCCCCTTTAATTTCTGCTCCCCTTTATCCACGGGAAACATCCCAAAATCGGGCAGCTGGGGGGGACTCCAACCCCAACCGCCAGCCCCTGGGGCCTGATCCACAAATCTCGCCCAAAAAACACCACGCCCCTCCATCCGTGTTTTGTTCTCACCGCCCCCTTTTTAAAAGGGGGCGGGGGTTTGCACATCCACCACAGGTCCAGGCACACCCTTCGTTTTGTCACAGGTCCCCGTTTAAGGTGATCATACTCACCACATAGGCGGCCCTGTACGTCGTTTTTCCCGGGTACATTACCTGCACCCCCCAAAACTTTTAAGATACACATAGGGCGGAAAGGGGCCTCCAAAAAAAAAATCCCTTTTGAGGGTTTAAAGGGAAACCCCCTGGAAAACCAGATAGGCACCTTCCGGCCCCCCGTACCAGGGTTGGGGCCCTAAGGGACCGTCCCATACTTCCAAAAACTTTTTCCAAATTTTTTTAATCCGCCTCACCACCTTTAAAGGAAAGTTTTGTAACCTTACCCCAAAAATGCCGTGAAACATCTACATTCTTTTCCCTTGACAGCTTTGGGGTGCACAAAACTTACGTTTTAAACCTGGGGACTAAAAGATTCATAAACCTACTGATACAGTTTGACAAAATTCTTTGGCCCCCGTTTTAAAGGGTAAAAACCATACCAAGCCACATCTTTTTTCCCTTTCTCCCGGATGACTTTTGGGAAAAAGACTTGCGCAGAACTAGGCGTTATCTTCCCTTTTGTAGCTCAATGCCTTTCAGTTTTTTTATCCGGGGTCTCAACTAAAACCCCCATCTTTGGGAAAAAAAATTTCCCCCAAGTTGTTTTTCAAAGGCGTGACAGCACCACTTCACACCACTGCAAACCAGGGAACTGACAAGGGGGCTCGCCTACAAAAAAGCAGAGGGTCGAGGGACAACCGCACTCCCACCGTGGCTGCAGCCCAAATTTTACTTAAAATAGTGGGGGCCCCACCGTTACCCCCTTAAACACCCAAAAAGTGTACCCTTACTAAGCTTACCTACCTTTTCAATTTCCTATTTTCCCAAAGGGCACAATTATTTAAGAATTCATTATGGGTTTTTAATCCATAGTTAATTCCCCGAACGACATAGATAGATTTTCTATTCAATTATCTTGAATTCTTTTAAAAGGAGAACCCATGAACTGAATTTAAATCATTTCGGTGTTAAAGGGGAATTAAACAAATTTTCCTTACGGTCTTTCAGACCAAATTTTTTTTGGGTGGGTGGGCCCAAAGGGCCCGGGTTTTGACACAGTCTTAAAAATCAATCTTGAAGCCACCCAAACATTGGGTTTTTTTGATTTACCCGGGATTTAGAATCACCTTAGACAATATTCCCCAAAATCTCGATCAAATAGACCTAAGGGAATGTTTAAAATTGGTTTTTTCAGTGGGATTGTTTCAGGATAAGTTTCTCCACAAACAAATTTAACTATTAAAAATTATGTTTTAATAAATGCAAATTTTACTTTTGAAAAACTATCAATGGTTTTCAATTGTGGCATGCAAAAGTATGAACCTTTTTTTTCGGCGCAGGACACACCCTCATTTACAGGCTATCTCCCCCAACCAGCGAAACAGGTAACTAAGAGTTGACGATGGGGCCCCGTCGTTCAACTAGTAACCAGGTTCCAGCCAATAAGAAGATGGTTTTGGCAATCGCAGAGGTTATGTGGGTACCACTCTCCTGTCTGCCCTTGTCATTCCCATTCTAGAGCTGGTTGAAGCACGGTCAGCTCTCTTGTGACTTCTATTCTGCCTTGCTTACCGTGGAGTGCACTAATACCTATCACTGTACAGTGTATACAGTGTACATATTGCTGTTCTAAAATTGGTGAAGGATAATGTAAGTCAAAACTTTTCTGCTGTGTTTATTTTGCTCCCTTTACACCCAGGATAACAGGCAATTTGGACTCCTGGGTTGTAATACAAACAATAGTTTCATGCATGCAAGCAACGAGACAAGATGAAAAATCCACAAATCTAGTGGATAATAAACATTCAGCTCAGTATAAAAAGAGTATACTTACTCCGACTAAACTTCAGAATGGGAAATCCCATATAGGCATTTATCAAGCTGTGAATACAACAGACAGTAAACAGACTGTCACACATAAATGTATTCCAAAATGTGTAATTTGTGATGGAACACACTGGGGACAGTATTGTAGTCAATACACATCAATGGAGGCACGTAAACAACGTGTTCAGGAGCTGAAAACGTGCATCAAGTGTTTAGGTGAACACAAAGGAGGAAAATGCTCACTTAAGAAGCGTTTTAAATGCAAGGGTATGCATCAGACAACATTATGCCCAAATACTTTTGCTGAACAAAAGACTTCCACAGAATCAGGAAGTCAACAAGCAACAGCATTAAATGTGAGAGATAAGTTTAAAGCAACTGCTCTCCCGATAGCTCGAGTTGAGTTATCTAATAAATTACACAAAACCACTGTGCTAACACTATTTGATCAGGCTCACTGTGACGGCTTACTCAGCCCTGTAACAACTTCAGTCAGTATTACTAAGGCTGGCTCCTCCTCAGGAAAATTAATGTATAGAAAAAGAATAAAAACTGACAAACATAAACACTTTATTATTTAGAAAATATAAAATATAAAACACTTAAATATGAAGTATTAATCCTACATTAAAGAAAATGAAAAATGAAAAATATAAATGATAACTGAATTCAACGCTAATATAAAACTTGGGTGTCTGGTGTTGGTGACTCTGCTTGTTGATGGGGGGGCGCATGTGTTGACAACCCACTGGCTCGTTCTTCACAGAGTCTATCCGTGAATACTCTGTCTAGATGATAGGAAATTAGGTTTTTTCCACTGCAATGATGAGGGGTTATATCCTACTACTTCATACAGGTGCACAGGTAATTAAATTAAAAAAGGGGAAGTCTCAGGACGTTAGTCCATCTCCATCAATTCAACTCGTTGATTGGCAGGTGACCCTCTCTGTCATCCAAGCTGGAAAGATAGACAGGTTACCCACTGCTTAAGAAATCACTCTCCATGATAAGTACAATACCTAAAAGATGTGGTGATTATTACAACAGTCAACTTAGAGCAAGACTGAAAGGACTAAGTTTTTTATTGGTCAAAAGTGAAGCTTTCAACCAATTAATCCACTAGAATACAAGGCAGGCATGTACTTACAGTAGTGCTGGGAGCTGTGAGTCTAGTGATTACTGTTTGGACCGGAGCCCCACACATCACCTTTCGGGGGGGGGGGAGAACGAGGGGAAAGGATAGTGGGAGCTAGACTGACCCTACCTTAACAAGTAGCCGGCAAGCAAACTATCACTTTCAGGGAGGGGGAAAAAAAGGCAGGAATAGTGTGAGCTTGACTTACCCTACCTTAACAAGTAGCCGGCAATGAAACTATTATTACTATATACTCCCTGGAGTGCCAATGTCCACCTCAAGAGGCGACTGCTGGTTCCCTTAAAAGTTTCTAGGTATATCAAAGGTTTGTGGTCCATTTCTAAAATGAATTCTTTTCCCAGCAAATAAAATTTAAGTTTGGAGATACCCCAAAGGCCAAACATTCCTTTTCTAAGGTGGAGTATCTTGTTTCTGCGGGAAGGAGTTTCCGGCTTAGGAAGCATACAGGGAAGGGAGTACCATCATGGTATTGTAGTAACACCGCACCTAAGCCAGTATTGGAGGCATCAGTTGTTAAGCAAAATGTTTTATTAATATCTGGAATCTTAAGTATAGGGTCTTTCGAAAAGATACTTTTAATCTCATTAAACTTTTCCCGAGCTACGTCGGAAAGTTCAAGAGGTTCCTTCACAGACTTTTTAAGGAAGTCGGATAAGATGCCTGTAAGATCAGTAAGGTTCGGGATAAACCGTGCATAAAAAGTTACAGAACCAAGAAAGCTACGCATGAGCTTCTTGGTTTTGGGGAATTTAAATTCTAATAAAGCTTTGATCTTACTGGGGAGAGGCTGCAGAGAGTTATTAGAAAGTATCAGTCCAAGATATCTAATCTTGTTATACCCAAGGAAGCATTTCTTCGGCTTGGCAGTGAGGCCATGTGAGTGTAACCTACGCAAAACTGATGTTAATGTTTGGATATGTTCGCCCCACGTGGATGTCATTACGTAAATGTTATCAAAATAAACTGAAACATTTGGCATATTACCCAAGACCTTTCTCATCAGTCTCACGTAGGTAGCACAGGCAGTTACCAAACCGAAGGGCATAGTTCAATATTGCATCAGTCCTTGGTGTGTAGGAAAAGCGGTGTACTGCTTAGAAGAAGGATCTAATAATTACTTGATGATATGCCTGCGCAATATCAATCTCTGAAAAGAAGGAAGAGTCATAAAATTTGTGTAGATCACTATCTATTAAGGGCATAGGCTCAGCATCCCACCGAGTTATAGCATTAAGGCCTCTGAAATCAGTAGCAAGTCTATATGAATTATCCTCCTTCTTAACCATGACTACTGGTGAATAATATGAAGATACTGAATGTTCATTGATCTTTAGTTTTAATAATTTGTCTACCTCTCGGTCAAATGCATCCCTAAGGTGAACTGGAACTGGGTATAATTTTCGTTTGATAGGATTGTCCGTCACTAAGTCAATCTTATGGACTACCGTGGAGGTAACACCTGGAATATCAGTAAAGACGTCTGAAAAGTTACTCACACATTGAAGTAGTTCATGTCTCTTATGGTCATCCAAAGATTCATTAATATTAATGTTGGTTGCATCCGAGTGGTCAAGAGTCACCAAGTCATGTAGTTCATCATAGTCTAAGTTAGAGGTGTCAATTACACACACCTTACATTCTTCAGTTGTCTTATGAAGTTCGTGTGGAAAAACTAAGTCAAAGTTATTAAGGCAGTTAACCGAATTTCTTCTGTAATATTTCTTAAGGATGTTGATATGATAAAGCTTAGGTTTCCCCTTGACTTCTATGAGGTAGTCAACTTTCCCACAAATTTTTAATACTTTATATGGACCTTTCCATGCTACTAATAATTTATTTGACTTGATAGGTAAAAGTACAAGAACTTCATCCCCTACTTTAAAACTTCTCCTCTGACTTTTGGAATCAAAATAGGTTTTGTACTGGTCCATTGACAAGCTTAGGTTTTTCGAAACTGTCAGAGGTCTCCTCAAGTTTGGATCTAAGGTCAAGGAGAAACTGGTAAGAAGACTGAACCTCAGCACTCACCTCCTCATTAGTCCATAAGTCATGAAGGATGGACAATGGGCCTCTGGCCTGTCTACCATAGAGAAGTTCAAAAGGTGAAAACCCCAAAGAGTCACTGGGAACTTCCCTCATGGCAAACAAAGCACAGGGTAGGTAACGATGCCACTCCTTAAGTTTAAGGGAGAAAAGTTTCCTTAAAATGGACTTGAGAATCGAATGCTGGCGCTCAATCCTCCCATTACAGCTGGGATGATAGGGTGTTGTGAAGAGAGGCTTCACTCCCAGAAGTTGGTATAGATGTTGCATTAAGTCAGATGTGAATTGTGTCCCACGGTCAGACAAAATTTCTCTAGGGATGCCCACTCTGGAGAAGATGGACAAAAGGGCTTCAGCCACCTCTGTAGTGGTTATGGTCTTTATGGGTATGGCTTCAGGGAAACTCGAAGCATAATCAACTAATGTTAATATATATCTATGTCCC
Organism: Cherax quadricarinatus; assembly: GCF_026875155.1. Classification (NCBI taxonomy): domain Eukaryota; kingdom Metazoa; phylum Arthropoda; class Malacostraca; order Decapoda; family Parastacidae; genus Cherax; species Cherax quadricarinatus. The sequence continues at coordinate 22,346,154 of NC_069404.1, forward strand.
TCGGATGAAAGTGGAGATAAAGGACCCTCGATGTCAATAGCTACTCTTTCAAAAGGTAACGTAAAGACTGGCATTTTGACTATAGGTACTCGCCTGGTACCTCGCGAGGATGACAGTTGGCAAACTTTACACGATCTACAATAGGTAGTGATATCTGAGGATATTTTTGGCCAAAAATAGGTTTCCCTAATTTTATTTAAGGTTTTACGATGCGAGAAATGTCCGGCCACTGGCAGGTCATGAGCCATTTTAAGAACAGTCTCTCTGCATTGACTTGGAACAACTAAGATGGAATAGTCTGTCTCATCTGAATTTAATTTGAATACTGACTTGTACAAGATACCTTTTATATATTCAAATTTATATGAAAAGTTTTTCCTTTGGATAACTTGATTTTGTTTAGCGGCATTATGGCAATTCTGAAGAGAAGGGCAATTGCGTTGAAAATTTACAAAGGAGTCCTTCGATATATCTAAAGGCTTAAAGTCAGGGAAAATCAAAGGATGGACAGTAGGAGAAGCCTGGGCTTTTGTCTGAGCCCTAGTCAAGACATTTATGGGATCGGAGGTGATATCTTCACTTTCATCTAACAAGTGAACCGGTGATCCTACTACCTCGCTTTCGAGAGTAGCATCACTGGTTTTTAATCCCACATGAACCTCACGAGACATTGTTTCATCTGAACTTTCGAGGGGCTTCTCTGACTCTACAGGAAGAGGATCTGAAACACTTATGTCCACCTTTGGTGATGAAAGGTCAACCTCAGAAGGAAGAATGGCACCTTTTACATTACCTATTAGTACGGAGCAAGAAGTGATGGGAGCTAGTACGGCTTCAGACCAACCTGTGAACCATTTAGACCTAATGTAACAACTGATTGTAGGAAAAGTGTCCGTACGGCCCAAGTAGTCTGAAAGTAAAGCAGAGGAATGAGTTTCTTTAAGGTTAGGGAACAGCTTATCAGAAATGACTATACATGTGCATCCAGTGTCTCGTAAAATGGTAGATACATTAAGTCCATTAACTGTTCCTGAACAGAAGGGTGCTTGGTCATTACATTCTTTAAAACATCTTCCAACTTTTTGGACCTTCTTAGAAGGACAATCTGGACGTTAATGTCCCTTAACACCACACAAATGACAAACAGGAATAAAAGAAGTCATTTTACTTTCCACTAGAGGCTTTGATTTCTTAAGGTCTGATGAACCCTTGCCCTTAGGGTTCGATCCCTTTAGGTCTTTATAGGAATTGTGAGCCTCAGCATACAGGTCAGCAGCCTCAGCAACTTCCTCAGCTTTAATCAGGTTACGTTCTCTGATGAATGTTCGTATCTGATGGGGAAGAGAGATTCATAACTGTGATCAATTCCTGAACTCTCTATCCAAAAGTCGAACAAACAAAAGAGTGTTACCTGTAACTGCTGAAAGTTCTGGCCAGGCTGTAAGGTGGCATACCTGAAATCTTTCCTGTAAGAATTAGTGGTTTTTTGGTATGCTTTAAGCATTGCCTTCTTCAGTAGGTTATAATTACATATAATATCCTGCGACAAAGTTGCATAGATATTCAAAGCTGTACCGGAAAATAACATTCCTAACCTGGTAGCCCAGGTGTCAGCAGGCCATTCACAGAGGGTAGCAGTATTTTCGAACCTGATAATGTATGAAGTTATGTCATCCCCCTCTGTGAAGGGAGGTAAATTAGGTGTTGGAATATGTTCACTAGCTGCATGATGTTCAATTACTCCTTCCTCTAATTGTTGTTGTGTAAGAGTTAACTTTTTATTCTCTAATTCAATGCGAGATTTTTCGAGCTCGCAATCCTTTTCTCTCTCTATTAACTCAAGTTCTCTAGCTTTTTCCTCAACTTCTCTAGCTTTTTCCTCAACTTCTCTATCCTTTGCTCTTTCCTCAAGTTCTCTTATTTTAGCCTGTTCCTCACGTATTTTAGCCTGTTCCTCACGTTCTCTATCCTTTGCTCTTTCCTCAAGTTCTCTTAATTTAACTTGTTCTTCACGTACTCTAGCTCTCTCCTCACGATCAAGTCTATCACGCTCCTTTTTGTCTTCTCTCTCTCTTTCTAACTGTCTTTCTTGGATTTCTCTCTCAATTCTCTCTCTGTCCTTTTTCTCTTCTCTTTCAAGGTTCTCTTTCTCCTTTTTCTCTTCTCTCTCGATTCTCTCTCTCTCCTTTTCTTCATCTCTTTCCCTTTCTGTCTTTCTTCTCACTCAATTCTCTCTCTTTCAAGTCTTTCCTGAATCTTAGCACTAATGAAAGATTCTATATTTTTCCCTGTTATTCCTAACTTACTTCCAGCGTTCATCCAAAACTGGTAGTCCTCCATGCTTGCAAGAATAACTTAAACTATCAGGGGAAATGAAACGGGTATTAAAGAAAATGGAGGGTTCAATTCCTGCTCCACTCAAACTGTAAATAAACCAGAGGGCTCGATCCCTGCTTCAATTAAACAATATGTATTAATTAAAACAAAGGGTTCTATGCCGGCTCCGAGCAAACAGTATGTAGAATGGGGTCACTTGACCATCCAATCTTCTCACCAATAAATCTAGAGTGTCCTATGACAGTTCCCTTGATATAATAAAGAGCTCAATGAAACAAATTGTCTCTTGAAAATCTCGGGTCCCTAGAGTCTAATCCTCCAAAGTGTTTCAAGCTCACACAAAAATAGATGGCAGAATTAACTAGTATTCCTGCCTTGACTTGACTTACAATAAATTGAGACTATAACAATCACCAAATCTTTTAAATACCTGTACTGAAGTCCTACCATAGAGAATGATTACTCATGGCTGGTGGTAACCGTCTGTGGTATGCGGCGTTGAAGTTCCAATGGTAGATTCGAGATGGAGTTGAATCTTGATTCAGTAGAGTTGATCCTGGCAAGGTCGCCACTTGTGAAGGCTTACTCAGCCCTGTAACAACTTCAGTCAGTATTACTAAGGCTTGCTCCTTCTCAGGAAAATTAATGTATAGAAAAAGAATAAAAACTGACGAACATAAACACTTTATTATTTAGAAAATATAAAATATAAAACACTTAAATATGAAGTATTAATCCTACATTAATGAAAATGAAAAATGAAAAATATAAATGATAACTGAATTCAACGCTAATATAAAACTTGGGTGTCTGGCGTTGGTGACACTGCTTGTTGTTGAAATCGTAGCCATTGCCGATGATGAGGGGGGCGCGCAGGTGTTGACAACCCACCGGCTCGTTCTTCACAGAGTCTATCCGTGAATACTCTGTCTAGATGATAGGAAAGCAGGTTTTTTCCACTGCATTGATGAGGGGTTATATCCTGCTACTTCATACAGGTGCATAGGTAATTAAATCCAAAAAAGGGAAGTCTCAGGACGTTAGTCCATCTCCATCAATTCAACTCGTTGATTGGCAGGTGACCTTCTCTGTCATCCAAGCTGGAAAGATAGACAGGTTACCCACTGCTTAAGAAATCACTCTCCATGATAAGTACAATACCTAAACGATGTGGTGATTATTACAACAGTCAACTTACAGCAAGACTGAAAGAACAAAGTTTATTATTGGTCAAAAGTGAAGCTTTCAACCAATAAATCCACTAGAATACAAGGCAGGCATGTACTTACAGTAGTGCTGGGAGCTGTGAGTCTAGTGATTACTGTTTGGACCGGAGCCCCACACGTCACCTTTCGGGGGGGGGGGGGGGAAGAACGAGGGGAAGGGATAGCGGGAGCTAGACTGACCCTACCTTAACAAGTAGCCGGCAAGCATACTATCACTTTCGGGGAGGGGGAAAAAAAGCGGGAATAGCGGGAGCTTGACTTACCCTACCTTAACAAGTAGCCGGCAATGAAACTATTGTTACTATATACTCCCTCGCTACTCCTATCTATTGAACTTTTCCCTCACACTCACAAAGGTCCTTCATAAGAAGAACAGTGTTGCAGAAACTGAATAAACAACCCTATGCCAAAGTACAGTTAGATACAGCTGGTTTTTTCCACAGTTCTGGTAAACAGACATATAACCTAGCCAGAATCACTGTTCGTCTAGGAAACAGGAAAAAGACAGTAGAAGCTGTGGTAGTAGATGATTTGCCTAAGTCTGTGCAGATCCAGTTATTAAAAGAAACAGTTGCAGCACTGAAAGCAGCTAAGGTCAAGTTAGCCTGTCCTGACATACAGACGGACACTATTAGTCCAATTGATTTAATAATTGGAAGGGATTATTATCACTGTTTTGTGCAAAATATAGTAAGTAAACATGATGTTCACTTGCTGCAAACAGCAGGAGGCCATATGATATGTGGTCCCATTCCCTCTCAAAGAGGGAAAAAAGCTGATATTGATTCAGTGGAAAATATACTAGTAACGAGAATAACCGCTGATCATGTACCACAGCTAAAATTATCTTTACTGGAAGAAATGAATGAACCAGTTGATAAGTTGTGGGATTTAGATGCGATAGGTATTGAGGTAAATAAACTGTCAGATATAAAGATGGACAGTATTGGGTTAGGTTGCCATGAAAATTAAATCCACCACATCTGCCTAGCAATTATCGCTTGGCTTTCGGACAGATGAAAGCACAACTACATGAGCTCAGGAAGAATCCAGAGCTACTGACTGTCTATGATAATATCATACAAGAAAAGTTAGACAATAAATTCATTGAGGAAATAGTCGAAGATAAGTTGAAGACAGAAGCTCATTATCTCCTGCACCATGGAGTCAGAAAAGATTCTGAAACCACTCCTCTACGTGTTGTATATAATTGCAGCGCACGTGCAAATAAAGATGTAGCAAATCTTAATGATTATCTGATGACAGGACCCTCACTAACTGAGAAGCTTGGAGACGTGCTTATGAAATTTCGCACAAACCCATATGCCTACACGGCTGATATTTCCAAAGCTTTCTTAAGAGCAGGACTACAAGAAATTGATAGAGATTATACTCGATTCTTTTGGCCTGAAAATCCACATGATCCTCAAAGTCCTGTGAAAACTTATCGTTTCAGATCAGTATTATTTGGTGCAACATCCTCTCCATTCTTACTAGAAGCTACTCTAAATGCACATTTGAAGAAATCTGAAAATCCCTTCAAAGAAATCTTAAAGAAAAGTTTCTATATGGACAACCTTCAAAGTACTGTGAAAAAAGAGGAGGATTTGAAATCCTTATACAGAGAAGCTAACAAGGAGATGAAAGAAGCAAATATGCCTCTAAGGATGTGGAATACAAATCCAATGCAATTAAGGAAACATATCAAAGAAGATTTCCCTGAAGCTGAAATTCCTGATTGCAACAATATGCTGGGACTTAATTGGAACACGCAGGAAGACATTTTGAGTCTCAAAAGGATAAACAATAAATCATGCAGTACACTCACTAAACGTAGTTTACTGTTAGAGGTATCACAATGTTTTGATCCTCTAGTATTCGTCTCACCAATTACCATAAAAGGTAAAATGCTTATGCAAGATGCATGGAAACTCAAAATTGGATGGGATGAGAACTTGCCTCTAGAAATGAGTCAAGCATGGGATGAAATATCCAAGGAGTTTAAACAACTTCGTCAAATTAAATTTCCCAGACAAACAGGTCAAGAGGGAAGCAAGTACACATTACATGTGTTTTGTGATGCGTCAACCAGAGGTTATGGCGTTGTAGCTTACATGAGTAATGCTGAAGGAAGTACACTAATTACTTCAAAGGCAAGGGTAGCACCCTTGAAGGTCAGAGCAGTACCACAATTGGAACTGACAGCACTCTATGTAAGTACATAATTAGCTGTCTATCTCAACGAAGTGCTTGATTATCTCACTATTAAAAAAACCGTGATCTGGAGTGATAATGAAGCAGTTCTCCAGTGGTTAAGAAATAACAAGACTAAGTTAGTCTATGTACAGAAAAGAGTAGCAGAAATAAGAGAGATGCAAAGATACTATCTCTTTCTCCACATCTCTACCCAAGAGAATCCAGCTGACATGTTGCCACGTGGTGTCCCACTCAAGAAATTTGTGGATAATAAATTATGGCTCCACGGACCAAACTGGCTCTCTAATGAAAATAACTGGCAACAGCAAAAAGCCCACTTTATACCAGAAACAAACAGTCTGGTTGATTACAACAGACACAATCTGTCTAAATACAGCGGACACACCAGAAATGGTCATTGATGGATCTTAATACTCATCTTTGGGTAAACTCTTAAGAGTTATCTCTCTTGTCTTCAGATTCATTAAAGGGATAAAACCTAATTATGAATTACCAGAACCCATCAAATATTGGGTAAAACAAATGCAGAAAGACGTTTTCTCTAGAGAGTATAAATTTCTGGAAACAGGATAAATCCATAAAGAAACTTAATATGATTAATTCTTTAGGACTTTATCTCGACTCAGAAAAGATTGAGATGTTGAGGAAAAATTCATAATTCTTCACTGCCTAAAAAAGCCATTCATCCAAAATTGATCCTTAAGAATCACTGGCTAACAAGACTGATTATGTAAAACAAATGCCCACAGTAACGTGTTACATGGTGGGGTAGCTGACACACTGACATATACGACAATCCTTCTGGATACCTCAAGATAGACAATGTGTGGAAAAAACAAAAAGGGACTGCATTATTTGTCGTCACCATGATACACTAGTATGTCAGTATCCAGGTCCACCACCCCATGCCTCAGAACAAGTATGTCACGTCACTCTATTTGGGATATCAGCAAGTGTAGATTACACTGGACCAATAATTTTAACCAAAACAGTTGACAAAGTTCCCATCTACGTGTACATCTGTTTGTTCACTTGTGCTACGACAAGAGAAGTACATCTAGAAGTAGCCACTGACATGCCTGCTGAAACCTTTATCAAATTATTCAGAAGGTTTGCAGCCAGAAAGGCATGTCCCAGACTGATAGTTTCAGATAATGCAACAAACTTTGTTGCTGGTGCTGCTTATATAAGCAAGATCTTTGATCAGCCAGAAGTACAACAGATGCTGAATCAACGCAGTTGTCGTTGGAGATACATTCCTCCTTAAGCTCTATGGCACGGCGGATTTTATGAAAGAATGATCGGTATCATAAAACGTTGTTTATAGAAGACTCTTCATCGTCAGCGAATCGACTTAGAAAAATTTTGTACAGTCGTAACTGAAATAGAAAATAGAGTCAACAATAGATCTTTAATTTATGTTACTGATGATCTGGACAACTTAAAAGTGTTAAGTCCATCTCATTTACTCCATGGCAGAAGGCTCGAACCTGTTCCTCCCATGAATGATAAAGAAATCATTGAGGCTCCTACTTATCTCGAACCTGAGCAACTCAGATATAAATACAAACACCATAATATAGTGCTTGAATGTTGGGAGAAAATTTGGCGAGAAGACTATCTCACCTCACTGAGAGAACATTTCTCTGGAGCTGGTGTTCCTGACAATCATGGATCCTTAAGACCTGCTGACAGTGATTATTGACAATTATGATCCAAGGTCCCAATGGCCTCTTGGAAAAACAGTGACCATACATCCTGATGCACATGGAATCATCAGGACTGTTGATGTGTTGAGCAAAAGTGTAGTGAATAAGTGGACAATAGATAAATTAGTGCCATAAGAATTACAAAGTATTGAAAACAAACATAGTGGTTCTCCAGAAACCCCACAGACTAAAGTTGTTCAGAAAAAACAATCAGCAGTGGTGGCGAGTGAGATGATCAAATTAATGTTAAGAATATTACTTCACCTGCAGTGAACTTCCGTCAGCTCCCCAGTGTGGAGAAATTTTCTCCAGAAAGTGGGGTGGGGGGTTATCAGGACCTTCAGCCCTTTCTTTCTCTCAGAAGGGGAAAATGGCATCGCTTCCGCATGATCAGTAATTGGAAGCAGGTGCAGTACAAGCATGTGTCATAATCACACCACTTTCCTTGAAAGAGAGCTTGTTGCAACCATATCGTGGATTAATGAGAGCAATTACTTTCTTATCGTAGTAGGAAAATTTACATAAAACCCTGCATCACTTTATTTCCAAGTTGAGACTATCGTAAAACACTGAATAAGTCTAGGAAATTTGTAATGAATTCTGTTGCAGTGTCAAGCAGGTAGGGAAATTATGCTGAAGTCGGCGGTTTGGGGCTGCACCCCAAGGCAAAGCCTGCTCCAGGGGCAGATTGCTTTAAGAACAGACGCAGACAACTCGTGCTTTACACTTGAAGAACAGACAAAAACAATAGTGATTCATGCGTTTCTGTGCCTCAGTGACAATCTCAGCCATTCGTGGTAGAATTTTTCTATTGTGAAAAAATCGCGAAGTAAAGGACAAACATTGGAGAACAGTGTGGTGTACAGTGCTGCAAACAATCTTCAGAGACAAACAGTGCACCGTAAGACACTACGACGTCAATCAAAACAGCGGATACCGAGGTGACCCTCTAGGGTCAGCTACAAAAACCCAGGTTAGACTAGGCAGGCATGGACTTAGGTCGGCTGTGCAGCAGATAGCTAAGACATAACCTGTTTGGATTTACCATAATCCCCCGTAATACGCGGACCATTGAGCTCAAAAAACGTAAGCTGAGTCAGTATTCAGTTACTGAAGATATACTGATATATTTTACTTTTTACTGTGGTAAGAGTAAAGGGAATGTAATGTTCATAAGTTGTTCTTAGTTGTAAATTTAATGATTTTGTGTCTTGTTGTTCATGCACTGCCAATTCTTGGTGAATATTCATTAAGGTTTTGATGGGGTCAGGGTATGACAATTAATTAGGATGATTAATGTATGTTATTTAGAACGGGGACTATACATATGTTAAGGGAGAGAGAAGTGTCAGCTGTGTTTCTGCACTGGCAATAATGATTATTGTAAAAGGAGGGTTTGTAAGATGTGTTGTGGGTTATGTATATGGTTGTAATATGGCCTTTATCTATGGTGTTTGATAATTTCTGAGTACGCATGCGGATTGTGTACGAGAGGTTTTTCAATGTCTAGTATGGTTTTTAATTTTATACTCTTATACATTTTTGTATTTGTTCTATGTTTTAAATAAAAAAAAAAAATTAATTTGATGAACCATAGATATACACAATATGAAACTTAAAAACTTGGAGTGCCAAAGTCCACCGTCAAGAGTGACTATTGGTTCCCTTAAATTTTCTAGTATACAAAGGGTTTGTGATCCTTCTCTAAAAAGAATTCTTTACCCAGTAATAGAATTTAGAGTTTGGAGATGATCCCCACACAGGGCCACACATTCCTTTTCTATGGTGGTAGTATCTCGTTTTCCGCAGGAAGTAAGGTTTATAGTTTTAAAAAAATATACAGGAAATAGGAGTGTGTGTATTTTGTGCTGTGAAGCACCTGAACATATTGCAAGAAGTATACTGTCTATGTAAACTGTGAGTACATGCCTTGGCCAAAAAAAAAGTATACTAGAGTTTATGCCATGTCTTTCGATGGGCCAAGTGGTTCGGACACAGGCAATAATCAGAGCCACTTGTTTATTCCAATATAGCGCAGAGTGTAAGGAGGCAAAATACTGTGTGTGGTCATCCACTGTTTCACGGGGCGATTTCCCCAAGCTGCTCCCATTGCTGTTGCCATTAATCATCCTGAATACGATGGTATACAGGATGAAGAATTGTATGGTGTAGCAACTTGAAAGGCGATACAAGGTGTTTGTCCAAGTTTATGAACTACTCGGCGTCTATGAAGGCTTGTAGAGAAATGCCAGGATATGCTAGTGGAACGTCAATTCTATTGTGAGGTTCCTGCCTTCATGATGTATCCAGGCATGATACTGGTTAGAGTGCTAAATGAACCGTATTTCAATTGACTACGGGACCGTTCACCTGCACAGCCCGGCAATTGGGTAGAAGGTGCATACTGGGGATTCCCAAAGGCACGATGTCACATAATATGCTGATTCCCCATAAAGTGTTGTATAGCGTAAAATAGTACCATCCCTGTGCTTTATATAGAAGATCCCTATTAGGCCGAGTGAACTGTATTGCAAAAATGTCACGGGATGCATCGAGAGTGACGGCTGTGCCTCTTCCTCACATAACGGACCACCTACAAGCAAGGGCAGAACAGGGAAGACCTGGGGTCTCCCACCTCCTCAACACAGTCTGACAATAAGCTTTACCAACCAACAAGAGAGCTCTACCTTCCAACCTCAAATCTCCGTACCCAACCCCACGACGACAACGTTTTTCGCTGAAAATGGGCGATACTGCACACCAGTACCGTCCATGTGTTAATTGGAGGCCTTCAGTACTCAGCACATGTGTCCTATTCTGGGCAAACGCAGACCTGCCAGGCGTTTGTAGGTGTTTGTTGATCCCATGCGCATAATTGTTGAACAACAGACTCGTCTTCATGGATTTAGAAGAACTGCCGCAGGGGGAATCTGGGCAAAGTATGACGTGCTCAGGAAGTCTGACAGGTGAAGACGTGGGCCTGGTCAACTCTGGAGTGATGAGGTGGAGCGAGCAGAGCAGTGGCGGGTGCCACCTGACGGCCCTAGTTTGCTGGGGGCCTTGCGTGACCCATTTTGCCTGAATGTTGGGGACTGGCATGGTATTCGGCGGAGGAACCGCATGACGAGGACCTATAGATGGGCTCCGTACCTCGCTGTTTCCCCAGTCCGAGAAGGGGGAGGGCGAGTCGGCGACAGGTCTGGTGAGAGGAAAGCTGCAGACCTGTGAGGGACAACAAAATTAGCCCATCGACTTAGTGGTGTCCTCATAGACACTGTGCCAGAATGGGTGGGACGGTTGGACATGTGGTGGAGGTGGAGGTTCACGATGAGGTACACAGGAGGTGAAGAGGAAACATGTGGAGTCACGTGCAAGCGTGAGGCAGTGACCAACAGAGTCAGATGAAGTCCTTACTCCAGCAACAGATGCCCGGCAAGGTGAGTGGTGGTGGAGGAGGATGGTTGGTGTGTCCCTCAGTGACTTTGACCCGGAGCTGGGGACCGGGGAGAGGTTAAGGTGCCAGTAGAGACAACGTAAAGGAGGTTGCGAAAGGACCATGGTGGCGTTTGGTGAGGAAGGTGTCAAAGCACAGGGAAAAGAATCCATCCGCTGGCCTAAGTGTATTACAGTTAACATTAAAGGTTTGTGATCGGATGTGAAGCGTGCGTGGTTTTGCAATTTTGTGCCGGCATAAGAGTATGTTGTAGAATTGTGCAAGAGCACAATATCAAGTGGGGCGGTATTGGAGGTGAATAGGAAATAAGGCTTTTTGGTATGCCTACGGGACGCTTGAAGGGAGGGGTGGTGGAGTCCTACCTCCAGGAGGTGCGAGCCCAATTTGTGGTTAGTAAGAAGTGAAGGGGGAGAGGGACCATAATCTCAGAGTGTAAGTGTTAGTGGAGTGGGCGAAAGAGTGGCGTATAGTGTGTGTATGCACCCATGGAGAGAGATGCACGTTCTGAAAGGGATTTCGTGAGGGATGAGCTCGTTTAATTATTTCCGTTCTTTTACCACCTGTTGCTGTTGTGGGAGGGGATTGGAATGTGCTATTCGCAGGGCATACGTTAGGTCGCGTGGGGCCAGGGCAAATTTTCAAACTATCTTAGTGATCTTCCTGATAGAGGTATCTACGTGACATATGTTTGGGTGGGTCTGGGAGTGGAGCACTCTTTTTGTTAGACAAGGATATGCGGCGAGGCTAGATCGTGGTTCACCACAAAGCAGGTTAGAGTGGATTCCTTTGCGTATTGTGGAGTGGAATATTCCTGATCATAGGGCGGATGTGGTAGACCTTGGGGAGGGATGGGCTAGGCAGGAGGGTAATATTAATGGAAACAAAATATGAGTTACCTGGTTGAAGATGAGGGGCAGGTGAGGGGATATCGAGACGTTGTGGGCGAGAGCTCAGTGAGTAAATGACGGAGGTAGAGGATTTACTGGGGTGGTGAGATGGGGATGGCTAAGGTGAAAGATACGTCAGTTTTTTTTGTGAGGGAGGGGAAACTCACAATGCAATAATCGTATGGGCTCCCTTCAGTAACTAGAGGGAAGGTTGAGGGATTGCTATGGAATAGGTGGACATGGGGTGAGTATATCCTGTGGATGAGATAGAAACGTTTAAGGTGAAGGATTCAGAGCTGCACATTAACGTTGTTAATGCGGATCATGTTGCAGTGTAGGGGATGAGGATGTGTTATGGGGCGATCGACGCGTCAGCATGTGTTTTTACTGGGTCAGCAGTGATGTCGGACGTGGCCACTGAGGTAGGGGGGTTTTAGGTTAGTCGTCCCCTCTGAAGAGGGTGTGTTATCGTTAGAGCAAGTTTTGTGGGACTACAGAGGGATGAGTGGTTTATAGCAGATGGCATGGTAGGACAGTATATGGGAAGTAGTGCAGGGGAGGTGCGGCATTGGCATAGCATCTGCGAGCTAGTCCATTTCATTTGGGTGTAGTGATCGAGTAGCGCTGGGTGGGGAGAAGATGAAGGGGCAGTTTGGCGGGCATTTAGTGAGTATGCGTAAGGTAAAGCTCCGGGATTGAATGGATTGCCCTGATGAATATACCCTGCTGAATTGGAAGTTAATGCACGATTCCTGGTGGAGTTTAATGAATATCCATGAAGGAGAAGAGGGTGTGGGGAGTTGCAAGCCACAAGCAGTGGTTGGTTCTGGTCAAAGGGAGAGGTCCAGAATACCCTACAGGATTTTCGGGCGATAACTTTACTTTGTGTTGATTATAATGTGTCGTGGGCGTGTCGTATCTGGAGGGTAATATGGGGTTGCCCTGGCAGATCTATGGTCGAGGGCACAGACGTCTTAACCGGGCAAGGAAGTAAGATAATCATAAAGCATTGTGTTGTTAGGATTTTATGGGTTCTTGGTGTGATTGGCTGAGGATGGAGGTGGTAATGCTGCCGGTACGTCTGGGATGTTAGGTTTAATTGGATCTACGACGTTGGGGTAAAATTTGTTTGACTGTTACGATGGTTGAGTACTACGAGTTGGGGGTTGTAAGGAGGGGTTAAAGCTTCTGTATGAGGAGTGCAGAGTTGGAAATGTAGTGTGGCGAGGTTGAGGTATGAGAGGAGTGCTGTGTACCCTCATGGTCCTACCGAGCCTGGCAAGATCCATAATAGGGGTTTTTGGCGAGAGTAAATTGGGAGCCGGGGGTGGTGCCATGGAGGGAATATACCCCATGTATGGATGGGAGATATTTGTTTGCTTTTCGTAAGTGAAGCTCCAGACCGTGTGCGGGTGCGGGAAGGTTATTTCCGATTCCTGCATGCATTTATGCCATCATGAGCGGTCGCTTTGGTGAGGCGAGTAGTGGAGTAAAGTGGGTGTGGAGTGTGAGGTTGGAGAGGATATGGCATATCATGCCGGTGTATTCATGCGAAAGTTTTGGGGAAATGTTATGGATTGGATGGGATAGGATAGAGAGCTAGTGGATGGAGGGTGGCATACCAGTGCGTGATAGTGGCACGATTTTGGATGTTGGAGGGGTGCCAGAGAGTACACAACGAGCATTGCATATTTAATGGTAGATTTTGTGTACGTGTTAGTGGTGTATATTGGAATGGGGGATTGGGTTGCGATGAAACGTAATGTCAGCTACTTTTTTTATAGGACTGTTTAGCAGAAAAGGTGAAAATATATAGACGCGTGCGGGAGGAGCCTTCCCCGAAGTTATCGCGTTTCACTATAGGGATCCTACTAGCTTTGTAATGGGGGTGGGCTGTCATGGCTGGGCCAAGGATTGAGATGTCAACCTGGTTTTCAAAAGGCTTGCCATCGGGAGTGTGATGAGTGTGTTGTGTGTGTTGTGATGTGAGCACATGCGTGTGTGTGTGTGGTGTGTGTGTGTGTGTGTTGTGTGTGTGTGGTGTGTGGTGAGTTGTGTGTGTGTGTGTGTGGTGGTGTGGGCGTATGACTTAGATGAAAACGAAGGAAGGTTCAGTGTGGTTTAGTAGGTGTTAGGATGGTCGTGGTGATACAGCTGTGATTAAACTTGGTGATCCATTTGGTAGTGGAATTTCGGTTTATACTTTTTGTCATGCAAAAATTAGACCACGTGCACTCTTGGGGTATCTTTATTGAGGAAACGTTACGCCCACACAGAGGCTTTCATCAGTCCATACTAGGAGAAACTTGAAGAACAGGAGGAAATGAGGTAATCAGTCCCTCAACCATGATTCGATGTGTTTCATCCATCAATCTTGAATAGAATACGGCATATGAAACAGAGAAGCGAGCTAAATAAACCGTAATGGCCAGAGAGGTGCATCAGTCATAGGTTTGTGACACAATTGTTCAAATGTTGAAGTAGGTCGTGCCCATGAATTAGGCAATCGAAGATTCTAAGTAATTAAGATCCCAAGAAGTTGCAGTGGTCTGGCAATACTTTTTGCTACGTGGTCCCACGGGATGAATGAATTACTCTCTGTGTATATAAACGCCTGCAATGCTTGGGTCCACAGAAGGGGGGGCCATCACACCTAAGAAGAGGGTTATGTATATATTATTTTTTAGAGTATTGTACGCATTATCGTCAACGAATGCTTGGGATGTGGTATGTTGTGATTGTGTAAAACTGTTGCGCGTGACAGGCTTATATGCTCAATATAAAGCTAGAGAGAATGAGTGCCAGGGTAATGTATACTGACGAGAGACAGTGGTTGGTTGCCCAAATTAGGGGGAAGAGGGGGGGTAAGGAGTGTTGGAGTGACTGGACTTTGCAACTGGTAGAGATTTCCTTGTATACATCTTTGTTTTGCACAATGACCCTTTGTGGCAGTTGAATAGTTTGTGAAATTAGGTGTTATTTATTTACGTGTTCGCCATTATGGAACAGAAGCCTGGGCCTGTGATATTGAATTATGTTGACAGCATATTTAATCCTTATATGATATATACAATATATGGTTGTACCAACGACATTTTATTAATTCAGTAATTGGCCATTGTGTTTGGCGAGGGTGGTGTAGCTCCGTCGGATACATCTACTTTCTGTATGATTTAACCCCAGGATAGGGTAAGTAATTAGAATGTGTTTTTTTGTTTTTACATTAATAAATATGTGTGATGTCTTCTTGTACCTAACTCCTACACAGTAACCGTTGTTTTGTTCCGCAGCACGTCACACTTATTTGAAGATGAGACATGACAATGTTTAAGTGTTTTCATATATAAAAACCGGACAGGTTGCTTGAGTGGTGTTGTGTGTGGACGAAACGATTCCTGAATAAAGATTTCCATATCTGCAAAAGTTGTCTCAATCTTCAACTTTTCGGTTTTTTCAAACCATTCAACACAATGTCAGACATCTGCAGCATCATGGGATCTTGTTACAAAGAATTCCTTCTTCAACACATGTTCCTAAAACCTTTGGACGAAGACACTACTTCGACCCTAGTGGATTGGCACCACTATGACCCCGCCTCCACCTGCTTCACGTCACCCACCTCACTACAAGTATATAAGCACGTCCACTACGCCCTATGCTGTAACAATTCTACAAGATTGATTGGACTGACCCATCGACTATCCATGTTGATGGACTGATTTACCTCATTCTCTCTCTCTCCATACGCCAACCTCTTTGGTATTGGACTGATGAAGCCACTGTGGGCTAAACGTTTCCTGAATAAAGATTCCCATATGCTGCATAAGTGTCTCAATCTTCATTACTGTTTGGTCTGAGCCCCACACGTCACCTTTCCGTGTGGAGAAAAAGGGGGGGATAGCAGGAGCTAGACTGACCCTCACCTTTAACAAGCAGCCGGCAATCAAACTATCGTCACCATATATTCGCTCGCTACTCCTATCTGTTGAACTTTTCCATCACAACGACCTTGACGAGGGAATTACTAGTGACATAAGCAAATTTGCTGATGAAACGATGATAGGTAGGATAATCGATTCAGACGTTGATGTTTCACAACTTCAGGAGGATTTAGATAAACTCAATTCGTGGTCAGAAAAGTGGTGCAGATGAAATTCAGTGTAATAAAAGTAAAGTTCTAAGACTCGGAAAATCCAAAACCCTAGCACCTACCAGCTAATAAAGTCTATGAAACTGAACTTCTTCTCCAGGCCGAGGGACTTGACCAACCTCAATTCTACGACTTCCAGGGTGGAATGGACTGATATACAACGTCTTCACATCTCTACTGTTCCTGTCTACTTTCTGTGTTTGATTGAAGAAGCCTACTGTGTAGGCGAAACGTTTCGGAATAAGCTGTCTAACTGTTGCATAATTGTCTTACAAACATAATACTGTGAACTTAAGTCCCTAAAGAAATGCGATAAGGATTTTGGGTTCTGATAAGCAGCCAACCATAAACCAAGACAGCAGTAATGAAAGTTTGTAGAATTACCGACAATAAGTAAAGTAAAGAACACAAGTGCAACTAAGTGACAATAATTGTGGCCAACGATTCGCTCTCCAGGACTTTAATCAATCCATTACAAACAATAACATGGACACAGAGTGTATTATAAAGGCACAGAGTGAGGTGAATACTAGAGAGGTCTATTGCGATGTTTCCCTAGTGGTAGTAGTATTAGTAGTAGTGGTAGTGACCAAAAAGTAATACATAAGACAAAAGAGTGTTAGGAACACAGCATGAATGCCTACTGGCCCATACAGTCAGGTCCTTATCAAAACGACAACTACCTAAAGCACTCAAGAAAAACTCCCGTACCCCTTGAACACCAATTCAAACCCAGCCCCTCCCACTCATATAATTGTCCAGTCTCTTTCTTAAAGCTACCCAAGGCCTAGCCTCTATCAGCCCCACTGGGGAAGACTGTTTTCCACGCATCTACAACTCTGTTAGAAAACCAGTACATACCTATTTCCCTATCTAAATCAAAATTTATCCAACTTAAATCCATTACACCTGGTTCTTTACCTGGTTCGAAACCCTCAGTACTTTACTAATGTCTCCCATGTTTATGCCCGTCACCACTTATACACTTCAATGATATCTCCCTCATTCTACGCCTCTCCAGAGAGTGAGATTTAAGGCTTTAAGTCTATCTTCGTACGGGAGGTATCCTACACAGTAAATCATTTAGTCAAACTTCTCTGTATGTTCCAAATATGTCCAATGTCCAACCTTAGTAAGGTGACCAAAACTGAGGCACATAAATTAAATTAGGCCTGCACTAGTGATGTATAGAGCTGTAAAATAACTTTAGTACTTCTGTTACATATACTCTTGAGATAAATCCAAAGTATCTGGTTGGCCTTGTTTGCGCACACTAAGGCCAGCTGTGGAATGAACACTTATAAGAACATAAAATGTAGGAACACTGCAGAAGGCCTACAGTCCCATACGAGGCAGGTCCTTATCAAACGACCAATCTACCTAAAGCTACTCAAGAAAAACAACTCCCGCACCCCCCAACACCAATCAAACCCACCCACCCCGCTCATAATATTAGTCCAGTCTCTTCTTAAAGCTACCAAAGGTCTAGCCTCTGAACACCCCACTGGGAAGACTGTTTCCACGCATCCTACAACCAGTTAAAACCAGTCCTTACCTATGTCCTTTTCTAAATCTAAATTTAACCAACTTAAATCCATTATTCCTGGTTTCATACCTGGTTCTACACCCTCAGTACTTTATTAAGTCTCCCTTGTTTATGCCCGTCATCCACTTATACACTCTAATTATATCTCCCCTCAATTCTACGGTCTGTTCCTCCAAGATTGAGACACTTATGCAGCATAGGAAATCTTAAATTAGAAACGTTTCGCCACACAGTTGCTCATCAGACCAATACAAAGAGGAAGGCTAAGGAAGGAGAGATAGATGTAATCAGTCCTCAGCCTGGGTCTATGTGTTCGTCCATCAGTCTTTGTAGAATGTACAGCAAAGGGGCCCGTAGACGTGGCTTATAAACTGTAGTGAGGGAACATGAAGCAGACGGAGGCGGATCATAGTGTTACCAACACTAGTTCGAAGTAGGTCCTTTGTCTCAAAGGTGAACAAGCGTTGAAGAAAACTTTGTAAGAAGATCCCCAATGAATGGCTGCAGTGTCTGACAGTTTTGATGATGGTTTGAAAAACCGACAAGATGAAGCCTGTGCGAACCAAGCCGTTTGGTTTGTGATCTGATACGTTTATTTAGGACAATGATTGATAGTAAAAGTCTACGTAAATTTGTTAAAGAAAAAATGTCCTGGGTCTAGTCATAAATTACCATTGGCCGTTGGAGAATGTCTGTATGCCTGTCAACAATCTCTAGGTCAGTCTGGTGAACTTCCTAATTGAAGCCTCGTCCAAGGAGTCTAAATTAGACTTTGTTGAATTCAAGTGTGTGGTTTACTAATGTTTTGTCAGGAGTACGTTAGGGAAGTGTCTGTATTGCAATCTGTGATAAAACCCTGATTTAAGTGGGGCTAGTATACGTGGTCCATAAGTAGGTCTATTATGGATTGCACTTGTCCGTGAGCCTGGGTTGGTTTAGTTATTGTGGTATGAGAAGTGTGGGTAGTTCAATAATGTTGAATGAAATCGTTTACAGGCTGAGTCATCTAGTAACCAAGGTTTGATGTTGAAGTCTCCAGCTAAGAGAAGTGTGCTATCATTTGACTGTTTGTTATTAGTGACTTTAATTACTCACTGAATTTGGATGTTTGTGGAGGTTATCCGGTAATGCACCGATTGGTTATAGGTGTGCTTAAGTGGTTTTTACATTAAAGATGAAGCAAAAAAGTATTCCCCATATATCATGCACTAAAGCAAGTGTCTAATACAAGATAATTGGTTTAGAGTAATAGAAAAAAATTTTGTTTTTTTTTGTTTTTTCAATGACCACCCCCAACATGGTTTGTCTGCAGGTTGTGAATTGGCTGTGTATCATGGTAGAGGGTAGGATATCTATTGTATGTCCTGCTTAAGTGCCAGGTTTCCAGTCGAATAATGCATGAGAAGGAGGAGTCCTGTAGTGATTTCAAGGATTGCCAGGATGACATCATAGAGTTTGCTTTAAAGGACCTGGATGTTGTAGTAAGTACTGATAAGACTTTTAGCATTGTTTAGGATGAGTGCTGGCTTTGTGTTGCTGAGAAATAAAGGCAGTTACTTCCAATAGGTGTTTATGATTGGTTGTTCAGATTATGGAGGTTAAGAATCAGGGTCAACGTAATCAATCATCATCTAGTTTAAATAAAGGGTTATTTATATCCTGAGTTGTGTGTTGAGTTACTTAGTACTGAAATCTGTAGTGTGGGAGTTTGGATGAAGTATAAAGCAAGATATTTTTGGTCCATACATAGTATAGTTCACTACTACACATAAAACAAGTTGATGTTTAGTCTATTGTTTGTGCAGGAAATGAATAAATACAACTAGTATAAACTAGAAATATCAAAATACAAAATAAAATATAAACATGGACGTCACACTTGTAATTGCACTAAGATATCTAATATAAATTACTTTTTGTGGAAGTCTATGTATTTGAGCTAGAAAAGAGCAATAGTACAACTAGATTTAATCAATAATATAAAAATATCAAATTAAAAATGCCAGTCATCTCTCACTAGTAATTATGCACTATGGACTAATATAATGAATATGGTATTGACTATATACAACGAGTTTAAAACTAATTAATCAAAAAAAAAGGCACAAGACACTCAATTGTAAGAATAGCACTAAGGTTCTTATATAAGTTGTTAGTACAAGAATTAGATAATAACTAGATTTTAAATTGATCAGGATTAAAATACACAAGATTTAAGGTAGCAAAAGAATGAATATGAAAAAAAATGATAAAAATAAAAATGGCAATGACTTGTGTTATAATATGCTAGTAAGATGGTAGACAGGATAATATAAAAGCTGTAGTTGAAAATACTATTTTCAAAAAGTATAGGAATAAACATGGTCAAAAAATAAGTTTACAATAAATTTTGATCAATTAGTTTAAATGCAAAATTGGGCAATAATCAGGGAATTTAGAATAAAATGGGCAATAGAGTATTTCTTAAAGTGGAGGATTAGAATTATTGATTGACAAGCTATTGGCTAGTTTATAAATCAAAAAAGATGGACAGTGATGCTGTTAAGTTGTAAAAGAAAGGATACAGATTCATGTAGAAATTAAAACAAATTAAAGACTATGAGGTAGAATGGTCGTTGAATACAAGCAATGTCAATCAAAAGTGAGTAAAAAGGGGTATTGAATTTTAGGAGGGCACAAATAAAAAAATTTTAGACGAATATAACACTAGCTGAGGACTGTGTGTATTATCAGCACTTTACTCTGAATCTGTAGTCCATTTGGGGCCTCAGTTAGGAATGTTTTAAGTACCATGTTCTTTAGAGACGAGAATATCTCTTCCCAGAGGGGGCCCTGTTTTCCTAACTGCGATTTTTTCATCCCTCAACAAAGACTGTGGATTTTTATGGGCAATAGCATAATTGTTCTTAGCCATAAAGAAGGGTTTTGTCTTGTTATTGTTTAAGGCACTCATTGACATAAACATCAGTCTTCATAGAAAAAGAAAGTTTTTTTAGATAGGTATGTATTTCTTTGTAGGCTTAGGTTTGGCATTTTTTAACAGCACTGTATTTTATAACCTGTCTATGAGGAAGCCATCAGTTTTGCAATTCTTTTTAGGTCATCACTACGTATGTTAAGGCGAATCGGTGGTCCCTTGAGAAGCTGTATGGAGGTCACCATGCAGGTCTCTTGAGGGTGACTGAGGCTGGGAGATGTTTGAGCTGTTAACTACAACAGCGTCCATGATAGCAGTTGGTAGGTAATTATGGACATGGAAGTAGGTTATGACAATTTGAGGCAAGTGGTTGGTCCCCACTTGATCTTTCCCTGTAGTTTATGGTAGTAAGTAGGGTGACATGGTCTTGTTAAGAGTGTTTGATAGTGTCAAGGTAACTGGGTGTGGGTGTTGCTATTTTGTTGTACCAGAGTGTCAAGTTAATGAGTTCTAGAGCATTGAACATGTTGAGGGTAATCTGCATTGCTAGCTTATAGTATTCCTGCATTTACTTGAGTTAGTTTTTTTGTTTGATCGTTTTTGGTGTCATAAACTTAAGTAGTTTATGCTAATACAGGTTCGTATATTCATCCTTTACCAACAAAAACTGGTAAGGAAGTTTATCCATAGTGACTGATCCGCACCTTGTTTGTTGTTGTCTGTCGTGTGTTTGTGGTGGTGCCGGAGGGTGATGAGGGTTGTGACCAGGGCTGGCTAGTACCCAAGTTAACCTAGTTTTTTTACTGCACTCACCTTTGTATTGATTAGGAGTCCTACTGGAAACTGATCCTTTCTTTTATATGTCTTTCATGACCTCCATTTCCATGGTTGTGGCTTCGGTGAATAAATAGGCGATGGTTGTAATGTTGTGGAGTATCACTTCAGTGGCAACGGGGTAGGAGGTGGTATAACGAGTCCCTATTAGTTGGTATTTGTGAACGTTTTGGGTGATTTCTGCAGTTGATATTATATCATTCTGGTATCCACACATTTCGTGATATGTGGGTCATGATTAATCATCACTGGGCTGCTGGGAATCCTCAGGTGATAAGTAAAAATAGAGACACGGTTCCTGTTGCTGTTTTTGCCGCCATCCGCTGCCAGATGTGGTAGGATAGTGGGATAGTGTGGCTAAGGTAAGAATACGTCAATTTTATGTGAGGGAGAGGCAAACACATTGATCAAATTGCAGAATGGTTTTGTCAAATATTTGTAGAATCAGATTCGGGATTGTTTCGAGGGGGGGCTGGGGTGGTACCCAGTGGAGATATAGCACATGTTTGAAGGAAAGGATAAGGGATTTGCAGAAGAATGTTTGCGGCGGTACGGTACAGTCAGGGGGTGTTTGGATCGAAGTACTCTGGACGCCAAGCCATCGGCTTTGTGTGCTGGGCGAGGGCAGAAGGTACGACAGTGAACGACTACAATACCGGGAAATGCAAGTCATTACGTTCAGTGGGGGTTATAGAGAGGTCAGGTATTAAGGGAAACCACGGGGATGGAGTGCATATGGAGATAGATGGGTTGAGGAATACGTGAAAAGTATTGAGTGGCGGTATGGAGAGTGTTCTTGGGCAGTATTGATTATTTGCCGTCAAACTAGGGAGGATCGATCGAGAGGCACAGGGTGGGCACAATGAGGAGGAGGAAGATAGGAGAGCCCCGCCCTTATGGACATGAGAAGGGAAAGGCACTCGGGATTGATGGTTTACCATGCGAATTTTAAGTACCGCACTAGGGTCTGCTTAGTGGTTTCCTAGTAGGGTGAAAAGAAATCCATGAAAGAATGAAGGTAAATGGGAGAATCGCAGGCAACGGGGGTCGGTGGTGGTGTTGGTCCCCCGAAGGTTAAACAGCAGATACCCTTCGGGATTACGAGCCATTTCGTTGCTTTGTGCCGATTATAAATTGTTCGCGAAAATTCTTGGGAATCGGCTTAAAATGATATTTTTGTGGGAAGGTCGTGTAGCCCGTCTCAGAATTGGGTAACCTGGTAGTGTCGAGGAGGCGAGGGCCAACGGGTATCATAAAGGATTCCTGGAGTACATGGAAATGGCAGAGGGGAATTTGGTGGCGTTGGAATTGGCAATGGGGCTTATTACATGGTGGAAAGGAAAGGCTTTGAGGGGATATATCCTCCTACGACATGGGTTTGGAGAAGAAAATAATGGGGTGGGTGGGTATGTTGAACTCAACCGCAAAGGTACTTGTGCAAATCAATGGGTGTGGGGGGAGGGAGTCAACATGGAGCGGGTCTTCGGGCAGGGATGTCCATTATCACAACTATTGTTTTGTATGTTTCAAGGATCCCTTTTATAGGATGAGGTAGGATCGTCTAAGGACAGGGGGGGGTAGGTTAGGCAGAAGCCTTGGCGCTGGTTTGGTAGGGCTAGAATGATGACACAACAAATTTTAGTGTTAGTGAGGAGACGAGGTTAGGACTTTTGGGTGAATTTGTACGCATTTTGGGAGAGTGACTGGATGAAGGTGAATCAGGAGAAGTCAATGATAATGGGGTCTGGAAGTGGGCAGGGAGATTAGAATTGGGATGCGATGCTGGCAGCGGCAGACCGTGATTCTCAAAAACTGCTGTTATATATGAGGTCTGACCTGAGTGTTGCAGGGTTAACAATTCAATAGGATGGTGGAACAGGTAGCAGCATCGTGTTTTGGGAATTCGGTCTACCACACCATTTAACCTTCAGTCAACGTGCAATTGACATCATTATTACTAAATAGTAAAGTCCATGGTTTGGTTTCGGCTGTGATGCCGTTAACAGGAACGGCGATCACGAGTATTCTTAGAATGAGTTTAAATTTTAGTTGGGTTCAGGGTGCAACTGTGTTTGCGAAGGGATGGTAGTGACAATGGCCGGTAGTATGGGGAGTTTTGGGTTTGTTGGAACTTGAGAAAGCGGAGTGAAATTGTGTGTTTATTAAGAGGGAAGTAATGAGTGCAGGTGGATGGAGGGGGGGAAATGAAGGAATGTGAAACAGTGTGACATGGCTTAGTGTTAGCTCCCAGGAACCGGGAAAAGTAAAGGTGGTGAGCTTGTGTAAATTGTTAAGGGACATGTAGTGGCTGCCAGTTGGAAGGGATCAACCCCTTGTATAGCTTGGGATAGTAATATGGCGAAGATTAAGTAAATTAATCATACGACCATGACCTGTTAGGTTATGTATTCGTTTCCTGCATGGAATTTTTGCCAACGGGAGCGATGCTCAAGATAGGAGTGGTATCGAGGGTGGGTGTGTGCAGATGCAGTAGGGGAATACAATGCGTATCATTTAGTTCCTATTTTTGTGAAGGTTTGGAGTGCATCAGGGTATGGATGAGTAAGGTAAGTGGTTAGGGTGGGGGTCAAGGAGTGACGTATTGCCGAGCGTTGATCATGATAAGAGTGGTGTGGATGTAGGGTGTGGTAAGGGGTTTAGCATATGAAATCGTGGACAAACATTATGTTTTGTGTGGGTAATGTGGTGGAAGGAGGGTGGGGATGTGCTGAGAAGGACTTTGGCGTCGACGTAATAATCGAACATTTGTGTCACAATATATGCATTTTTGGAAAAAGGAGGTATGAGTTTTTTATTCTGATGTGTATAGGGGACTAACAATAGGAATTTATTATTGCGTTATAAAGGGGGTCCATACTGCCGGTGTGAGTAGGTTGGTAAAAGGGGGGGGGTTTTTCATGGGGTATTCCACGTGCTCACCTCGCGTTGGGAGACCATTGATGGTGATTGGGTGGTGATAGGAGGCACCTCGTAGGGACATATAGAGGTTGTGAAGATTAGTTTTTAGCTTAATCCCTTGATGGGGAATGTGTAAAAACAGCAGTTTAAATATAATCACATTTATTAAATATAACCTATAAATTATAAAACATGTAAATTGGTATGGTAAGCGTAAGTATATACCGCATGTACAGCTCTTGCAATTGAATTTAACATTCATGAGAATGTATTTCTTTCACTATGGTTCCTTGAAGCACTGAGTTATTTTTGTCTTTGCCATTTGTAACGTGTTCCTGCAACATTTGCCCAGTATTACCTCTTACTTAACCAGTGAGTGGAGAGGATATATTTCTCTAAAATAAAAATTTTTTGTATATATTATGAATGTAATATTAGAGTAGTCCGGTGCTAGAAGGCACAGTGATAGTGTAGTCCTTTGTGAAATTGTGTTACGTTTTGGTAAGTTATTAATGTGGGTGTGTTAGATGTTTATAAGGAGTTCAGTTGTTTGTTAACATACTAAAAACATGATAGACCATTTGGATAATACTTATTCATGTCTTAGTCTTGGGTTCTTATAAAAATGTGGTACATAGCCTATTTTTTTATGTACCGCTATGTACATGTGGTGTATATCTTGCATTTTTGAGTGTGAAACTTCACGTTATGCCAATGTTTGACTTTGGAAAATATGTGTTTCATGGTTGTCAAACAATAAAAATTATATTATATTGTGTGTGTATATTACTTTTACTTTTTACTGTGGTAAGAGTAAAGGGAATGTAATGTTCATAAGTTGTTCTTAGTTGTAAATTTAATGATTTTGTGTCTTGTTGTTCATGCACTGCCAATTCTTGGTGAATATTCATTAAGGTTTTGATGGGGTCAGGGTATGACAATTAATTAGGATGATTAATGTATGTTATTTAGAACGGGGACTATACATATGTTAAGGGAGAGAGAAGTGTCAGCTGTGTTTCTGCACTGGCAATAATGATTATTGTAAAAGGAGGGTTTGTAAGATGTGTTGTGGGTTATGTATATGGGTTTGTAATATGGCCTTTATCTATGGTGTTTGATAATTTCTGAGTACGCATGCGGATTGTGTACGAGAGGTTTTCAAGATGTCTAGTATGGTTTTTTTAATTTATACTCTTATACATTTTGTATTTGTTCTATGTTTTAAATAAAAAAAAAAAATTAATTTGATGAACCATAGATATACACAATATGAAACTTAAAAACTTGGAGTGCCAAAGTCCACCGTCAAGAGTGACTATTGGTTCCCTTAAATTTTCTAGTATACAAAGGGTTTGTGATCCTTCTCTAAAAAGAATTCTTTACCCAGTAATAGAATTTAGAGTTTGGAGATGATCCCCACACAGGGCCACACATTCCTTTTCTATGGTGGTAGTATCTCGTTTTCCGCAGGAAGTAAGGTTTATAGTTTTAAAAAAATATACAGGAAATAGGAGTGTGTGTATTTTGTGCTGTGAAGCACCTGAACATATTGCAAGAAGTATACTGTCTATGTAAACTGTGAGTACATGCCTTGGCCAAAAAAAAAGTATACTAGAGTTTATGCCATGTCTTTCGATGGGCCAAGTGGTTCGGACACAGGCAATAATCAGAGCCACTTGTTTATTCCAATATAGCGCAGAGTGTAAGGAGGCAAAATACTGTGTGTGGTCATCCACTGTTTCACGGGGCGATTTCCCCAAGCTGCTCCCATTGCTGTTGCCATTAATCATCCTGAATACGATGGTATACAGGATGAAGAATTGTATGGTGTAGCAACTTGAAAGGCGATACAAGGTGTTTGTCCAAGTTTATGAACTACTCGGCGTCTATGAAGGCTTGTAGAGAAATGCCAGGATATGCTAGTGGAACGTCAATTCTATTGTGAGGTTCCTGCCTTCATGATGTATCCAGGCATGATACTGGTTAGAGTGCTAAATGAACCGTATTTCAATTGACTACGGGACCGTTCACCTGCACAGCCCGGCAATTGGGTAGAAGGTGCATACTGGGGATTCCCAAAGGCACGATGTCACATAATATGCTGATTCCCCATAAAGTGTTGTATAGCGTAAAATAGTACCATCCCTGTGCTTTATATAGAAGATCCCTATTAGGCCGAGTGAACTGTATTGCAAAAATGTCACGGGATGCATCGAGAGTGACGGCTGTGCCTCTTCCTCACATAACGGACCACCTACAAGCAAGGGCAGAACAGGGAAGACCTGGGGTCTCCCACCTCCTCAACACAGTCTGACAATAAGCTTTACCAACCAACAAGAGAGCTCTACCTTCCAACCTCAAATCTCCGTACCCAACCCCACGACGACAACGTTTTTCGCTGAAAATGGGCGATACTGCACACCAGTACCGTCCATGTGTTAATTGGAGGCCTTCAGTACTCAGCACATGTGTCCTATTCTGGGCAAACGCAGACCTGCCAGGCGTTTGTAGGTGTTTGTTGATCCCATGCGCATAATTGTTGAACAACAGACTCGTCTTCATGGATTTAGAAGAACTGCCGCAGGGGGAATCTGGGCAAAGTATGACGTGCTCAGGAAGTCTGACAGGTGAAGACGTGGGCCTGGTCAACTCTGGAGTGATGAGGTGGAGCGAGCAGAGCAGTGGCGGGTGCCACCTGACGGCCCTAGTTTGCTGGGGGCCTTGCGTGACCCATTTTGCCTGAATGTTGGGGACTGGCATGGTATTCGGCGGAGGAACCGCATGACGAGGACCTATAGATGGGCTCCGTACCTCGCTGTTTCCCCAGTCCGAGAAGGGGGAGGGCGAGTCGGCGACAGGTCTGGTGAGAGGAAAGCTGCAGACCTGTGAGGGACAACAAAATTAGCCCATCGACTTAGTGGTGTCCTCATAGACACTGTGCCAGAATGGGTGGGACGGTTGGACATGTGGTGGAGGTGGAGGTTCACGATGAGGTACACAGGAGGTGAAGAGGAAACATGTGGAGTCACGTGCAAGCGTGAGGCAGTGACCAACAGAGTCAGATGAAGTCCTTACTCCAGCAACAGATGCCCGGCAAGGTGAGTGGTGGTGGAGGAGGATGGTTGGTGTGTCCCTCAGTGACTTTGACCCGGAGCTGGGGACCGGGGAGAGGTTAAGGTGCCAGTAGAGACAACGTAAAGGAGGTTGCGAAAGGACCATGGTGGCGTTTGGTGAGGAAGGTGTCAAAGCACAGGGAAAAGAATCCATCCGCTGGCCTAAGTGTATTACAGTTAACATTAAAGGTTTGTGATCGGATGTGAAGCGTGCGTGGTTTTGCAATTTTGTGCCGGCATAAGAGTATGTTGTAGAATTGTGCAAGAGCACAATATCAAGTGGGGCGGTATTGGAGGTGAATAGGAAATAAGGCTTTTTGGTATGCCTACGGGACGCTTGAAGGGAGGGGTGGTGGAGTCCTACCTCCAGGAGGTGCGAGCCCAATTTGTGGTTAGTAAGAAGTGAAGGGGGAGAGGGACCATAATCTCAGAGTGTAAGTGTTAGTGGAGTGGGCGAAAGAGTGGCGTATAGTGTGTGTATGCACCCATGGAGAGAGATGCACGTTCTGAAAGGGATTTCGTGAGGGATGAGCTCGTTTAATTATTTCCGTTCTTTTACCACCTGTTGCTGTTGTGGGAGGGGATTGGAATGTGCTATTCGCAGGGCATACGTTAGGTCGCGTGGGGCCAGGGCAAATTTTCAAACTATCTTAGTGATCTTCCTGATAGAGGTATCTACGTGACATATGTTTGGGTGGGTCTGGGAGTGGAGCACTCTTTTTGTTAGACAAGGATATGCGGCGAGGCTAGATCGTGGTTCACCACAAAGCAGGTTAGAGTGGATTCCTTTGCGTATTGTGGAGTGGAATATTCCTGATCATAGGGCGGATGTGGTAGACCTTGGGGAGG
This sequence comes from Cherax quadricarinatus, assembly GCF_026875155.1. Classification (NCBI taxonomy): domain Eukaryota; kingdom Metazoa; phylum Arthropoda; class Malacostraca; order Decapoda; family Parastacidae; genus Cherax; species Cherax quadricarinatus. The sequence goes on from NC_069404.1 coordinate 22,374,315, forward strand.
GATGGGCTAGGCAGGAGGGTAATATTAATGGAAACAAAATATGAGTTACCTGGTTGAAGATGAGGGGCAGGTGAGGGGATATCGAGACGTTGTGGGCGAGAGCTCAGTGAGTAAATGACGGAGGTAGAGGATTTACTGGGGTGGTGAGATGGGGATGGCTAAGGTGAAAGATACGTCAGTTTTTTTTGTGAGGGAGGGGAAACTCACAATGCAATAATCGTATGGGCTCCCTTCAGTAACTAGAGGGAAGGTTGAGGGATTGCTATGGAATAGGTGGACATGGGGTGAGTATATCCTGTGGATGAGATAGAAACGTTTAAGGTGAAGGATTCAGAGCTGCACATTAACGTTGTTAATGCGGATCATGTTGCAGTGTAGGGGATGAGGATGTGTTATGGGGCGATCGACGCGTCAGCATGTGTTTTTACTGGGTCAGCAGTGATGTCGGACGTGGCCACTGAGGTAGGGGGGTTTTAGGTTAGTCGTCCCCTCTGAAGAGGGTGTGTTATCGTTAGAGCAAGTTTTGTGGGACTACAGAGGGATGAGTGGTTTATAGCAGATGGCATGGTAGGACAGTATATGGGAAGTAGTGCAGGGGAGGTGCGGCATTGGCATAGCATCTGCGAGCTAGTCCATTTCATTTGGGTGTAGTGATCGAGTAGCGCTGGGTGGGGAGAAGATGAAGGGGCAGTTTGGCGGGCATTTAGTGAGTATGCGTAAGGTAAAGCTCCGGGATTGAATGGATTGCCCTGATGAATATACCCTGCTGAATTGGAAGTTAATGCACGATTCCTGGTGGAGTTAATGAATATCATGAAGGAGAAGAGGGTGTTGGGGGAGTTGCAAGCCACAAGCAGTGGTTGGTTCTGGTCAAAGGGAGAGGTCCAGAATACCCTACAGGATTTTCGGGCGATAACTTTACTTTGTGTTGATTATAAATGTGTCGTGGGGCGTGTCGTATCTGGAGGGTAATATGGGTTGCCTGGCAGATCTATGGTCGAGGGCACAGACGTCTTAACCGGGCAAGGAAGTAAGATAATCATAAAGCATTGTGTTGTTAGGATTTTATGGGTTCTTGGTGTGATTGGCTGAGGATGGAGGTGGTAATGCTGCCGGTACGTCTGGGATGTTAGGTTTAATTGGATCTACGACGTTGGGGTAAAATTTGTTTGACTGTTACGATGGTTGAGTACTACGAGTTGGGGGTTGTAAGGAGGGGTTAAAGCTTCTGTATGAGGAGTGCAGAGTTGGAAATGTAGTGTGGCGAGGTTGAGGTATGAGAGGAGTGCTGTGTACCCTCATGGTCCTACCGAGCCTGGCAAGATCCATAATAGGGGTTTTTGGCGAGAGTAAATTGGGAGCCGGGGGTGGTGCCATGGAGGGAATATACCCCATGTATGGATGGGAGATATTTGTTTGCTTTTCGTAAGTGAAGCTCCAGACCGTGTGCGGGTGCGGGAAGGTTATTTCCGATTCCTGCATGCATTTATGCCATCATGAGCGGTCGCTTTGGTGAGGCGAGTAGTGGAGTAAAGTGGGTGTGGAGTGTGAGGTTGGAGAGGATATGGCATATCATGCCGGTGTATTCATGCGAAAGTTTTGGGGAAATGTTATGGATTGGATGGGATAGGATAGAGAGCTAGTGGATGGAGGGTGGCATACCAGTGCGTGATAGTGGCACGATTTTGGATGTTGGAGGGGTGCCAGAGAGTACACAACGAGCATTGCATATTTAATGGTAGATTTTGTGTACGTGTTAGTGGTGTATATTGGAATGGGGGATTGGGTTGCGATGAAACGTAATGTCAGCTACTTTTTTTATAGGACTGTTTAGCAGAAAAGGTGAAAATATATAGACGCGTGCGGGAGGAGCCTTCCCCGAAGTTATCGCGTTTCACTATAGGGATCCTACTAGCTTTGTAATGGGGGTGGGCTGTCATGGCTGGGCCAAGGATTGAGATGTCAACCTGGTTTTCAAAAGGCTTGCCATCGGGAGTGTGATGAGTGTGTTGTGTGTGTTGTGATGTGAGCACATGCGTGTGTGTGTGTGGTGTGTGTGTGTGTGTGTTGTGTGTGTGTGGTGTGTGGTGAGTTGTGTGTGTGTGTGTGTGGTGGTGTGGGCGTATGACTTAGATGAAAACGAAGGAAGGTTCAGTGTGGTTTAGTAGGTGTTAGGATGGTCGTGGTGATACAGCTGTGATTAAACTTGGTGATCCATTTGGTAGTGGAATTTCGGTTTATACTTTTTGTCATGCAAAAATTAGACCACGTGCACTCTTGGGGTATCTTTATTGAGGAAACGTTACGCCCACACAGAGGCTTTCATCAGTCCATACTAGGAGAAACTTGAAGAACAGGAGGAAATGAGGTAATCAGTCCCTCAACCATGATTCGATGTGTTTCATCCATCAATCTTGAATAGAATACGGCATATGAAACAGAGAAGCGAGCTAAATAAACCGTAATGGCCAGAGAGGTGCATCAGTCATAGGTTTGTGACACAATTGTTCAAATGTTGAAGTAGGTCGTGCCCATGAATTAGGCAATCGAAGATTCTAAGTAATTAAGATCCCAAGAAGTTGCAGTGGTCTGGCAATACTTTTTGCTACGTGGTCCCACGGGATGAATGAATTACTCTCTGTGTATATAAACGCCTGCAATGCTTGGGTCCACAGAAGGGGGGGCCATCACACCTAAGAAGAGGGTTATGTATATATTATTTTTTAGAGTATTGTACGCATTATCGTCAACGAATGCTTGGGATGTGGTATGTTGTGATTGTGTAAAACTGTTGCGCGTGACAGGCTTATATGCTCAATATAAAGCTAGAGAGAATGAGTGCCAGGGTAATGTATACTGACGAGAGACAGTGGTTGGTTGCCCAAATTAGGGGGAAGAGGGGGGGTAAGGAGTGTTGGAGTGACTGGACTTTGCAACTGGTAGAGATTTCCTTGTATACATCTTTGTTTTGCACAATGACCCTTTGTGGCAGTTGAATAGTTTGTGAAATTAGGTGTTATTTATTTACGTGTTCGCCATTATGGAACAGAAGCCTGGGCCTGTGATATTGAATTATGTTGACAGCATATTTAATCCTTATATGATATATACAATATATGGTTGTACCAACGACATTTTATTAATTCAGTAATTGGCCATTGTGTTTGGCGAGGGTGGTGTAGCTCCGTCGGATACATCTACTTTCTGTATGATTTAACCCCAGGATAGGGTAAGTAATTAGAATGTGTTTTTTTGTTTTTACATTAATAAATATGTGTGATGTCTTCTTGTACCTAACTCCTACACAGTAACCGTTGTTTTGTTCCGCAGCACGTCACACTTATTTGAAGATGAGACATGACAATGTTTAAGTGTTTTCATATATAAAAACCGGACAGGTTGCTTGAGTGGTGTTGTGTGTGGACGAAACGATTCCTGAATAAAGATTTCCATATCTGCAAAAGTTGTCTCAATCTTCAACTTTTCGGTTTTTTCAAACCATTCAACACAATGTCAGACATCTGCAGCATCATGGGATCTTGTTACAAAGAATTCCTTCTTCAACACATGTTCCTAAAACCTTTGGACGAAGACACTACTTCGACCCTAGTGGATTGGCACCACTATGACCCCGCCTCCACCTGCTTCACGTCACCCACCTCACTACAAGTATATAAGCACGTCCACTACGCCCTATGCTGTAACAATTCTACAAGATTGATTGGACTGACCCATCGACTATCCATGTTGATGGACTGATTTACCTCATTCTCTCTCTCTCCATACGCCAACCTCTTTGGTATTGGACTGATGAAGCCACTGTGGGCTAAACGTTTCCTGAATAAAGATTCCCATATGCTGCATAAGTGTCTCAATCTTCATTACTGTTTGGTCTGAGCCCCACACGTCACCTTTCCGTGTGGAGAAAAAGGGGGGGATAGCAGGAGCTAGACTGACCCTACCTTAACAAGCAGCCGGCAATCAAACTATCGTCACCATATATTCGCTCGCTACTCCTATCAGTTGAACTTAATTCCATCACAACGACCTTGACGAGGGAATTACTAGTGACATAAGCAAATTTGCTGATGAAACGATGATAGGTAGGATAATCGATTCAGACGTTGATGTTTCACAACTTCAGGAGGATTTAGATAAACTCAATTCGTGGTCAGAAAAGTGGCAGATGAAATTCAGTGTAGATAAATGTAAAGTTCTAAAGCTCGGAAATATCCATAACCCTAGCACCTACCAGCTTAATAAAGTCTATGAAACTGAACTTCTTCTCCAGGCCGAGGGACTTGACCAACCTCAAATTCTACGACTTCAAGGGTGATGGACTGATTACATCGTCTTCACATCTCTACTGTTCCTGTCTACTTTCTGTGTTTGATTGAAGAAGCCTACTGTGTAGGCGAAACGTTTCGGAATAAAGCTGTCTAACTGTTGCATAATTGTCTTACAAACATAATACTGTGAACTTAAGTCCCTAAAGAAATGCGATAAGGATTTTGGGTTCTGATAAGCAGCCAACCATAAACCAAGACAGCAGTAATGAAAGTTTGTAGAATTACCGACAATAAGTAAAGTAAAGAACACAAGTGCAACTAAGTGACAATAATTGTGGCCAACGATTCGCTCTCCAGGACTTTAATCAATCCATTACAAACAATAACATGGACACAGAGTGTATTATAAAGGCACAGAGTGAGGTGAATACTAGAGAGGTCTATTGCGATGTTTCCCTAGTGGTAGTAGTATTAGTAGTAGTGGTAGTGACCAAAAAGTAATACATAAGACAAAAGAGTGTTAGGAACACAGCATGAATGCCTACTGGCCCATACAGTCAGGTCCTTATCAAAACGACAACTACCTAAAGCACTCAAGAAAAACTCCCGTACCCCTTGAACACCAATTCAAACCCAGCCCCTCCCACTCATATAATTGTCCAGTCTCTTTCTTAAAGCTACCCAAGGCCTAGCCTCTATCAGCCCCACTGGGGAAGACTGTTTTCCACGCATCTACAACTCTGTTAGAAAACCAGTACATACCTATTTCCCTATCTAAATCAAAATTTATCCAACTTAAATCCATTACACCTGGTTCTTTACCTGGTTCGAAACCCTCAGTACTTTACTAATGTCTCCCATGTTTATGCCCGTCACCACTTATACACTTCAATGATATCTCCCTCATTCTACGCCTCTCCAGAGAGTGAGATTTAAGGCTTTAAGTCTATCTTCGTACGGGAGGTATCCTACACAGTAAATCATTTAGTCAAACTTCTCTGTATGTTCCAAATATGTCCAATGTCCAACCTTAGTAAGGTGACCAAAACTGAGGCACATAAATTAAATTAGGCCTGCACTAGTGATGTATAGAGCTGTAAAATAACTTTAGTACTTCTGTTACATATACTCTTGAGATAAATCCAAAGTATCTGGTTGGCCTTGTTTGCGCACACTAAGGCCAGCTGTGGAATGAACACTTATAAGAACATAAAATGTAGGAACACTGCAGAAGGCCTACAGTCCCATACGAGGCAGGTCCTTATCAAACGACCAATCTACCTAAAGCTACTCAAGAAAAACAACTCCCGCACCCCCCAACACCAATCAAACCCACCCACCCCGCTCATAATATTAGTCCAGTCTCTTCTTAAAGCTACCAAAGGTCTAGCCTCTGAACACCCCACTGGGAAGACTGTTTCCACGCATCCTACAACCAGTTAAAACCAGTCCTTACCTATGTCCTTTTCTAAATCTAAATTTAACCAACTTAAATCCATTATTCCTGGTTTCATACCTGGTTCTACACCCTCAGTACTTTATTAAGTCTCCCTTGTTTATGCCCGTCATCCACTTATACACTCTAATTATATCTCCCCTCAATTCTACGGTCTGTTCCTCCAAGATTGAGACACTTATGCAGCATAGGAAATCTTAAATTAGAAACGTTTCGCCACACAGTTGCTCATCAGACCAATACAAAGAGGAAGGCTAAGGAAGGAGAGATAGATGTAATCAGTCCTCAGCCTGGGTCTATGTGTTCGTCCATCAGTCTTTGTAGAATGTACAGCAAAGGGGCCCGTAGACGTGGCTTATAAACTGTAGTGAGGGAACATGAAGCAGACGGAGGCGGATCATAGTGTTACCAACACTAGTTCGAAGTAGGTCCTTTGTCTCAAAGGTGAACAAGCGTTGAAGAAAACTTTGTAAGAAGATCCCCAATGAATGGCTGCAGTGTCTGACAGTTTTGATGATGGTTTGAAAAACCGACAAGATGTTAAAATTTACAAAATTTGGTTTTTGTGGGGTTTTTTTAACATGTATTTAAAAAATAATGATTACAGAGTGCCCCACTAGAACCCCTAGCTTTGGCTAGGCATTTCGGGAGACTTAGTTTTTTTCTTTTTTTTTAAAAAAATTAAAAAATTATGGGGAAAGTTGGTATTATGGCTAAGGGGACTAAAAACTAGTTTGTGATTTTAGAATTTTAATGCTTTTGTTTTGGCACAGTACATAGTTTCTTTTTTGGAAAGAAACTTGGGTTTTCATTATTTTAAGTTTGAGATTAATATTTCTTTTTTATAGTAAAATGGGTGAGTTTTTTGTAATTTGTGCCCACCGGGTGGTATTTTTTGTATTTTAAGTTGAGGGGGGTTTTTCAGGGAGAAAAAGATTTTTTTTAATGGTAGTTTTAAAGGGGATGAAATTTTTCTGCAATTCTAGGGGTTCTCAGGTAGGGTTTTTCCAGAATTTGGGGCCCTTTGACATACATAAATTTTTTTGAAAAGTTTAGTTGGCCCGGGGGGAATGTTCTAGAAAATGTTTTTTGTTGGAAATTAGGCCGGGGGTTCGGGCACAATATCAAAAAAGGGCGTTTTAGGCCCGGGTTGATATTGGAGTTTAAGGTCCTGAAGATGTGGGATTGCACAGTTTTTAATTTGGGGAATTTTACTAAAACAGGGAGTAAGTTTAGATCTATGGAAGAGTGGGGGGGGTTTGCCGGGGGATGGGTTTTTAGTGATTTTCTTACGCAACTTTTTTTTTTGGGTTATTTTTTTGGTTTTTGGGTGTTGCTGCAGTTGATCCCCAAGCAAAAATAGCATAGGTGGGGGTATGGGATATAAAAGGGAAAATTTTTTATGGGTGTGAAAAAGGGCAGTTTGCGGCACGTAGTATCCCCCCCCCCCCCCATCTTGGAGGGGGGAACCCCAACCCCTTTTTGGGTTATTTTTTTGGTTTTAGGTTTGGATAGGGGGTGCTAAATTCAGGTTGTTGTCAAGGTATAGGCCTAAAAATTGCCCTAAATTATGTTTGGGGAAAATTTTAGAGTTTTTTGTCGATTTTAAATTTTAAATTTTTTGCATCTCCTGTTTCTGTTTCCAAACAAAATTTTAGTAGGTTTTGTCAGTGTTAAGGGTAAGTTTTTTGGGTTGTAAATCCAATCGTTTTTTTTTAAATCACTCCCCCTTTAAAAATGGTTTTTGAGAGGGGCAAGATTAGGGTGGAGATGACAAAAAGTCGTGTCGCCCAGCAAAGAGAAGGGGTTTTTCGGGTTTTGGGGATACGTTTGGAAGATCTTTGATGTATATGAGGAAGAGCAGGGGCCCAAAAGGACCCCTTCCCTGGGAACCCCAGTGTAAATTCCCGTTTTTTGTTGTTGCTGTGCCCCTTTAAGGGTGACATAGGGATACCTATTAGAAAGGGTAAGATTTGAAATAAGAAGCGCACCCCCCCTTTTAAATCCCGTAATGGCAATTTTGGGGATTTGGATGTCGTGGTCTACTGGTCAAAACCCTTTCTTGGGTCAAAAAAAAATTTCCCTAGGGGAAAATTTTCCCTTTTTTTTCCCAATGCGGGGAAAGCAGATCAAGCTTTTTTAAATGTTTGGGGAAATCTTTTAGTGCTTTTTTTTTTCCTGAACCCAAAAATTGGCGGGGGGTTTTTGATTTTTTTTTGTGTTTTTTATAAATGAAAAATATTCCTGTGAAAGAGTTTCTAAAAAGTTTTTGGGATAGAAAAGGGAAAAGGTTTGATATTGGCCTATAGTTGTTTAATCTGTAGGGTCACCCCCTTTAAGTTTTGGGAAACCCTTGCCGTCTTGAGTTTTTGGGGGAAGGTGAAATTTTCTAGTGATTTTTTTTTAAAAAGAAAATGAAAAGCATCAAAAAGGATAGGGGCCCCCGCCGCTTGTACAGAAATGGGGGACATTAACAGATTCCCGAGTTTTTTTTTAAGTGATTTTAAATTTTCCCTCGGTGATTCCCCGAGGGCCCCTTTGGGCCCAAGAAAAAAGGGAAATTTTTGGGAAATTCCCATATAGGAAGTCCGGGCAGGGAAAATTGGTATGTGGGATTTTAGGGCCCGAGATTAGATCCTTTTGGTTGGAAGAAGTCTTTTTTTTGTTAGCTGTGTCAGGGGGGATGTGGTGTTTATTATTTAGTTAGGACAATATTCTTTTTTTTTTTTCATTTTTTTGGGCCCCAGAATCTGAGAGGGGTTTTTTCCCCGGGTTTTTTTTATATCTCCTCTAGTGTCTGTGAATCTATGGAGTAGTTTTTTTTTTTTTGGGGCCTTTCTTTATTACTTTTTGGGGAACAATGAAAAGGGGTTTAAAAATTTATTTTTTGTGTATTAAGCCCTGTTATATTGTTTTTCATATTGGTTTTTCCTTGTCAATAAAATTTCAAAATTTTTATGGTTTTGGGCCTGGGAAACCCAAGCCGTTTGTTTTTTTGAATTTTTCCGTTTTTATGGGGACAATGTTTTTTTGTATGTCTAATTTAATTTGTTAAGAAAAATGTCTGTCTAGTTTTTCAATACCATTGGCCTTGGAAAATTTCTGAAGGGCCAGTCAAAAATTTCCTAGGCAGTTTGTGAATTTCCCTTATTGAGGCATCTAATGGGTCAAAATGGGGACTTTGTTGAATTCAAGTGGTGGTTTCTAATTTTTTGCCCGGAGGAAGGTTGGGGTAGTGGTTTGTAGTGCTATCTGTGTTTATCCCTGTTTTTAAGGGGGGGCTAGTAAAAGGGTCAAATGGTCTTTTTTGGTTGCATTTGGTCTCAGTGACCCGGGGTTGGTTTAGTTATTGTTGGTAGGGAAAAAGTGTTTTTTTTTTCATATTGTTGTTGAAATTTTTTTACGGGTAAACTCTAAAAAGCCAAGGTTGATGTTAAAATTTCCCAGCAAAGAGAAGGTGGTGCTTTTTTCTTTTTGTCTTTTTGTTTAAAAAGTGATTTAATTTCTCACTAAAATTTGGGGATGTTTGTGTGAGGTACCCGGTAAAGGGCACCGTTGTTATGGGTGTTTTTAAGGGTTTTTTACAGTAAAATTTTAGCAAAAATGTTTTCCCCCAATTCTTTTCCAATAAACCCAATTTGGTGCTAATAAAAGATAATTGGTTAGAGAAAATTTTAGTTTTGAATACCCCCCCCCAAATTTGGGTTTGGTCTGCTTTTGGTGAATTGCTGTGTACCCGGGGGGTTAGAGGTAGATATCTATTGGTCCTGTTTAAAGGCCGGGTTTTTCATTTCAGAAAAATTCCCGGGGAAAAGGGTTTTGTCTTTAGTAAATTTAAAGGGAGGGGCCGGGAGGTCATAATAGGGGTTTTGCTTAAGGCCCTGTTTTTTTTTTTAAAGGGTACTATAGACTTTTAGCATTGTTTAGGATATGGGGGCTTGTTTTGGGCTGTGAAATAAAGGCGGGTTATTTTCCAATGGGTTTTTTTGATTGGGTGTCAGTTTATGGAGGTTTAGATCAGGGTCAACGTAATCAATCTTCTTCTATTTTTTAAATTTAGGGAAAAATTTATATCCTTTTTGTGTTTTGAGTTCTAGTACTGATATCTGAGTGGGGGGAATTTTTTGGAAAAGGGAAATATAGCAAAGAGTATTTTGGTCTACAATTTTTGTAAACTACAAACACTTTAATAAAAGTTATGTTTTTCTATGTTTTTGGTGCGGGAAATTTAAACCCTAAAGTACAAAAAGGAAATAAATATTAATAAAAAAATAAAAATTTTTAAAATAAAACATGCCTCACTTGTAATTTGCACTAAGGTCAAATATAATGATTTTTTTGGGGAGTCTAGTTTTGAGCAGAATGAGCTATAGTACAACTAGATTTAATCTAAAAATATAAAAATACAAATTAAAATGCACCAGTCTCTCACTGTTAATTCACTATGGCAATTAATGAATTTTGGTATTGACTTTTAAGTAAACTGTTTTTTAAAATCTTTTTAATAAAAAAAGGAAAAAGACTCTCAATTGAAATTGAAATAAGGTCTTATAAAAATTGTTTTAAAAAGAATTAGAGTAAAAAAAAATTTTTAAAATTTGCCCGGAAAAAATACACAATTTAAGGTAGAAAAGAAAAATAATAAAAAAAATGATAAAAAAAAATGGCAATGATTTGGGTTATAATATCCCATAAGATGGTAACAGGAAAATTATAAAAGTTTTTTATTTTGAAAATACTAGTTTAAAAAATATGGGAATAAAAGGGTAAAAAAAAGAATTTAAAATAAGTTTGTCAATATAGTTTTAAAGCAAAAATTGGGCAATAATAGGGATTTTAGAATAAAATTGGGAAAATTGATATTTCTTAAAGTGAGGTAAAATTATTGGGAAAATTTTTGGCTATTTAAAATTAAAAAAAGAGGGAAACAGTGATGCGTTAAGTTTTTAAAGAAAGGAGACTTTTTCTTAGAGGGTTAAAAAAATTAAGACTATGGGGTAAAATTGGTCGTTGAATAAAACAATGACAATCAAAAGTATTTGGGGAAATTTAGAATTTTAGGGGGGCCCCAAAAATTTATAAATATAACACTACGGGTGGCCCTGGGGGGTTTTATCTGCACTTTACTTGATTCTTTTTAGCCCAGCCTTTTTTAAAGGAATTTTTTAAGGTCATGTTTTTTAGAGATGAAAAATCTTTTCCCAGGGGGCTTTTTCCCTAACTGCGATTTTTCCATCCCTCAAAAAGAAAGGTGGATTTTAGGGGCCTTTGAAATAATTTTCTTAGCCGTTTAAAAAAGGGGTTTTGTTTGTTTTTGGTGGGCACCCCATTGCATAAACACAGTTTTCTTAAAAAATAGATTTTTTAGTAGGTTTTTTTTTGGGAAGGCAAGTTTGGAATTTTAAAGCATTTTTTTTTAACCTGCTTGGTAGCCCATCATTTTTGCAATTCTTTGGGGTCATCACTACGTATTTTAAAGGCCCAAAAGGTGGCCCTTTGATAAGCTTTTTAGGGTGGTCCCCTGCAGTCTCGGGGTTTACTGTGGCGGGGGAGAGGTTTGCTGTTAACTACAAACGGGTTTCAGATAGTTTGTTTGGGTTTTTAATTATGGTCTTGGAAGTTGGTTTTTACATTGGAAAGTTTTTGGGCCCACTTTTTGATCTTTCCTCTGTAGTTTTGGGTAGTAAGTAGGGTGACTTGGTTTTTTAGAGTGTTAAAATTTGTCAGGGGACTGGGTGGGGTTTTTGGGTTTTTGGGTTTTTTCCAGGTGTCTAGTTTATGTTCTAGACCCAGTAAAATTCTTTTTTGAGGTAATTGCATTGTTTGTTTTTTTAAGTTCCTGCATTTCTTGAGTTATTTTGGGGTTGGATCTTTTGGGTTCTAAAAATGAAAGGAGTTTAGCTTTTTCTGGGCCCGGTGATCTTTTTTACATCAAAAAATGGGAAGGATTTAAATCTTGGACTTTTGGCGCAGCCTGTTTTTTGTTGCCCTGCGTGTTTTTTTGGGGTGGTCCCGGGTGGGGGGGAAGAGGGTTGTTCCTGGGGGGCGGGTACCACAAGTTTTCCTTGTGTTTTTACTTCTCCCCAACCTTTGATGTTGGGAGTCCTTAGCTGGTTACTGGATTTTCCCTTTTTTTTGCTTTTGCCCCTTTGTCCAAATTGGGTTTGTGGCTTCTGTGAATAATGGCGAGGGGGTGAATGTGTGGATTTTCACTTCAGTGGCAACGGGGTGGGGGAGGGGGTATAACGAGTCCTTTTTAGTTGGAAATTTTGTAAAATTTTTGGGGTTTGTTTTCCTGCAGTTGTTTTTATTTCATTCTGGGTATCCACAAAATGTTAGTGTTATGTGGGTTTTGATTAAGTCTTCACGGGGCTGCGGGGAACCCCTCAGGAAGAAGTAAAAAAAGGGGGGAAAAGGGGTTCCTGTTGCTGTTGGCCGGGCGCCGCTGCCAGATGTGGTGGGATAGTGGGAAAGTGTGGCCAAGGGTTTGAAACGTCTTTTTTATGTGAGGGAAAAGGCAAACACATTGATAAATTGCGAGGGTTTGAAAAATTTTTTAGAACCCTAGTTTACGGGAAATTGTTTCGAGGGGGGGGCGGGGGTTGTCCCCAAGGGGAGGATATACAAATGTTAAAAAAAGGGGATAAAAAAAATTTTTGCAAGAAGAATGGTTTGCGGCGGGACGGGAACAGGGGGGGTTTGGCGAAGTACTCTGGGACGAAACCATCGGCTTTGGGGCCCTTGCGGGGGGAAGAAGGTACAAACATGAACGACTAAAAATTTCCGGGATTGCAAGTCATTTCTTCGGGGGGGGTTTTTAGAGGGGGTCGGGTTTATTAAGGGAAACCAGGGGGAAATGAGTGCATATGGGAAAAGAGGGTTTTTGGGGAATCCCGGGAAAAGTAGTGGGGTGGATGGAGGGGTTTTGGGGGCAGGTAGGGTGAGTATGTCCCTTTGCCAAACTAGGGAGGAGCGTCGAGGGGCACTGGGGGGGGTCATTGAGGGGGGAGGAAAAAAGGAGACCCCTTAGGGGACAGGGGGAAAAGGAAAGGCCCCCCGGGGATTGAGGGTTTCCATGCAAATTTTTAAATGTACCGCATTTTTAGGGTTGTTAGGGGTTTCCTAGTGGGGTTTAATGAATGCCTTTGAAAGAAGGATTTTAAAAAAGGGGGAGAATCGCAGGCAACGGCGGTGGTGGGGGGTTTTTCCCAAGGGTTTAAAACAGGGGAAACCCTTCGGGATTACCAAAGCCTTTTTGGGTTGTTTTGGGCCGATTTTTAAAATTGTTCCAAAAAATTTTTGGGGAACGGCTTTAAATGTGTTGTGGGAAGGGGTGGTTTGCGTCTCTTTTTTGGGTTCCCTGGTAGGTCGATGGGCGGGGGGCCAAACGGGATCATAAAGGGTTTTCCCTGGGGGGACAGGAAAAGGGGGCCAGAGGGATTTGGTGGCTTTTGGGATTGGCAAGGGGGCTTTTGACGGGGTGGAAGAAAGGTTTTTGAGGGAAAATTCCCCTACGCCCGGGTTTTTTGGGAAGAATAATGGGGGGGGGGGTTAGGGTTGTAAAAAAAACGCAAAGGTACGGGTGAAAATTTCAATGGGTTTGTGGGGGAGGGAGTAAACATGGAGCGGGGTTTTTTTTTCGGCAGGGATGCCCTTTTATCAAAAATATTGTTTGTATGTGTTCAGGACCCCTTTTATAGGATGGTGGGAGGATGGGTTAAGGACAGGGGGGGGGGGGGTTTAAAGCGAACCCTTTTGGCCGGGTTTGGGGGGCTTTTTTGGGATACCAACTTTTTAGGTTAGTGAGGGGGGGAACTAGGTTAGGACTTTTGGGGGAAGTTGTACGAAATTTTTGGGGAGAGTGACTGGGAGGAAGGTGAACGGGAGAAGTCAATGAAAATTGGGGTTTGGGAGATTTGGGCAGGGAGATTAGAATGGGGTTTGCGATGTGTGCGCGGCAGACCGGGGGGGGTCTCAAAATTCTGCTTTTTTTTTATGAGGCTGCCCCTGAGTGTTGCCGGGTTTTAAAAATTTCGAATGGGATGGTGGAACAGGTGCAGAATCGTTTGGGAATGCTGCGACCCCCTTTTTTTAAACCCTTCAGGCAAGGGCCCAATTGTAACAATGTTTACTTTTATAGAAAAAGTTTTGGTTTGTTTCGGCTGTGATGCCGTTAACGGGAAACGGGGGGATCACGAGAAAATTCTTAAGAATGATTTTTTAAATTTTTTTTGGGGTTTTTCAGGGGGGGAAAACTGGAAACAAAGGGGAGGGAAAGTGCATTCCCGGGTATGTAGGGGAGGGGGGTTTTGTTGGCCCTTGAGAAAGCGGGGAAAAAGTGTTTTTTATTAAGGGGGAAGTAATGAGTGAAAGGGGGGAGGGAAAGGGGGGAAATGAAAAATGTGAAACAGGGTGACATGGCTTATTTTTTGCCGGGGAACCGGGAAAAAAAGTAAAGGGTGGGAGTTTTGGGTGTAAATTGTTAGCGGGGACATGTAGTGGCCCAGTTAAAGGGGTCTACCCCTTGTATGTTTGGGGGATTTAATATGGGAAGTTTTATTTAAAATTAAAAACTTACCCCTAGGACGCGTGAGGGGTTTATGTACTTTTTCCTGCATGGGATTTTGCCAACGGGAGGGGGATGCTCAGAGATGGGAAAGGGTTATCGAGGGTGGGGGGTGGGGGCAGATGCATTTGGGGAAGAAAAATCGATAAAGTTGTCTATTTTTGGGGAATTTTTTGGGAGTGCATCAGGGTATGGGTTAGAAAGGTAGTGGGAGGGGGGGGGTAAAGGGTTTGTTTTTCCGGTTTTGCGAGCGTTAAAGTCTTGTTTATGATTTGGTGGGGTAAAGGGGTGTGGAAAGGGGGTTTTTAAAGCATATGAAAATCGTGGACTACATTTTTTTTTTGGTGGGGGTAGGGTTGGGGGGGAAGGGAGGGGGGGGATGTGACTGAAAAGGATTTTGGCCCGGCAAAGTTTTATCGAACATTGTGTACCAAAAAGAGGCTTTTTTGGGAAAAAAAGGTGGGGAGTTTTTTTTGAGGGTTTTGGGGGACAAAACAATGGGGGAATTTTATTGGCGTTAAAAAGGGGGCCTTAAGGGCCCGGGGTGATTTGGTTGGAAAAAGGGGGGGGGGGGGGTTTAAAAGGGGTATTCTAAGGGGGTTTCACCCCCTTGGGGTGCCAGTGATGGGTGATTGGGGTGTTTAAAAGGGCACTGGGTTGGGACTAGATGAGGGGTTTGGTGGGGAAAATTAGTTTTGTTTTGTTCCCTTGAGGGGGAAGGGGGAAAATAGCAAAAAATTATATCACATTTTTTAAAAATTAACCATAAAATTAAATAACATGAAATTTTTTTTGGTAGCTTTAAAAATTCCGCTTGTACTCCCTCTTGCAATTGAATTTTAACATTTAATGAGAATGTATTTTTTTAAACTAGGGTTTCCTTGAAGCACAGAGTTTTTTTTTCTTTTTCCTTTTTTGTAACGTTTTTTCCTGCAACAGTTTGCAGTTTTACCTATTACGAAAAACATGAGTGGTTTGGGAATTAGTTCTCAAAATTTTAATATTTTTGTATTTTTTTTTAAAGTTAATTTAAAAGGGCCCCGTGTAAAGGGCACGTGATGGGTGTATTTCCTTTGGTGGAATGTTTTTGTTACTTTTTTTGGGTAATTTTTTAGTGGTGTTTTTAGATTTAAAAAGGATTTTCAGTGTTGTTAATTTTCTAAAATCATGTTTAACCATTGGATAATACTTTTCATGTCTTTTTTTGGGGTTTTTTTTAAAAATGTGTACATAGCCAGTATTTTGTCCCGATGGCTTTTTGGTGTTTACTTGCTTTTTGAGTTTTGAACTTCACTTTTATGCAATGTTGTCTTGAAAATTTGTGTTTCAGGGTTGCCCCAACATTAAAAATTTGGATATTAAATTGGGGTTGTATTTTACTTTTACTTTTTACGGTGTATGTGAAAAGGGTTTTAATGTTTCATATTTTTTTTAGTTTGTAATTTTTTGTTTTTTTTGTCTTGTTGTTCTTTCCCCTACCAACTCTTGGGGAAAATTCATTAAGGTTTTGATGGGGTGGGTTTTTGGGCAATTAAAATTTGGATATTAATGTTTGTTTTTTTGAACGGGGGACAAAACATTTGTTAAGGGGAGAGAAGTGTCAGCTGTTTTCTGCACAGGCATTTTTGTTTTTTTAAAAGGGGGTTTGTAAGAGTGTTGTGGGGTTTTGTATTTGGTTGTAAATGGCCCTTATCATGGGTTTTTTTCGGGGGGGGGGGGACTCGGTTTGGGGGTTTTAGAGGTTTTTCAAAGTTTGTATGGTTTTTTAATTTTTTTTCTCATACATTTTGTTTTTGTTCTTTTTTAAATTTAAAAAAAAAAATTTTTTTGATGAACCATAGATATACCTTTTGAAACTTTAAAACGGGGTTTCCAAAATCCAACCCGGGGCTATTGTTCCCTTTTAAAAGTTTTAGTTCGGGGCTTTTGGGGGGTTACCGTTAAAAGGTTTTTAACCCCCAAAAATAGAATTTAAGTTTGGAGATACCCCCCACCCGGGCCCAAAAATTTCCCCCTTTTTTATGGTTGGGGTATCTCGTTTTCCCGCCCGGAAAAAAAGTTTTTTTTTTTTTTTTTTTAAAAAATATAACCCGGAAAAAAGGAGTGTGGTTTTTTTTTGTGCTTTTAAGCAACCCCGACACTTATTTCAAGGGAAATTACTTCTTTGTAAACTTGATCATGCTTTTGGGCCAAAAAAAATATAAAATTGAATTTTTTGCCAAAGTCTTTCGTGGGCCAATTTTTCGGTCACTGGCAAATCATGAGCCAATTGTTTTTTTCCCAAATTTTGCCAAAAACGCAGAGTGGGGGGGAGGGGAAAAATGGGGCATCAGCTGGTTCACGGGGCCGATTTTGCGCAAGCTGCCCCCCATCTGTTGCCATTTAAACCTCCGGGGTACGGATGGTATAAAGGGTGAAGAATTTTTATGGGTAAACACTAATGGGCATTCCAGGTGTTTGTCAAGTTGTTGAAAACCGGCGTCTATAGAGGCGGTAGAGAAAAAGCCAGGGTATGCGAGGGGGACGTCAATTCTAAGGGGGGTGTTGCCTTCATGATTAAACCAGGCAAATTTTTTAAAGGGTTAGAGTGCGAAATGTACCGTTTTTTAATGACTACGGGACCGTTCACCTGGGACAGCCCCGGGAAGTGGGTTTTGAAGGTGCATACGTGGGTTTCCCCCGAGGGCACGTTGTCAGCATAATTTTGATCCCCCTTTTATGTGTTGTTTTAGCGATTAAAAGTACCTTTCCCTTGCTTTATATAAAGATCCCTATTAGGGCCGGGGGTTTATGTTTTGATTTCACGGGTGCAGCGGAGTGACGAGGCTTTCCTCTTTTTTTACTTGACGGAAACCCCCTCAACACAAGGCAGAAAAGGGTAGACCTGGGCTCCCCCCCTCTTTATCACAAGTCTGACAATATAGCTTTCCATTCCCCAAAAAAGTGGTCTACCTTCAACCCTCAAAATTTTTCCTAAACCCCAACCCCCCACGACAACGTTTTCGTGAAAATGGGGGAAACGGCCCCACCCTAAACCCTCTTTTGGGTTTTAAATTTGGGGGCCTTTAGGACTCAGGTCATGGGCCTATGCCCGGGCAACCGGGAGGCCTGCAGGGGTTGTGGTTTTTTTTGTCACTTGGGTGTATATTGTGAAAAAACAGGGCTCGACTTCATGGTTTTGAAAAAGGGCTGCCGCAAAGGGGGGTCTGGGGGAAGTTTGACGTGCTCTGGAGTACAGGAAGGACGTGGGGCCTTGGTATCTCTGGAGAGGAGGTGGAACGAGCAGAGGGGGTTTGGGGGGTGGGGGAAACCCAAAGGGCCCCCGTGGCTGGGGGCCCCGCGGGGGGCCCCTTTTGGGCCCGATGTTGGGGACGGCAAAGGGTTTGGCGGGGGGAAAACCCCTGGACAAAGGTTCCCCAGAGAGGTTTCCCCCCCTCGCTGTTTCCCCCCGTCCCAAGGGGGGGGCGAGTCGGCCCAAGAGGGCTGGTGTGAGGATGGGTGCAGACCTGGTGGGCAAAAAAATTAAACCCCCCCGAAAGGGTGTTCCCTGGGGCAATGTGCCCAAATTTGGGGGAAAAGGGTTTTGGACATGTGGGGGAAAGGGGGAGGTTTCCCCGGGGGGTAACACAGGAGGTGAAGAGGGAAAAAAGGTGGGTCCTGCAAAACGTGAGGCTTTTGACATAATTCAGATGATGGGCCTGACTCCAGCCCAAAAAAGGGGCCGGCAAAGGGAGGGGGGTGGGGAGGAGGATTTGGGGGGGTCCCTCAGGGCTTTGGAAACCCCGGGGTGGACCGGGGATGGTTAAGGGGTGCCCCGTAGAGACATTCATAAAAAAGGGGGGTCCAAAAAGGGCATGGTGGGGTTGTGAGGAAAGGTGTCAAAACACAGGGAAAAGAAAAACCCCCGCTGGCCTAAAAATGTATGCAATTTAAAATTAAAAAGGGTTTTTGTCAGGATGTGAAGCGTGCGTGGGTTTTTAATTTTTTTTTGCCGGGTAGAGTGGATGTTGGGATTTTTGCAAGAGCACAATTTTCAAGGGGGGCGTGTATTGGAGGGGAATGGATATAAGGCTTTTTTTTGATTCAGACGGGGGCCTTGAGGGGGGGGGTGGGAGTTAAATCCAGGAGGCAGGGGCCCTTTTTTGGGGGATTTAAAAAGAAGGGGGTGAGGGGCATGTTTTTCAGAGTGGATGGAAGTGGGTGGGCGAAAGGTGGGGTTTAGTGTGTGTTTATGCAACCCCTGGGGATGATGCACGTCGAAAGTGGTTTCGTGAGGGATAGCCGTTTTTTATTTCCGTTCTTTACCCCCTGTTCTGTTGGGGAGGGGAATTTGGGAAATTTTGCTATTCGCAGGGCAGACGTTTAGTGGTGGGGGGGGCAAAGGGGATTTTTTAAAATTTCTTAGGTTATTTCTGAAGATGTGTATTACGTGACTTTTTTTTGGGGGGGGGCTTGGGGGGGTGGAACACCCTTTTTTAGCATGGATATGCGGCAGGGCCCAATGGGTGTTTCACCCCAAACAGGTTAGAGTTTTGGGTCCTTGCGTAATTTTGGAGGTGGAAAAATTTTGATCCCTAGGGCGGTTTTTGGGGAGGGCCCCGGGGGGGGAGGGGGCTGGCCAAGGTGTAAGGTTATTGGAAAAATAAATATGAGTATCCCGGTGATGAAGAGGGGCAGGTAGGATTCGAGGGCTTTGTGGGGAGAGCTCAGGGGGGAAAGACGGGAAGGGAAAGGATTTAAATGGGGTGGGAGAGGGGGGGGCAAAAGGGGTGAATACGTCCCGTTTTTTTGGGAGGGGGGGGAAAGGGGACAATGGGAATTTAAACGTTGGGCTCCTTTTAAATACCTAGGGGGGTAGGTTGAGGGGTTGCTATGGAAATAAAGGGGGACATGGGGGGGTATATCCTGTGGAGGAGAAAAGAAAAAAGTTGAAGGAAGGATTTTATGAGCTGCAGAATGAACCGGGTTTTTAAAGCGGTGCATGTGGGAGGGGGGGGAAAGAAGGGGGTGTTATGGGGCGATCGACCGGGCAGCATGTGTTTTTTCCGGGGGTCACCCGTGATTTTGGAAAAGGCCACTGAGGGAGGTAGGTTTAAATCCCCTCCCCTCTGAAAATGGGGGGTTTTTTCGTTTAGGGCAAGTTTGTGGACACAGAGGGGAAAGTGGTTATTCAGGGGCATTGGGAAAGGAGCAGTATTTGGGAATAGTGCGTGGGGAGGGGGCGGCATTGCATAGCCTCTGCGAGCTGTGCCCCTGTTCATTTTGGGGGTTTGGATCCCAAATAGCGCTGGGGGGGGAGATAGATGAGGGCGAGGTTTGGCGGGGAAATTGTGAGTATGCGTTTCGGGGGAAAAGGGGTCCGGGGGTTGAATTTGGGTTTCCCTGTTGGGAAATTTTTCCCCGCCCGGGAATTGGGAAATTTAAAGCACGGGTTCCCCTGGGGTTTAATTTAATATCTGAAGGAGAAAAGGGTTTTTGGGGGGGTTCAAAACCACCCGCAGTGGGTTTTTCTGGTCCCCCAAAAGGGGGAGGGGCCCGAATACCCCACAGGATTATCGGGGGGAATCTTTAAATTTTGGTTTTATTATAAATTTTTGTCGTGGGGCGGGTCGTATCTGGGGGGTTTTAAAATGGGGTTTCCTGGCAGATCTTTGGTCGAGGGGGGCAGACTTCCCAAAACCCGGGCAATGGAATTTTTGAGAATCTTAAAGCTTTTGTTTTGGTTTTATGGGGCTGGGGGTGATTGGCTGAGGATTGGGGGTTGGGAAGCTGCCGGTTAAAGTCAGGGGAAATTTTGGGTTTTTTGGATCTTTCGACGTTTTGGGGAAAATGTGTTTTCCTTTTCGAAGGGAGTATTAAGTTGGGGGGTGTAAGGGAGGGGGGTTTTAAAAATTCTGTATGAGGGAGTGCAGAGGGGGAAAGTTGGGGCAGAGTTGAGGGAAAGTGAGGAGGGTGTGGAAAACCCCCAAAGGTCCCACCGGGGCCTGGGAAAATCCCTAAAAAGGGTTTTTGGGGAGAGTAATTGGGGGCCGGGGGGGTGGTGCCAGTGGAGGGAATATACCCAAAGATGGGTTTGGGGGAATTTTTTGTTGTCCGTTTTCGTAAGTTGAAGCTTTAACCGCGGGGGCGGGAGGTTATGTTTCCGTTTTTCCCCATGGGATTTTGCCCTCAGGGGCGGGGCCTGTGGGTGAGGCTAAATAGTGGAGGAAAAATGGGTTTTGGAGGTGGGGGTTTGGGGAGGAAAATGGCATATCAAAAGGGGGGATTTTTTCGGGAAAGTTTGGGGAATTT
Source organism: Cherax quadricarinatus (assembly GCF_026875155.1). Taxonomy (NCBI): domain Eukaryota; kingdom Metazoa; phylum Arthropoda; class Malacostraca; order Decapoda; family Parastacidae; genus Cherax; species Cherax quadricarinatus. The sequence goes on from NC_069404.1 coordinate 22,394,917, forward strand.
ATGGATTTTTATGGTAGGATAGTGGGCTAGGGGGATGAGGGGGGATTTCCCGTGCTGAGAGTGCTCGTTTTGGATGTGGGAGGGGTGCCAGAGAGTACACAACGAGCAAAATTGGGATATTTAATGGTAGGGGTTTTTTGGGACGTGTTTTTTTGGGGGATGTAAAGGGAATGGGGGGGTTTTGGGTTTTCGAGGGAAAAGTTTAAAGGCAGCCAAATTTTTATAGGACGGTTTGCAGGGGAAAAAGGGAAATATATTGATCGCGGCGGGAGGGGGCCTTCCCCGAAGGTTATCGCGGTTTAACTATTGGGATCCCTTTTAGCTTTGTAATGGGGGGGTGGGGGTCATGGGTGGGGCAAGGGTTGAGGGAAAGCATCCCGGGTTTCAAAAGGCTTTTCCATCCCGGGGGTTTGAGTGTGTGTGTGGTGTTGTGTGTGGGGTGCCCCATGCGTGGTGTTTTGGGGTTTTGTGTGTGTGTTTGTTGTGTGTTGTGTGTTTGTGGGTGTGTTTTGTGTGTGTGTGTGTTTTGGTGTGGGGGGATTTATTTAAAATGTAAAAGAAGGGGAAAGGGTTTAGTGTGGTTAAATAGGTGTTAGGATGTACGTGTGTTTAAAAGCTGGGGTTTTAAAAGTGTGATCCAGTTTGGTTTGTGGGGGTTTTCGGGTTTTTCTTTTGCTGAAAAAAAAAGACACGTGAACTCTTGGGGATCCCTTTTTTTTAGGAAAAAAGTTTCCGCCACCGTGGCTTCCCTCAGTCCATACGTAGGAGAAACTTGAAGAAAAAGGAGGGGAATGAGGGGAATCAAGGGCCCTCAACCTTGGAGTCGATGTGTTCAGTCCATTCCCAAACCCTTTAATGAAAACGGCCTATAGTGAGAAGAAACTTTAAACCCCTATGGCAAAGGGGGGTCTGCAGTCAAGGTTTGTCCATTTGTTTAATGTGGAAATAGGGCGTGCCCCAAAAATTAGGCAAACGAAGAATTCCTAAGTATTAAGGTTTCCCCGAAGTTTTCAGTGTCGGCAATACTTTTGCGTACGTGTTCCCCCCGGGAAAGATTCATTACTCTCTGGTTAAAACCCTTGCTAAGCTTTGGGCACTTACCATCACACCTATGGAAAAAGGGTTGAGGGATATAATTTTTTTTTTTAGAGGGGGTTTTACGCATGTAAAGCTGTAAGAATTTTCTTGGGGGTTTGGGTTTTTTGTGATTGGGAATAAGTTGCGGTTTACAAAGGGTTATAAGCTCATATAAAACTAGGGGAAGGGGTGACAGGGAATGTATACTGACGAGAGCAGTGGGTGGGTTTCCCAAAATTGGGGGGGGAAAAAAGGGGGGGGGAAGGAGTGGGTTTTAGTGACTGGGCTTTGGGAACTTGGTTTGGGGTTTTTTTGTAAAAAATTTTGGTTTTTTTCACAATGAACCCTTTTTTTCAAATGAATAGGTTTTTGATAGGGTAGTTTTTTTTACGTGTTCGCATTAGGTCAAACCTTTGGGGTGTGATATTTAATTTTGTTGACAGAAAATTTTTAATTTTTATTTTGAAAATAAACAATTGTTTGTGTACAAGACATGTTATTTAAAAAAGTTAATTGGGCCGTGTGTTTGGCCCAGGGTGTGTTAACTCCCGGGGGAAAACAGATACTTCTGTATGATTTAAACCCCGGGGTAGGGGAGTTAAATTTGAATGTGTTTTTGTTTTTTTTTTAATTAAATATGTGTATGTCTTCTTTACCCCAACTTTTACACGGGGTAAACCCTTGTTTTGGTCCGCTGCAAGTCACACTTATGTTGAAAATGAGGAAAATGAAAATGTTAAAAGGTTTTTTTTTATAAATATACCGGGCAGGTTGCTTGATGGTGTGGTTGGTGGCGAAACGTTCCTGAAAAAAAGATTCCCATATTTTGCATAATTGTTCCAAACCCTTCAAATTGTCGGTTTTTTTAAACCATTCAAACACAACTGTCAGACCGGGAGGGATCAAGGGGGTCTTTTTACAAAGAAATTTTTTCAACACTTGGGTTTAACCCTTTTTTCGAAGACCCCACTTCGATATTTGGGTGGGACCAAAATTTGGGCCCCGCCTCCACCGCTTCACGTCACCCACTACAGTATAAAAAGCCCCCGTCTACGGCCCCCCATGTGTACATTCTACAAGATTGATGGACTGAAAACAAACCGGGCTCCCGGGTTTAGGGAAAGATTACCTCAATTTCCTCCTCTCCTTACGCCACCTCTTTTTTATTGGGGGCGATGAAAACCACTGTGTGGCGAAACGTTTTGAAATAAAAAATTTCCCCTATGCTCATAAGTGTCTCAATCTTCAAATTTCTGTTTGGTTTTGAGCCCCACACTCACCTTTCCCTGTGGAGAAAAAGGGGGGGGGTAGCAGGACAAAACTGACCCTTTCCTTTTAAAAAAGCAACCCGGGAAACAAACTATCGTCCCCATTTTATTCGCATCGCTTTTCTCCTATCTGTTTTAAATTTTCCATCCAACGACCTTGACAGGGGGAATTACTAGTGACAAAGCAAATTTTTTGTGAAACGATGTAGGAGGATAAACGATTCAGACGTTTGGGGTTTTTCACAACTTCGGAGGATTTAATAAAACTCAATTCGTGGTCCAGAAAAAAAGGCAGATGAAAAATTTAGTGTAAAAAATGTAAAGTTCAAAACTCGGGAAAAAAACCATAACCCTAGCACTACCAGCCCTTAAAAAAAAGACTATGAACTGAAAAATTCTCCAGGCCCCCCGGGGCTGACAACCCAAATTTACGACTTCAAAAGGGGGATGGACTGTTACATCGTCTTCCCCATTTTCACTGTTCCTGTCCTTTCTTTCTGTGTTTGATTGAAGAAGCCTACTGGTAGGGGAAACGTTTTTGGAATAAAGCTGTTAAAAAGTTTTCATATTTTGTCTTAGGGAAAAAAAATAATTTTTGGAAATTAGCCCCATTGAATTTTAAAAAAGGGTTTGGGGGTTATGATAAGCCGCAACCTTAAACCAAGGAAAAGCAATAATAAAGTTGGTAGAAATTTCCGACAATATGTAAAGTAAAAAAAAAACAAGTGCAATAAAGTTTACATTTATTGTGGCAACGTTTCCTTCCCGGAAACTTTATCAAGCCATTTTCAAAAAAATACCTGGACCAGGGGGGTAAATAAAGGGCCCCAAGGGGAGGTTTTTAAAATGTGAGGTACTATTTCGATGTTCCCCTAGTGGGGAGTAGTAGTAATTAAGTAGTGGTAGTGACAAAAGTAATACATAAGAACATAAGAATGTAGGAACACTGCAGAAGGCCTACTGGCCCATACGAGGCAGGTCCTTATCAAAACGACATCTACCTAAAGCTACTCAAGAAATAACTCCCGTACCCCTTGACACCAATCAAACCCAGCCCCTCCCACTCATATATTTGTCCAGTCTCTTCTTAAAGCTACCCAAGGTCCTAGCCTCTATCACCCCACTGGGAAGACTGTTCCACGCATCTACAACTCTGTTAGAAAACCAGTACTTACCTATGTCCTTTCTAAATCTAAATTTATCCAACTTAAATCCATTATTCCTGGTTCTTACCTGGTTCGACACCCTCAGTACTTTACTAATGTCTCCCTTGTTTATGCCCGTCATCCACTTATACACTTCAATGATATCTCCCCTCATTCTACGCCTCTCCAGAGAGTGGAGATTTAAGGCTTTAAGTCTATCTTCATACGGGAGGTTCCTTACACAGTAAATCATTTTAGTCAATCTTCTCTGTATGTTCTCTAATGAGTCTATGTCCATCCTGTAGTAAGGGGACCAAAACTGAGCAGCATAATCTAAATGAGGCCTCACTAGTGATGTATAGAGCTGTAAAATAACTTTTGGACTTCTGTTACTTATACTTCTTGAGATAAATCCAAGTAATCTGTTGGCCTTGTTGCGCACACTAAGGCACTGCTGTGGATTGAGACACTTATAAGAACATAAGAATGTAGGAACACTGCAGAAGGCCTACTGGCCCATACGAGGCAGGTCCTTATCAAAACGACATCTACCTAAAGCTACTCAAGAAACAACTCCCGCACCCCCCAACACCAATCAAACCCAGCCCATCCCGCTCATATATTTGTCCAGTCTCTTCTTAAAGCTACCCAAGGTCCTAGCCTCTATCACCCCACTGGGAAGACTGTTCCACGCATCTACAACTCTGTTAGAAAACCAGTACTTACCTATGTCCTTTCTAAATCTAAATTTATCCAACTTAAACCCTTATTCCTGGTTCTTCCCGGGGTTCGACACCCTCAGTACTTTAAAATGTCTCCCTTTTTTATGCCCGTCATCCACTTATACACTTCAATTATATCTCCCCTCATTCTACGCCTCTCCAGAGATTGAGACACTTATGCAGCATATGGAAATCTTTATTCAGGAAACGTTTCGCCACACAGTGGCTTCTCAGTCCAAATACAAAGAGAAGGGCGAAAGGAGAGGGGATTTTGAGGAAATCAGCCCCTCACCCGGATCGATGTGTTAGCCATCAGTCTTGTAGAATGTACAGCATAGGGCCGTAACGGGTTATATACTGTAGTAGGGACTTGAAGCAGACGGGGCGGGTCATAGGGGTACCATCCACTAGTCGAAGTGGGTCTTTGCCCAAAAGGGGTTGAACAAGCGTTGAAAGAAAAATTCTTTGTAAGAAGATCCATGTGCTGCAGTGTTGACAGTTTGATGAATGGTTGAAAAACGAAAAGTTGAAGATTGAGACACTTATGCAGCTTGGAATTTTTATTCAGGAAACGTTTCCCCACACAGTGGCTTCACAGTCCAAAAAAAGAGGAAGGCGTAAGGGAAGGAGGTATGGGTGGATCAGTGGTCGTCGTCGTGTTCATGGTCAGCCCGTCACGTGTTCAGTGGTAGTCGTCACGTGAGGTCACAGACCCTGAGCTGCTTGGGGATTAGCGGGACGGTTAAAAAAGCAGGGCTTGCTTCTACAGTTTTTTAAAAAGCTGAGGTTGGAGAGTTGAAGGGGGAGGTCTTGCTTCTCCGGAGGAGATTAGGAGGCTGAAGGTCCACCTCAATGGGCCTGGGGAGAGAGTGTGAGGTGGTTGGAGATGGGGGGAAAATGGTTTCTCCCAGTGAGGTGCAGTCTGTCTTCACTGGAGGAGGCTGTAGGGGGGGGTGGTAGAAACGGCTCCCACGTGAGGTGCAGCCCCACTTGTAAAAGTGGCGAGTTGTTCACAGTAAGGGGAGGGCATCAGAGTAAGGAAATTTAAGAGTGCAGATCTGAAGGTAGGAAATCGCTTTTGTTTCCAGGATGAATGTATTCAGGGGCCCAGTGAAGGAAAGGGTCTACTGCCCTGTAATAAAGGGTAAGCGCATTTTGTGGTTGGTGATCTCAGGTAAGATATGTTGATCGTGCTTTTTGTAATAGGAATAAGAAGATGGAATAGATGGCTTCCCTGGAGGGGTTTTGGGGGACATTGTCAACGGGACTGGATAATATCTGTCGGTAAGGGGGAACAACCCCATTATCTGCTCGTGCTGGGGGAAAAATGTTTTGGGGAAGGGTGGAGAGAAGAGCTGCTAGATAAGTACAGGTCAGCTATAGATTTCATTAATCTAAGGGGAGGGTCCCAATCATATGTACTTTCCCTAAAGGGGGTGGGAAATGAATGGTTGCTAGGGCAATTGGTGTAAATTGTGGCTAGACAGATACTGAAGGAATTGCAACCCTTTTTGAAACTGGAACAACTTTTAGGCAAACATGATTGTTGCAAGGGTTGGGGTTATTCCCCGGGGCAGGGGTGGTAGCATTGCGACTCGTTTGAGAAGCCTTTGGTGAAATGCTTGTTTTTAAAAACTGATGGAAGTTTAGGGTATGGGGTGGTGGGAAACAAGCAGGTTGCAACACTGGTTGGAAACAGTAAATGTAAAAAAGGCTTTCAGCATGAAGTTATAAATAAAGACAATAGAACGGCCCAAAAACCCAAAGGGGACAGCAGAGGGGAGAAGGGGGCTACCCCTTTAAGGGGTTTTATTACTAATAGCAGGGTGTTTTAGAAAAAAGATAGGAGCTAAGATTAATTGAAAGTGCAGGAAAATAGTATTATTGCTATAAAGAGACCTGGCTAAATCTAAAAGATAGAGAGATGCCCTCTGAATTCACAACAAGGCTATAAATTTTCCACACTGACGGGTAAAACGGGAAAGGGGGTGGAGTGGGATGTATGTCAGAGACAATTTAAATTGTTGTTTTTGGGACAAGTATTAAATTAGAACGTCAGCCATGAATCGTTTGGTTAAGCTTCTCGGGGCCCGAGAAAAACAATTTTTTGGTGTGATTTAAGGGCCCCCAAAAAATTTGATAGGGAGTGCAGTAAACTTTATGGGACAAAATTCGTAGGATTACTACAAAAATGTGTGCTAATGGGGATTTCAACTATAACTTTGATTTGGAGCAATTTACAGGAAATTTTTGGTCGGGTGACTTTCTTGATACGATCCAGGATTGTTTTTTAAAACAGTTTGTGCAGAGCCAACTAGGGGGAAAAACCCCCTTGACTTGGTTTTTTCCCGTAGGGAAACACTAATTAATAATCTTTGGGGTTTAAAGATGGCTTGGGGGGGAGGATCACAAATCACCGTTTTAAATTCATGGGAAATTCCCCTAATAATGGAAACAATCTCCGTCCCTGCTTTCGCTTGGCTGATTTCAAGGACTGAAAAATTACTTAGGTGGGTGAACTGGAATGACCCACTAGGGTCAGTAGGTGGTGATGGTTCCGATATGATGCTTTCCAGGGCATAGTTCTAGGTCAGTCAAATTATGTTCCAAATAGGGAAATCAGATCAAACAAAAAAGATCCTAAAAGGATGAACAATAGATTAAAATATCTGATTGGTCAAAAAAAGGCATATATAGGCAAATCAAAAGAGGAGAGGGCAATTAAAAAATCGATTATTCATTTAAAAAGAGAAATAAAAAAGGGGAAATTTAAAAAACAAATAGAGATTAGAGGTTAAAGTTGCAAGAGAATCGAAGACTAACCCCAAAAAGGGTCTTTCAGGGATCAGAAGTAGATCAGGACAAGATAGGCCCACTCAAAAGTTTTCCCCGGTCAGTCATGACAGTGATAGGAAAAGTGTAGAAATTTTTTAAAATACTTCCCTCAGTTTTTACACAGGAGGTACCCGCGATATTCCCGTAAAGATAAAAATTTTGTAGAACGGACGATAATAAACTGTGCACTTTAGGGTCACATGACATGGGCCTTAGGCAAAAAGATAAATTAAAACCTAAAATCCCCGGCCTATGAACTGTATCAAGGGTTTTTAAAGGGAAAGTAAAGAGGGGCTTAGCACCCTTTGGCAACTTTTTTAAATTCACTACAAACTGGCATGGGCCAGATAAGTGGGAAAAAGGCAAATGTATACCCTTTTTTTTAAAACAGGTGACAGGTCCTTAGCTTCGAACTATAGACAATAAGCCAACCTCCTAGTGGGAAAATTTATGGAATCAAAAATTGCCGAGGAGTTGTAGCCCCCTTGAAAAGCATAAATTAATCAACAATCTCAGCATGGGTTTTTCAAAGGGGGGTTTCCCGCCTTCGAATTTATTAATTTTTTACTAAAGGGTTTTTTAAGAGGTAGATCATGGTAAGAATATGATTTGGTATATGGACTTTAGTGGCTTTTGAAGGGGGCCCCCATCAGAGACTATTAGGAAAATTAAGCACATGGAATAGGGGGGGAAATTTTTTCTGGGAAAGGCATGGTTTACAAAAAGGCACAGAGAGTTTTTCATAAATGGGGGGAAATCGAGTGGGGAAACGTCACGAGCGGTGTTCCCAGGGGGCATGTTGGGCCCCCCTGTTCACAATTTCATAAAGAATAGATGAGGGCATAAAAAAGCGACATCGGGAAGTTTTCCCATGACACCAAAATAGGCCCTTCCCAATTATTCTGACGGGACTTCGAGCATCCGGGAAAATTTGAATAGATGTGCGTGGTCGGAGAAGTGGCCCAATGCAGTTTAATTAGACAAATGCAAAGTTTTAAATGTTGGACGGGGGAAAAAACCATCCACATATAAACTAAATAATGTAGATCTTTAAAATTCGGATTGCGAAAAGATTTTGGAGTTTGGTTAAACAAATCTGAAACCAAGACAAATGCATAAGGTTCGCAATAAAGTAAAAGAAACCTTGGCTTTATATCAAGAAGCAAAATAATAGGATCCTAGGTTGTTCTTCAACCCTTTACATCCTTGGTTTGGCCTCATTTAGATTATGCTGCACTTTTGGGCCCGTATTACAGAATGGATATAAATTCTCTGGAAAATGTACAAAGGGGATGACAAAATGACCCCTGTATCAGAAAACCTTTCCCCATGAGGAAGACTAAGGGCCCCGAAACTGCCTCTCTAGAAAGACGTAGATTAGGGGGGATTGATTAGGTTTAAAGTGGAAGACAGAATAAATAAAGGGGATGTAAATAGTGTGCTGAAAATATCTAGCCTAGCAGGACTCGCAGCAATGTTTTTAAGTTGGAAAAATTCAGATTCAGGA
>NC_069404.1:22403970-22534925 GCF_026875155.1 Cherax quadricarinatus
ATTTATGTCCATTTGTAATATGGAGACCAGAATGAGCTGCATAATCTAGGTGAGGCCTTACTAATGATGTATAAAGCTGCAGTATGACCTCTGGACTTCTGTTGCTTACACTTCTTGAATAAAATCCAGTAATCTATTTGCCTTATTACGTACGCTTAGGCATTGCTGTCTTGGTTTAAGGTTGCTGCTTACCATAACCCCCAAGTCCTTTTCGCAATCTGTATGGCTAAGTTCTACATTATTTAACTTATAAGTGCTAGGGTTATGGACACTCCGAGCTTCAGAACCTGCATTTATCTACATTGAACTGCATCTGCCACTTTTCTGACCAAGAGTAGAGTTTGTCTAAATCCTCCTGAAGTTCCCTAACATCTATGTTTGTATCAATTATCCTACCTATCTTCGTGTCATCGGCGAATTTGCTCATATCACTAGTAATTCCTTCATCAAGATCATTGATATATATATTATAAACAACAACGGGCCCAAGACTGATCCCTGTGGAACGCCACTTGTTACTGATCCCCACTTGGATTTAACCCCATTTATGGACACTCTCTGATTCCTGTCTGTGAGCCATGATTCGATCCACGAGAGAAACCCTTCCCCAATGCCATGAGCTGCTACTTTCTTCAACAGTCTTTGGTGCGGAACTCTATCAAATGCCTTACTAAAATCTAAGTAAACAATATCAAATTCTTTATCGTGGTCAAAAGCCTCAAAAGTTTTACTGAAGAAAGTTAATAAATTAGTTAGACAAGACCGGCCTCTTGTGAATCCATGCTGAGTATCATTAATCAAGCTATGCTTATCGAGATGGCTTCTTATAATCTCAGCTATAATTGACTCTAGTAATTTGCCTACAATTGAGGTCAGGCTTATTGGGCGGTAATTTGACGATAACGACTTCTCCCCTGTTTTAAAAATAGGAATTACATTAGCCATCTTCCACATATCAGACACTACACCTGTTTGAAGAGATAAATTAAAAATATTAGTTAATGGTTCACAGACTTCCATTTTGCATTCCTTTAGAACCCTTGAAAAAACCTCATCAGGACCCAGTGACTTATTTTGCTTCAGTCGGTCTATCTGCTTCACAACCATTTCACTAGTGACTGTGATGTTACATAATTTATCTTCTTCTGGCCCACTATAAAAATTAATTACCGGAATATTATTAGTGTCTTCCTGTGTAAAAACCGAGAGAAAATAATTATTTAAAACCGAGCACATTTCATTCTCTTTGTCAGTAAGATGCCCATAGTTATTTTTAAGGGGACCTATCTTATCTCTGACTTTTTTCTATATACCTGGAAAAAACTTTTTGGGTTAGTTTTAGAATACCTAGCAACTTTAATTTCATAGTCTCTTTTAGCTTTTCTTATCCCCTTTTTAATGTCCCTCTTAATGTCAATATACTGATTCATAAGATGACCCTCGCCTCTTTTGATACGCCTACAAATTTCTTACTTATGCCCTAGTAGATATTTCAGCCTATTATTCATCCATTTTGGGTCATTTCTATTTGATCTAATTTCTTTATTAGGGATAAACGTTCTCTGAGCAGCATGTATTGTGTTCAGAAAATTGTCATATTGATTGCTCTCTTCGTTACCCCAGTCAACAGATGATAAGTGTTCTCTAAGCCCATCGTAATCTGCTAAGCGAAAATCTGGGACTGTTACTGAGTTATCCCTACTATCATACTTCCATTCAATTCTAAATGTAATTGATTTGTGGTCGCTAGCACCCAGTTCCTCTGAAACTTCTAAATTATTAACAAGGGATTCATTGTTTGCCAGAACTAAGTCAAGCAGGTTATTACCCCTTGTAGGTTCTGTCACAAACTGCTTCAAAAAACAATCCTGAACTACTTCTAAGAAGTCGTATGATTCTAAATTCCCAGTCAAGAAATTCCAATCAATATGACTAAAGTTAAAGTCTCCTAGAATTACTACATTATCGTGCCTTGTGGTCCTAACAATTTCCTCCCATAGTAGTCTCCCCTGGTCCCTATCTAAATTTGGGGGACGGTATATCACACCTAAAATTAATTTTTCATGCCCCTCTGAAAATTCTATCCAAACAGACTCTGTATGTGTTACTTCAGACTTAATACCCGTTTTTATGCAACAGTACAAGCGATGTCGGACATACAGTGCCACCCCACCCCCCTTCCCGATACTTCTATCTACTTGGAACAATTTAAAACCCTGATTCATGTTGTACCCATTCCCTGGGGGGCCCCCCTGAACCCGTTCCAATTCCCGTAAAAATTTCTCCTATAATTGTTTTTATAATTATTATTATAGGGTTTTCTATAGGGTTTTCGTGGGTCTGTGTTTCTCTGATTGTTATTCCTGTAATTATTCTTATGTTTTCCATTGGTTCCCTGTTTATTTCCACCAACTTTTTCTATTTCCTTTGCTTTAGTGTTCTCTACTTTCGTCTCTGTATCAATTTTAGTATTCTCAACTCTGTTCTCTATTCTTTTTCTGTTTTTTCTTTTTCTTGCGTGGTTTCTTATTTTTGGCACCCTTAACCTCAGTAGGCTTACCTGTTTCTAACAAAGCTACCTTCTCTACCAGCATTTTCAGTGTCTTGGCCATGGAGGCCAGATCTGTTGGATCTGGAGGTTTCTCTGCAGGGGTTACCTCAGGTAGCAGTTCCTGGACTGTCTCCGGGACTAGCTGGGTTACCACTGGTTCAGGTTGGTGTTGGGGTGCTGTCTGCTCTGTGTCATCTCCGTCAAGCACCTGCTGCCAGAGTTTGACTAGAGAGTCGAGAGTGTTTCTCCTCCCTGTTCGTCTCTTGCTTACTGTTGGAAAACTCCTAGAGAAGAAACAGTGCTCCACTCCGCTCAAGAAGACCTTGGAGGGGAATGGGCTGGTTTCTTTCTTTTCAGCTTTCAGCTTGCAGACCAGTGGACTGCAAGGATCTCTACAAGCCTGTCAACATACTCAACGACCCCATACAACCAGAGGGGGAAGGTATAACAACACAGGAATGGAGTGGGACCCGAGCAATCCTGGAGCCTGAATGCTACTTTAAGGGTGTGTGGGCGACGGTAGCAGCACTTTAACTGGATGATGGAACACTGCAGGATCTCCCCTTCAGATGTGTGTTCGACAAGAACACAGTACTAGAGAAGGTGAGGGACCCTCTGCCAAACTTGGATCCATCACACCACCCTTCTAGAATACTTAACAGAAAAGAGAATAAGGCCACCAGCATCTTAAGACAATTATACAGGGAGTTTGATCAAACTAGAAATAGGCTGAGGTACTTACAGGAGTGTCACGAGACCGGGCAGTTGCCTGACATGGGACAGAAACCCCTTAAAATGTGGTCCCTCCCTGGGAATAGTACCTACCCAGACTGGTTGATCAAGACACTGGAAAACGAAACCAGGAACCTGTATAAATCATATTCCTCCATACAAGCACTAGGTTTATCAGTAGCACTTGAACATGTGGGGGAAAAATTAAGGTGATTAAAACTTTCATAGTACAAGAATTTGATACTGAAGTTGCCAAGGACATATGTACCCTGGCTATGGACTTCAATAGACAGCCCAGAAAGTGCCCTAATACTAATCCTCCTTTAATTGAATTTTCCAACAGTAAGCAAGAGACGAACAGGGAGGAGAACACTTTCGACTCTCTAGTCAAACTCTGGCAGCAGGTGCTTGACGGAGATGACACAGAGCAGACAGCACCCCAACAGCAACCTGAACCAGTGGTAACCCAGCTAGTCCCGGAGACAATCCAGGAACTGCTACCTGAGGTAACCCCTGCAGAGAAACCTCCAGATCCAACAGATCTGGCCTCCATGGCCAAGACACTGAAAATGCTGGTAGAGAAGGTAGCTTTGCTAGAAACGAGGTTAAGGGTGTCAAAAATAAGAAACCACGCAAGAATAAGAAAAACAGAAAAAGAATACAGAGAACAGAGTTGAGAACACTAAAATTGATACAGAGACGAAAGTAGAGAACACTAAACAAAGGAAATAGAAAAAGTTGGTGGAAATAAACAGGGAACCTATGGAAAACATAAGAATAATTACAGGAATAACAATCAGAGAAACACAGGCCCACGAAAACCCTATAGAAAACCCTATAATAATAATTATAAAAACAATTATAGGAGAAATTTTTACGGGAATTGGAACGGGTTCTTGGGGGCCCCCCAGGGTTATGGGTACAACATGAATCAGAACTGGAGGTTTCTTTCCCAAACCAACCCTTCCCAGGCCCATACGGTTAGTGATCTCTTAAGTGTCCTGACAAAGGAAGAAAAAAGAGTCCTCAGTAAAGGACTGTCCTTTGTGCCAAGACCCCCAGACCATCTGCCAAGGGGAGACACATAAAAAAGACCCTTTTAACAATTAGAAAAACTAATGAAGAAAAATAAGAAAAATGCTTTTCAGCAGGATATGGAAGGGAGACCCTTCCAAAGCAGGAGAAGAGAGCAAGCCCCGACGACGCAAAAATACATGAGAGCCCGAGGCCCCCCCTCAGAACCAAAAATAAACCCCCGTTGCATAAAAAAACCCAGAAAGGGAAGAGGAACCACTAGCAACTAGGCCCAAAACACTACCGCCCCAACGAAGAAGAAAAAAAAGAGGGGGCATGAAGAATCTGAAGCAGAAAACAGACAAGTGGTCTCTGAGCAGATAAGGGCTCAGAAATTGGGGTTTAAAAGCGAAAACTACAGAAAAGCGGTTTTTGAAACAGTGGCCAACCCAGCCCGCCCAGAAACGGAAAAACCCAAACGCCCAAAAAGGAAATTTAAGAATACAAGCAGAAACCCTTATCCTTAAATATAAAAATAATGAGGGACAGAAGGGATTTATGAATTTTGCTCTAAGAATTTCACTTTTACTTTTCAGCCCAAGATTCCCCAGTATTATTCCCTCCCAAAGACACAAAACCCTTTGATGAAAAACTAGGAATTTTTAAGACTGCCCGGTTTGTCAGGGTGGAACCCCCTAAAAGGGCCCCAGTGGAAAGATGAGAGGCAGTCCTGATGCCTCTGCTGAAACTACTTCCAGACAGACTAAAAAACGACCACACATTTCTAACAAATCCTAGAAAAGTAAAATCGAAAGTGGAAACAGCAGATAATCTATGTCTGGTCTCCCTTGACATTGAATCCTTATACCCTTCTATTCCACAGACTGAAGCAGCTGAAACACGGCAGAGTTTCAATGAAGAATAAGCCTGATGAGGAAATCAGAACATACCCTGCCCTGTCTGGGATTAGAACTCCCCCCTCGAGACCCTAGTGAGGACTCACAGCTGCATATTTTGCAAGATACAATACTATACTTGATAAACACAGTGTATAAACAGATATGTGTGACGGCGCATATGGCATCAGTGAGTGTGGCTGTAGCCGAAATCTTTGTACACAGTAAACCTAGAATTGGGAAGGCTGGAGACAGCACTCAACTATCTACTGTAGCAAAAGATACATAGACCGACATCTTATACCTCCCAGAAGGGAGTGCGAAGCACAATTCTGAGTCTAGTGTGACTGGTCCAACAAAGCCCAATAAACCCCCCCTTCACTAAGATTTACTCATAGAAATCCATAATAACTCCACACCCTTTCCTAGATACTGTAATAAAGATGGTAGAATTACCGACAATATGAAAAGTAAAAGGACACAAGTGTCAACTAATGCTTACATTTTATTGTGCAACCGTTTCGCTCACCAGAGCTTTATCAAGCATTACAAACAAATCATGGACACAGAGTGTATATTAAGGCTCAGAGTTAGGTGCAATAATAGTGAGGTACCCTGGAGGAACTGTACACTCTCGCAGAAGAACACCAGGGTGTAGTGGATGCTCGTATGCCCGCTGATGATGCCATCGAGGCAGTTGCAGCTCACCCCAGTGTGGTGTCAGCTCAACGTCTCAAGGCAAAACGCAGGCAATGCACCAACCCTACAGGTCCTCATTCACATGTAGAACCACAAACTATCCCCACCTGGACCCTCGGTTCTTGGGGCAGGTACATACAGGACTTTTCACTGCAGAACCAGTTCGCTGATTCAAGTGTCAGCGTTATGGACACCTGGGTTGCACTCTGTCCGAACAGAGTATTCTGCGTGTTCTGGCATGCCTCAGCACCACCAAACCGAGTAGATGCATCACCATCTGAAAAAATGCATCGCCCATCCACCCACAATGCCCGAACGCAGGCAGAAAAACCATTGCCTGAATCCTCGATGCTCCCCGAAGGCAGCGCCAGAATTCAAGAATTCTGAAGACGCCAAAAACTCTGGCAACAGGCAAGCGACTGATCATCACTCTCAGCAAACGATGGGTGCAGAGAACCCTGCCATACCGCAGATCTCTCCAGCAGCTTAACCAAGTCAATGCCCAGAATTCCCAACCCTAGAGGCCTCAACCAGGCGTCATGGTCAAGAACCTCCTTCACCCCTAGCCTCAACGTAGAAACAAGAAGGAACAGGAGGCATCAACAGGGTGCATCAGGTCAATGCATCAGCAGGCGCACTAAACGAGCCCCACTGCCGGCCATGAGCACGACAACGCAGGCACTCCTTACCCCGGGCACAGCGCTTTGCAGACTCAACAGAACCTCACCAGCATATCCCGGCAACCCAATCTGGTATACGCAACATATACCACGGTGTGCATAGGCAATGAAGAAATCCAACCCTCAAGCAGTCCCTACAGACCACAACAACCCAAGATAATATCCACTGTTTCGAATCCAACTCCAAAGCAGGCCCTCACCATGAGTATCTTCGTAGCACTCAATCAAGGTGTTCACAGGATCTTATTTGCAACACAATCAATCTCCACGGAACAACAGAACGTCATTCCGGCAGATGGTCAGTACGCTCCTGAGAAGTTGTGCTTTTCTTACCGAAGAGTAGACAGTGGATGCCATGAATTTTGCAGGTTCCTCATAGCGGGGGCAGGACTCAGTCTCCACTCAGGTAAAAAAAACACCCAAAAACCCCAACAATGGAATAACCTCGTTTATCAATCACACCTCAAGGTCCTACAGTGGAACATTCAGGTCCTGAGGGGCGAAACACACCTCTTGCTGAGGCAGTAATTCGGATCGGATGATAACGTCTTGCTACAAGAAACTCTGACTGTCCCGACTATGTGCCCAAGACTACCCGGTATTTGCTGGGTATTTTTCGGCACAGGAGCGGACCCGTGCGTTCACTGCAGAGGCACGCTTATTTGTATCCCAATACAATACCCTTCCCCCCCAAACGAGGTTATAGCCAACCCTGGTGGACTGTGGGGAGGATGTTCGAGGTACAGGCCATCCTTGTGCACATACCTGGTGCGCCCATTACCATCTATAACATCTACAAGAACCCAAGACACCCCTCGACATTTGCAGATCTCCTCCGCAACTAGCACTCACTGAGTGTATTATTGTGGTGGAGATTTCAACGCACATCACCCAATGCTGCGCTCCTCAACAGCCAACACAATGCTTCTTGCAGAACACATAGCAATGCTCCTACACGATATTTCCAGAGGTAAATGTTGCTAACAATGAAGACACCCACACACCTGTTGGGTGGCTGCCTCGACCTTACACTTCGGTCAAGACCCACAACTCGCAGCATTAGCCGACATGGTAAACCCATCCTCGACCTTGTCAGTGACCACTTTGCAGTGATCACCACCTTCAACATCAACAACATCCCTCGCCACAGTTGTGCAGCCCTCCTAGATTGGACCGTAAAGAGGACCAACTGGAAGAGTGTTCCAGGAATTATCTTCATGACTGGTGTCCACATACTCTCTATCTTAGACAGTGATACGGCTGAACAGGAGCTAATCACAGTTCTCATCCAGGCAGCAGAGTGCGGCAATTCCAAGAAGGCCCCCCCGCCCCCCCCCACCCCCCCCGCAGGACGCCAACTCACCAAAGAGACTGGTGTTCTACAACGACGAAGTGTGCGGGAGCAGAAACCTATCGCATCAACTCTTTTAGGAAGCTATACAGGCGTAAACCCTACGGCAGAGAAAAAGGAATACTCTGAGAGCCAATGTGCAGCATGCCCCAGAGTCTCCTCCTGTCAGAGTAAAAAACTTAGAAATGCTGTAGTGTGTCTCACATTCGTGCATCACACCACCTGTAACTTGAGATATGGCAAGCTCAACATAGCAACTGCAAGAGCAACCGAGGCCACCATCAACACACCGAACCCATCCTAGTCCCAGGAAGCTGAGAACAGAGGAAGCTTTTCACTTCCAGGGGAGCATCCACTCAGCACCCACAGGACATCCAGAATATACCGGACGATCTTCTGCCACAGCGCAGCTAACGATACAAGCTGGCATGTGAGATACTGAAGAAGAGAGCTGATGAAGACCTCACGGACTTGGAACTACTCCGACGTGCCATTAAGAACCACAGTGACACTGCCCCGGACTCATCGATGGAGTTACAAAACCTTCCCCATGGATTGCACGGGCTTGGGCAGAGTGGATGGGAGGGCCATACAAGACGACATTATCAACATCGGGAGGGCCAGGACACTCCCAGCAGCTTGGAAAAAGGCTACCCTCGTACAATACCAAAGCCCAAGGACCCATGCAGTAGGAACCCATATCGCTGACCAGCCTGCTAAGCATAGACTGCTGAAGGATAGGTGTTAAACCGCCTCCTATGGAAACTTGGCCCCTCTCACATCATCACATATTTGGCTTCACCAAAGAGTGGTTACAGCAAGTGCATAACCACCTTCTACTAAGCCAGATTGCTTGACAGTAACAAAAAACACTAGAATTGTCGTCCATACCATCGACCGTTGAAATGGCATTTGAGCTAGCCAGTCCCCACAGGCAATTCTGGCAATACTAGCTCGTAAGGAATCAAAGACGCCTCCTGGCTGGATAGAGTCCTACCTTAGGGCATGTGCAGGTCCTGTGGTCCAGCTTTTCAGGACACTACTCTCCTTTAAATCCCGGGAAAACGGTTACCCACAAGAGGTGTGCTCAGTCCTACCCTGTTTTACATCCTTATCAGAACTTGTGAGCCATCCCTTTCATAGTGTTACACAGCTCCTCAAGCTATGCTGATGATCTCACTCGTAGTGAAAGGAAGAGGCAATTAGAACGACAGCCACAGAGATGCTTGGAACCTAATTACGCAGTCTTGTCAGGAACTTGGCTCGAAGACTCGGCGCGAGAAATCTCTTGCAATGATGTTCAAGGGACCCAGATCCTGCGAATAGATTCGTTTTATTTCAGGATATAGACGACTTGAGTGGACAGCTCACGTACTTGAATCTTTACTGTGATAAAAAGCTGACCTTTCAGAAACAGGCCGAGTATGTCAGTCACGTGCCTAACTCATACTCAACGCCAATGAAGCCATGACAGGCACCGTGCAGGGGCAAGCAAAGATGTACTTTCGCTTGTACAATATACAAGCTATAACGCTCGCTCCATTGACTACGGTTTCACCGGCGTTAGCTCATCTCATCCCGCAGAGGCAGCAAAAGTGGAGGTCTACAAAATCAGGCGATAAGAACTATGCTTGGGGCCCCCATCAGGACCAACACAGTATGTCTCAGTATCTGAGGCCCGGCTTCCGTTCCTTGACCTGACAGAGTGAGATACTAAACGCCTCAAATGTGGTCCACGATTCTGCCAGGCAAGCAAGTTACCCCACTAGGAACGGATATTGAGAACCATGAACACAAGATCCCACACTCTTCACAGACTACACCTGATTCCTTCGTT
This sequence comes from Cherax quadricarinatus, assembly GCF_026875155.1. NCBI lineage: Eukaryota > Metazoa > Arthropoda > Malacostraca > Decapoda > Parastacidae > Cherax > Cherax quadricarinatus. The sequence continues at coordinate 22,413,731 of NC_069404.1, forward strand.
TGTGCTGCTGGGCGAAGCTTTCCTAATACAACTCCTCCTTGAGAAGAGTTGGTGGACCTTCTGTTGCTGGGTACCATCCACCACCTCCCTGGCGTCCAGATCCCAGCGATGTTTGCATCATGCAGCTACCATCTCTAAGCGTCTCTGCAGTCAAGACACTCTCAAGCAATCATGCTGAATAAGCATGGCACTGGCATAAGAGGCACATGCGTGCAGTTAAATCACAGATTCTGTCACCCTACAGGAAGATAGCAGCATGCAGTACTGTACCACATAATGGTCACACACAAGGCTGGCGACTCCCTGACCACTGCACGATCCTTTCAAGCTGAGCTGGTGGCGAATTCCATCAGGCATGTCCACATGCCCTCTACGACATCGACTCCCGACTGTCCATACATGTGTTCCACGTCTGCAATCAATGCCCTCCTCCCACCCAACCAAGGCCAATGTTCACCTCAGCACATCGATCCTGAGCAAATGACAAAAGCCTTAGAAGATCAGGGTAACAGATCGGACATTGAACTGTGATTCTCCAGCCATGCTGCATCCGGAAATGAGGCTGCAGATTATGCAGCAAGGCAGCAACAGACTATCCACATGTTGGATTACGTCCCAATCAGCTTGACGACAGACCAAACTGTGGCGGGGGCGCGGGTGGGGGGTCGTGGGCGTTGGTCGTGGGCGGTTCGTGGGCGGGTCGTGGCGGGGGGTCTTGGGCGGGGGATCGTGGGCAGGGTACGTGGCGGTGGGAGTCCGTGGTCGGGGGCCGCGGGTGGGGGGTCGTGGGCGTTGGGTCGTGGCGGGTCGTGGCGGGGTCGTGGGCGGGGCGTGGGCAGGGGTCATGCGGGGTCGTGGGCAGGGTCGTGGGCGGGGTCGTGTCGGGTCGTGAGCGGTGGTCGTGGCGGTGGGTCGTGGCGGGATAAGGTCATTAGCATATAGGTGTGAAAAAGTTCATTAGCACAAAGGGTTTGAAAAGGAGACCAGCTCAGAGGAAGCCACTCTGTAAAAGGACCGCTGAAGGAGGGCCGTACCGTGTGAACCGCTCAGAGGAAGCCAACACTGTAGAAGGGACCGCTCATAAGAAATCAGTACTATACTACATATATATATATAAATATATATATATATATAAATATTATATATATATATATATATATATCTATATATATATATATATATATATAAATCTTTATTAACACATCGGCAGATTCCCACCAGGCAGGGTGGCCCGAAAAAGAAAAACTTTCACCACATTCCCTCCACACTGTCTTCCAAAGGGTGCTTTACACTACAGTTTTTAAAACGCAACATTAACACCCCCTTCCTTCAGAGTGCAGGCACTGTAACTTCCCATCTCAGGACTCAATTTCCGGCCTGCCGGTTTCCCTGAATCACTCATAAATGTTACCTGCTCACACTCCAACAGCACGTCAAATCTAACAATCATTGTTCCAGTTTGCTCCAATCTAACACTCTCACGCATGTTTGCTGGAAGTCCAAGCCCCTCACACACAAAACCTCCTGAACCCCCTTCCTCCAACCTTTCCAACACCGACCCCTACCCCGCCTTCCCTGCACTACAGATTTATACACTCTCGAAATCGATCTATTTTGTTCCATGCTCTCTAAATGTCCAAACCACCTTAACAACTACTTCTGAGCCCTCTGGATAATAGTTTTGGTAATACCACATCACCTCCTGATTTCCAAACTACGAATTCTCTGTATTATATTTACAAACATGACATCTCCACTGCCTCCAGCCTTCTCCATGCTGCAACATTTACCACCCTTGTTTCACACCCATATAAGAGTGTTGGTATAACTATACTCTCATACATTCCCCTCTTTGCTACCACGGACAAAGTTCTTTGTCTTTTCAGAATCCTCAGTGCCCCACTCACCTTTTACCCTCGCAGTTCTATGATATCACCTCGTGCTTTCAAGACCTATCTGCTAGACACGTCCACTCCTAAATATCTTAATACATTCACCTCCTCTATACTCTCTCCCTCCAATCTGATATCCAGTCTTTCGTCACGTAATTTTTTATCTCCATCACCTTACTCTTTCCTATTTTCACTTTTAGTTTTCTTCTTTTACATACCCTACCAAACTCATTCACCAACGCCTGCATGAGATTTAATTAGGTCTAAGGAGGGGTCCGAAAATATGTAGCATCTTTGCCTAGAATGGGAATGGGCAATGAATGGAGGTCTTGGGCAGCTGGTGTAAATTACTGGCTAGACAGACACTGCAAGAAACTTGTAATCCTATTCGTTGACAACTGGGACAACTTTTATGGCAAACATGATATGTATGCAAGGGATGGGGTACGTCTCTCTGGGGCAGAAGTGGTCGCATTTGCCAACTCGATCGAGAGAGCCACTGCTGATTTGTCTAGGATTTTAAACTGATAGAAGATACAGGTATGGTTGTGTGTGGGAAATAGTCAGGTTGCAGCACTAAGGTTGAAAACAGTAAATGTTTAAAAGACATTATTCATCATAAAGTTACAAATACAGACAATGGAACTGGTCAGCAAACAGAGAGAACTTAGCTTCCTTAAGGTTACCATAGTAACTTTACTAATAGTAGGAGCCATAAATAAATAAATAGATGAGCATAAGATTTAACTGCAAAATGCATGAAAGCATAAATATTGTGCCTGGATTAATAACGAATAGATAAGAAGAAATGCCTTCTGATGCCACATACAAGGCTATAAATTATTCCACATTGATAGGGTCAACAGGAAGTTGGTGGAGTAGCGATGTATGTCCAAAGAAATTTAACTTGGTAGTATTAGACAAGATATTAAATTAGAATTGTCAGGCACTGAATCTGTGTGGCTACAACTTCTCTCGCGGGCATTGAAAAACAAATCTTGGGTGTGATTTAACAGCCCCCAAAATCTTGATAAGGAGATCAGAAACTTCAACGTGGTGAAATTCATAAAGACATTATACATTCGAAAATGTTGTGCTAATGGGATTATTTTTTAACAGGATTTTGAGCTGAAATTTAGAGTCAAGCTACTGTTCTTGATACGATCAGGATTTTTTTAAAACAGCTTGTTACAGAACCAACTAGAGCTAAAATAACCTGCTTGACTTGGTTCATGCCAGCAGGAATCACAGCATTAATAATCTTGAGGTTAATGATGAGCTTGGGAAAGGTGATCACAAATCACTCAGTTTAAATATATCATGGAATATACTCTAATAATGGCAATTCAAGTCTCTGTTCCTGACTTCTGCTTGGCTGTTTTCATAGGGCTCAGAATATTACCTGTGGTCTGAACTGAAAAAATCTGACTATTGTTAACGTAGGAAGGTGATGGTTGTTCGATATGACGTTTTCTAGAACATAGTATTAGCTGCTCAACAACTTATGTTCCAAACCGAAGAAATCAGACCAAAGAGAAATGATTACTGAATTGATAAAAGGATAAATAAAAAACAACTCACTGGTCAAAAGAGAAGAGCATATTATAGCGAATCAAAAGAGGAGAGGGTCAGTTAAGATCAATATATTCAGTTAAAGAGGAGAATAAAAAAGGGAGAATAAGAAAAGCAAAGAGTGATTGTGAGTTAAAAGTCACAAGAGATCGAAGACTAATCCCAAAGGTTTATCTCAGGTATATAAATAGATTAGGGACAGATAGGCCCACTAAAAAGTTTCTCGTGGTCATGCTCACCGACAGTTACAAGGGAAATGTGTAGAAATTTATTTATTAAACACACATTTCCTCTCAGATTTTTGCACAGAAAAAGGAAACTAGCGATATTTCCAGAAATAATAAATTATTTAAGCAGTGACGATAATAAACTATACGCACAATTACGGTTACAAGTGACAAGGTCCATCGACACAAAGATAATTTAAAAATAACAAATCCCCAGGCAAGAGTTCAAAAGATTGTAGAAAGAGAGCTTAGCAAATCCTTTGCTAATCATTTCCAACATATCAAACAAACTGTCATAATGCCGGGATAATGGAAAATGGACAAATGTAATACTATTTTCAAAGCAGTAATAGGTTCTTATGGGGAAAAAATTATGGAATCATTATAAGGGGGGGCGGAGCGATTCATAGCCATCTTGAAAGGCATAAATCGATTAAATGAATCTCAGCACGGTATTTAAAAAGAGCGTTCCAGTCTTACGAATATATTAACTTCATGTCACTAAGGTATTTGAGGAGGTAGATCATGGTAAAGAATATGATATTGTGTAAATGGACTTCAGTAGGCTTTTGATAGAGTCCCACATCAGAACATTTGTTGAAAAATTTAGGCACACGGATAGGAGAAAATTTTTTTCCGGATAGAGGGGTGGTTGATAGATAGCAACAGAGTTTGTATAAATGGGAGAAATCAGAGTGGGAAGCCGTCGCAAGTGGTATTCCACAGGGGTCAGTGTTGGGCCCGTTGTTATTCGCAATCTACATAAACGACATAGATGAGGGCATAAAGAGCGACATCAGCAAGTTTGCCGATGACACCAAAATAGGCCGTCGAATTCATTCTGACGAGGACATCAGAGCACTCCAGGAAGCTTTGAATAGACTGATGCAGTGACGGAGATGCAGTGGCAGATGCAGTGGCAGATGCAGTGGCAGATGCAGCGGCAGATGCAGTGGCAGATACAGTGGCAGATGCAGTTTAATATAGAAAAATGTAAAGTTCTAAACATTGGACAGGAAAATAAAAATGCCACATATAAACTCAATTGTGTAGATCTTAATATTACTGATTGCGAAAAGGATTTGGGATTCTGTTAGAAGTAATCTTATAAACCAAGACAAACAGTGATTAAGTGTTTGTAATAAAGCGAACAGAATCCTTGGCTTCATATCAAGAAGTATAAATAGTTCACTGGTCAACAACCAAAATGTTTCCGAGACAAAAGTAGCAATTTCCAACTAATTTTAATTCACTGAGAATGAATTATCCAGGTTTAAAAATTGTGTTGTTAGTTCTAACTATTCAATATAGACCTACGTGTCACAACAGGTTCCAATAGGCTTGTGGCAGTGTGTTTCTCACCACACTCACAGTCTCAAAGCATTTCATTATTGTTCCAGTAGTCATAGAAGGTGGTTGTGCTGTGCAAGTTTATATTTTGGGGTGAAAGGTAGGGGATCCGCTCTTGTGGTGGGCTTGCAGAGCGGATACACCAGTGGGTGGGTGTGAGTTGGACCTGACTAGCTTGGGCTGCTGGGTCTGGTGCCGTGCTCCTTCTTGAGTGAGGTGACCTATTTATAATACTTGTGCTTTATTGGGCCTAATCTGGGGGGGGGTGGAAGGGACATGAACCGGCTTCCGCATGTGTCAGTAGGCCTGCTGGAATGTTCCTTTCTTATGTTCTATGTGAATGGGACAGCCGTGCAAGAGGTTCCCACTACATCAAGAGAGACTGGCCACCTCGTCAATCATTGGAGTCTGGGATGAGAAATATTCAACATCCACTTCTCATTAACCACACAAACTGGGCACATAAAAACTTTGTAAAAGCTAAGGACAAAAACCGACCTAACGTATTCAAGTAATAAACATCAAAATTCCCCCACACCTTAGACGCTAAGGATAAAAGGTGAATTCTTCAATGGTCCTCAGATTCGAGAACTTCAAAAAACAGGTGACTTTGAAACAGGACCTTCAGGAGGAGTAAAGCTGCTTGGAGACATTCAAATTAATTTCTGAAGATTTCTCTGTGAAACAGAGAAAGCAACCATGAAAGAATTTGTGGAAACCTCATCAAACTAACAATAACATGGGTATGTAACAAGTCACTAAAAAAATCTACTTTTTTGGACGCGGCTTAAGACAGTTTTTTTTTTTTGGCGAACTGAGGCAGTTAGTTATGAACATAGTGAAAGGTTTTCACAAAGATATTTCAACCCTGGAAAAATGTACAGGGCAAATGGGGCACAACAATGCTAGTGCAGACATTGCTGAACATTGTCAAGAGATGATTCTTCATACCACTATAAGCCGTCAAACAAAAAGGCAGAGAGCAGGTACAGATTAGAGTATTAAAACATACTGACACATATGTACGATTATAATAAATAAACAAATATTTAATGTCTCTTATCTTTAAAACATAGCCAAAAAGCATTTTTCATTTAAGAAGGAAACAAATTTTCCAAAATAGGTTTGACAATCAATTAATAGGATCCCAGGTTGTTCTTCAAACTATATAACTCTTGGTTAGAGGCCTCATTTACATTATGCTGCCAGTCTGTCACGTAGTAACAGAATGGAAAACGACAGAGGAGGTGACGAAAGTGATGGGCCCATGGTATCAAGAATCTTCCCTATGATGATAGACGGAGGGGCCCTGAATGCTTGCATCTCTCTAGAAAGGCGTAGAATTAGGGGATACCATAGAGGTGTATAAATGGAAAACAGAACTTAATATAGGGAATGTAAAATAAGGGGCGTGCTAAAAATATCTAGCAAGACAGGACCTCGCAGCAATAAGTTTTAAGATGGAAAAATTCAGATTAGGAAGGATTATAGAAAGCACAGGTTTATTAATAGAGTTGTGGATAGTGCAACAAACTTCCGAGTACTGTCATAGAAGCTAAAACGATGTGTAGTATTAAAATAGGCAGATAAATACATAGTTAGTGTGAGTTGACCTACTGGCTTCTGCAATAAGTCTTATGCCGTGCCCTTTCCTTACGTGGATGTGACTAGGTTTGGTTCATTAGATTAAGCCGTAGGAGACTTGAACTTGGCCTCGCATGACCATAGGCCTTCCTGCAGTGTTTCTTCCTTCCTTATGTTCTCCCCTTTTATTTGATTGTAATTTCACAACTTTGAAAGTAACTAACAGAAACTTCGTGACATAATTGTAATCCTAACATGGTATTTTAAATTTCACATCAAAAGTTTGAAAATAAATCCCTTCTAATCTTGATCTCGCGACTTTCCTGGTTTAAGTCAAGAAAAGACATTTCTTTAAAACAGTTGTGATGAATCAACAAAGAAATATCTGACGTTTTGACTGGTGTATACTTGACAAACTTTTCTCTACATCTACACCTGCCAGACAATCACAAAGAAACAATTAGTGCTTGTCCAGTGTAAACAACATATATTCTCACGAAAATATAACGTCAAATAAAACCTGTGTTTAAGTGAATATATCAAAGACTTGACAACCACTAGGCACAAAAATCCTACATTAAAATTAATAAGAAAGTAATAAATACATAAATATGATATTGTTTATAAATATCTGTTTTATTATTTTAAATTCATTTATCACATTGTCGCAAAAACAGACAATCAAAGGTGTAATAAAATGAACTCACGAGAATAAGATGAAAAGAAAGTAGAAAGAAAGATGGTGCTTGACCTAGTGACTATCATTACTAACTGATAGTAATTATTTGTGTTTTTAAAACTAATGTTAAACTATGCAAAAGGTGTCCTCAAAATTTTGTCTTCCTGGAGTTCAAACACAACTAAAATACTTCAGTAAAACAATATTTCTGGAATCTTGTTCATTACTGTCATATTCCATCGCGCTGGAAGGGTTTCCCCCTCATATTCAGTCATGTACGGATTTCCCTGTCATATTCCATCGTTCCGGACGGGTTTTCCAGTCATTTTAAATCGTTCTGAACGGGGTTTCCTGTCCAATTCCATCGTTCTAGACGGCTTTAGCTGCCAAATTCCATCCTCAAGGACGGGTTTCCCTGTCATATTCCATCGTTATGAATGGGTTTCCCTGTCATATTCCATCGTTATGAATGGGTTTCCCTGTCATATTTCATTTTCCTGTACGGGTTTCCCCGGTCATATTCCATAGTTCTGGAAGAGTTTCCCTGACATATTCCATCTTTCAGGCCGGGTTTCCTTGTCATATTCCATCGTCGGGTACGGATTTGCCTCTTAAATTCAGAAGTTTAGGACGGGGTTTTCCGTCATATTCAATTGTTATCGACGGGTTTTCTTGTCATATTTCATCCTCCTGTACGGGTTTCCTTGTCATATTCCTTCGTTCATGACGGGTTTTCCGGTTATATTCCATTGTTATGGACGGATTTCCCTGTCGCATTCCATCTTTATGTAATGGTTTTACCATCATATTCCATCGTTTTGGGACGGGTTTTTTCCCGGCAGATTCCATCATTCTCGACTGTTTCCATGTCAATAATCGAAAGCACTGGACATGTTTTTGCTCTCAATTTGCAACGTTCCTTAGACGGGGTTTTCCCCTTTCATTTCCAACGTTCATGAGGGGTTTCCTTGTCCATATTCGATCGTTTGCAGAGGGGTTCCTTGTCATATCGATTTGTCAAGGCCCCTATGGTTAACCTCCTTTAATATTACATTGCGTTATTTCCTTAAAAGCTAATTGGAAATGAACTCCTGTATTATTAAGGCAAATTCTTATTAACAATTATGAATTTGAGTAACATGGTCCATATAATTTAATTGGAGGTATTCGTGCCTTGTGGTACCAACAATTTCCTCCCATAGTAGACTCCACTGGTCCCTATCTAAATTTGAGGGGACGGGTATATCACACCTAAAATTAATTTTTCATTCACCTCTGAAAAATTCAATTCCAAACATACTCTGTAAATGTGTTTACTACAGACTTAATCCCCGTTTTTTATGCAACAGTACAAGCGATGTCGGACATACAGTCCACCCCCAACCCCACCCCTCCCGATACTTCTATCTACTTGGAACAATTTAAAACCCTGATTCATGTTGTAACCACATTCCCTGGGGGGCCCCCCTGAACACTTATCCAATACCCGTAAAAATTTCTCCTATAATAGTTTTTATAATTAATATTATAGGGTTTCTATAGGGATTTCGTGGGTCGTGTATCTCTGATTGTTAATTGCTGTAATTAATCTGTATGTTTACCTCTTGGATCCCTGTTAATTTCCACCAACTTCTTCTATTTCCTTTGCTTTAGTGTTCTCTAACATCGTCTCTGTATCAATTTTTAGTATCTCAACTTCTTGTTCTCTAATCTTTTTCGATTTTTTTCTTTTTCTGCGTGGTTTCTTATTTTTGGCAACCTAACCTCATAGGCTTACCTGTATATAATAACAAAGCTAACTTCTCACCAGCATTTTCAGTGTCTTGGCCTTGTGAGGCCATATCTGTTGGATCTGGAGGTTTCTCGCAGGGGTTACCCTCAGGTAGCAGTTCCTGACTGTCTCCGGACAAGCTGGTATACCACTGGTTCAGGTTGGTGTTTGGGGAGCTGTCAGCTCTGTGTCCTTCCCGTCAAGCACCTGCTGCAGAGTTTGACTAGAGATCGAGAGTGTTCTCCCTCTCCTGTTCGTACTCTTGCTTACCTGTAGGAAAACTCCTAGAGAAAGAAACATTGCTCCACTCCGCTCAATAAGGACCTGGAGGGGAAAGGGCTGGATTCTTTCTTTTCAAGCTTTCAGCTTGCAGACCATGGACTGCAGGATCACTAACAATCCTGTCAACATTCTCAACGACCCCATACACCAAGGGGAATGTATAACAACACAAGGAATGGAGTGGGAGACCCGACAATTCCTGTAGCCTGAATGCTACTTTAAGGTGGGTGGCGACGGTAGCAGCACTTTAACTGGATGATGGAACACTGCCGATCTCCCCTTCAGATGTTGATCGACAAGAACACAGTAACAAGAGAAGGAGATGACCCTCTGCCAAACTGGAATCCATCACCCACCCTGTCTAGAATACTTAACAGAAAAGAGAATAAGTGTGCCCCAGCATCTTAAGACAATTAACAGGGATTTGATCAAACTAGAAATAAGGCTGAGGTACTTTACAGGAGTGATCACGAGAACCGGCAGTATGCCTGACATGGACAGAAACCCCTTAAAATGTGGTCCCTCCCTGGAATTAGAACCTACCCAAACTGGTTTATCAAGACACTGGAAAACCGAAACCAGTAACCTGTATAAATCATAATTTCCTCCATACAAGCACTAGTTTTATCAGTAGCACTTGAACATGAGGGTGAAAATTAAGGTTATTTAAACTATCATATTACAAAGAATTTGATACTGAAGTTGCCTAAGACCCCCCAAAAAAATTTTAAAAAAAAAAACAAAAAAATTGGTTTTACCCTGGCTATGGACTACAACAGAAAGCCCAGAAAGTGCCCAAATACTAATCCTTCCTTAAATTGAGATTTTCCAACAGTAGAGCAAGAGAACAACAGGTAAGGAGAACACTCTCGACTCCTCTAGTCCAAACCTCTGGCAGCAGTGCTTGACGAGATGACACAGAGCATCAGACAGCAACCCCAAACAGCACCTGAACCAGTGGTAACCCAGCTAGTCCCGGAGTCAAACTGGAACGCTACCTGAGTAACCCCTGCAGAGAAACCTCCAGATCCAACAGAACTGGCCATCCATGCCAAGACACTGAAAATGCTGGTAGAGAAGGTAGCTTGCTTATAAACGAGGTTAAAGGTGTCAAAAATAAAAACCACGCAAGAATAAGAAAGAATACAGAAAAAGAAACAGAGAACATAGTTGAGAACACTAAAGTTGATACAGAGACGAAAGTAGAGAACACTAAACAAAGGAAAAAGAAAAAAGTTGGTGGAAAATAAACAGGGAATCCTATGGAAAACATAAGAATATATTACAGGAATAACAATTCAGAGAACACAGGGGCCCACGAAAACCTAATAGAAAACCCTATATAATAATTATCAAAAACAATTATAGGAGAAATTTTTTTTTACGGGAATTGGAACGGGTTCTTGGGGGCCCCCCCAGGGTATGGGTAACATGTAACAAACTGGAGTACTCCAACCATCCCTTCCCAGGCCCATACGGTTAGTTATCTCTTAAGTGTGGTCCTGACAAAGGAAGAAGAAAGAGCCCTCAGTAAAGGAAATGTCCTTTGTGCCAAGGACCCCAGACCATCTGTACCAAGGTGATACACGATAAAAAAGACCTTTTGAACAATTAGAAAAACTAATGAATGAAAAATAAGAACACGCTTTTCAGGCAGTATATTGGAAAGGAGACCCTACCAAGAGCAGGAGAAGAGAGCAAGCCCCGACGACGCCAAAAATACATGATAGCGTCCGAGGCCGCCCTCAAACCAACAAGTAAACTCCCACGACTGCATAAAAAAATCCAGAAGATGGAAAGAACCTACTAGCAACAAGGCCCAAACACTACCTGCCATACCGCCCCACCTGAAGAAGAAAGAGAGGTGAGCATGAAGAATCTGAAGCAGAGAACAGACATAGTGTCTCAGATGTAATGATAAGGGCTCAGAAATTGTGAGTTTCAAAGCTGAAAACTACAGAAAGCATGTTTGAAACATGTGGCCAACCCAGCCACGTACCTAGAAACTGAAAACCCAGGAACAACCTTCAAGGAAATTAAGAAAAACAAGCAGCAAAGCCTATCCTTAAACTATTTAATAATAGGACAGAATGGATTTATGAATGTTGCTCTAATAGATTCACTTCCTTTACTTTCAGTCCCAAGATTCCCCAGTAATGAATGTTCCTAACCAAAGACACATAAGCTTTGGATAAGAACTAGGAACTTTTAAGACTAGACCGGTCTTGGTCAGGGTGTGCAGCCCCTACAAAGGCAGTGGATAAGGATGATGACGGCAGTCCTGATGCCTCTGCTGACACTACTTCCAGACAGACTAAAAAACGACCACACATTTCTAACAAATCCTAGAAAAGTAAAATCGAAAGTGGAAACAGCAGATAATCTATGTCTGGTCTCCCTTGACATTGAATCCTTATACCCTTCTATTCCACAGACTGAAGCAGCTGAAACACGGCAGAGTTTCAATGAAGAATAAGCCTGATGAGGAAATCAGAACATACCCTGCCCTGTCTGGGATTAGAACTCCCCCCTCGAGACCCTAGTGAGGACTCACAGCTGCATATTTTGCAAGATACAATACTATACTTGATAAACACAGTGTATAAACAGATATGTGTGACGGCGCATATGGCATCAGTGAGTGTGGCTGTAGCCGAAATCTTTGTACACAGTAAACCTAGAATTGGGAAGGCTGGAGACAGCACTCAACTATCTACTGTAGCAAAAGATACATAGACCGACATCTTATACCTCCCAGAAGGGAGTGCGAAGCACAATTCTGAGTCTAGTGTGACTGGTCCAACAAAGCCCAATAAACCCCCCCTTCACTAAGATTTACTCATAGAAATCCATAATAACTCCACACCCTTTCCTAGATACTGTAATAAAGATGGTAGAATTACCGACAATATGAAAAGTAAAAGGACACAAGTGTCAACTAATGCTTACATTTTATTGTGCAACCGTTTCGCTCACCAGAGCTTTATCAAGCATTACAAACAAATCATGGACACAGAGTGTATATTAAGGCTCAGAGTTAGGTGCAATAATAGTGAGGTACCCTGGAGGAACTGTACACTCTCGCAGAAGAACACCAGGGTGTAGTGGATGCTCGTATGCCCGCTGATGATGCCATCGAGGCAGTTGCAGCTCACCCCAGTGTGGTGTCAGCTCAACGTCTCAAGGCAAAACGCAGGCAATGCACCAACCCTACAGGTCCTCATTCACATGTAGAACCACAAACTATCCCCACCTGGACCCTCGGTTCTTGGGGCAGGTACATACAGGACTTTTCACTGCAGAACCAGTTCGCTGATTCAAGTGTCAGCGTTATGGACACCTGGGTTGCACTCTGTCCGAACAGAGTATTCTGCGTGTTCTGGCATGCCTCAGCACCACCAAACCGAGTAGATGCATCACCATCTGAAAAAATGCATCGCCCATCCACCCACAATGCCCGAACGCAGGCAGAAAAACCATTGCCTGAATCCTCGATGCTCCCCGAAGGCAGCGCCAGAATTCAAGAATTCTGAAGACGCCAAAAACTCTGGCAACAGGCAAGCGACTGATCATCACTCTCAGCAAACGATGGGTGCAGAGAACCCTGCCATACCGCAGATCTCTCCAGCAGCTTAACCAAGTCAATGCCCAGAATTCCCAACCCTAGAGGCCTCAACCAGGCGTCATGGTCAAGAACCTCCTTCACCCCTAGCCTCAACGTAGAAACAAGAAGGAACAGGAGGCATCAACAGGGTGCATCAGGTCAATGCATCAGCAGGCGCACTAAACGAGCCCCACTGCCGGCCATGAGCACGACAACGCAGGCACTCCTTACCCCGGGCACAGCGCTTTGCAGACTCAACAGAACCTCACCAGCATATCCCGGCAACCCAATCTGGTATACGCAACATATACCACGGTGTGCATAGGCAATGAAGAAATCCAACCCTCAAGCAGTCCCTACAGACCACAACAACCCAAGATAATATCCACTGTTTCGAATCCAACTCCAAAGCAGGCCCTCACCATGAGTATCTTCGTAGCACTCAATCAAGGTGTTCACAGGATCTTATTTGCAACACAATCAATCTCCACGGAACAACAGAACGTCATTCCGGCAGATGGTCAGTACGCTCCTGAGAAGTTGTGCTTTTCTTACCGAAGAGTAGACAGTGGATGCCATGAATTTTGCAGGTTCCTCATAGCGGGGGCAGGACTCAGTCTCCACTCAGGTAAAAAAAACACCCAAAAACCCCAACAATGGAATAACCTCGTTTATCAATCACACCTCAAGGTCCTACAGTGGAACATTCAGGTCCTGAGGGGCGAAACACACCTCTTGCTGAGGCAGTAATTCGGATCGGATGATAACGTCTTGCTACAAGAAACTCTGACTGTCCCGACTATGTGCCCAAGACTACCCGGTATTTGCTGGGTATTTTTCGGCACAGGAGCGGACCCGTGCGTTCACTGCAGAGGCACGCTTATTTAGAAGGGATGAAAAGTTGACCCATGTATCGAAATTTCCCAAGGATGACTGAGGGCCCTGAATCTGCACTCTCTAGAAAGGCGTAGAATTAGGGGGGATACGATTGAGGTGTATAAATGGAAAACAGAAATTAATATAGGGAATGTAAATAGCGTGCTAAAAATATCTAGCATAGACAGGACTCGCAGCAATAGTTTTAAGTTGGAAAAATTCAGATTTAGGAAGGATATAGGAAAGCACTGGTTTAGTAATAGAGTTGTGGATGAGTGCAACAAACTTCCGAGTACTGTCATAGAAGCTAAAACGTTGTGTAGTTTTAAAATAGGTCAGATAAATACATGAGTGAGTGTGAGTTGGACCTGACTGGCTTCTGCTAATAGGTCTGATGCCGTGCCCTTTCCTTACGTGGATGTGACTAGGTTGGGTCATTAGTTTAAGCCGGTAGGAGACTTGGAACTGCCTCGCATGGGCCAGTAGGCCTTCTGCAGTGTTCTTCTTCCTTATGTTCTCATGATTGTAATTTCAAAACATTGAAAGTAACTAACAGAAACTTCGTGACATAAATGTAATCCTAACATGGTATTTAAATTTCACTCAAATAGTTTGAAATATATCACTTCTAATCTTGAATCTCGCGACTTCCTGGGTTAAGTCAAGACAAGACATTTCTTAAAACAGTTTGTGAGTGAATCAACAAGGAAAATATCTGACGTTGACTGGTGTAACTTGACAAACTTTTCTCTACATCAACACCTGCCAGACAATAACAAAGAACATTTAGTGTTGTACAGTGTAAACAACATATATTCTTCACGAAAATAACGTCAAATAAAACCTGTGTTAAGTGAATATATCAAAGACTGGACAACACTTGGCACAAAAAGCCTACATTAAAATTAATAAAGAAAGTAATAAATACATAAATATGATTATTGTTTATAAATATCTGTTTATTATTTTAAATTCATTTATCACATTGTCGCAAAAACAGACATCAAAGGTGTAATAAAATGAACTCACGAGAATAAGAGGAAAAGAAAGTAGAAAGAAAGATGGTGCTTGACCTAGTGACTATCATTACTAACTGATAGTAATTATTTGTGTTTTTAAAACTAATGTTAAACTATGCAAAAGGTGTCCTCAAAATTTTCTCCTGGAGTTCATAACACTACTTAAATACTCAGTAAAACAATATTTCTGGAATCTTGTTCATTACTGTCATATTCCATCGCGCTGGAAGGGTTTCCCCCTTTATAATTTAGTCCCTTTACGGATTTCCCTTTTTCCTTTTTTTTTTTCCATCTTTCCCGGGCGGGTTTTTTCCCGTCATTTTAAATCGTTCTGAACCGGGGGTTTTCCCGTCAAAAATTCCCCTCGTTTTTAGACGGCTTTGCTGCCAAATTTTTTTTTTTCTCAAGGACGGGGTTTTCCCCGTCATAATTTCCCTCGTTATGAAAGGGGTTTTCCCCCGTCCCTAAAACCTTTGTTATAATGGGTTTTCCCCGTCTATTTCTTTTTCCCGTACCCGGGTTTTTCCCCCCTAAAATTTCCTTTGTTCTGGGGAAAAGTTTTTCCCCGACCTTTTTCCCCTCTTTCAGGCCCCCCGGTTCCTTGTCATATTTTCCCTCCTCGGGTACGGGTTTGCCTCTTTAAATTTTAAAGTTTAGGACGGGGGGTTTTCCGTCTTTTTCAATTGTTACGGGCGGGTTTTTTTGTATATTTTATCCTCCCCGTACGGGGGTTTTTTGTCATATTTCCCTTTGTTCATGACGGGTTTTTTCCCCCTTTTATTCCATTGGGTTTTGGACGGGTTTCCCCCGGCGCATTTCATCTTTTATGTAAAGGTTTTCCTTTTCAAAATTCCCTCGTTTTGGGAGGGGGTTTTTGGGATATTCCATCCTTTTCGACTGTTTCCCTTTTCATTTCGAAAGCACTGGACTGTTTTGCTTTCATTTTGCTTTGTTTTGAAGGGTTTTCCCCCGTCATGTTCCAACGTTTATGAGGGTTTCCTTGGATATTTTGATCGTTGCAGAGGGGTTTCCTGCATATTTTGATTTTCATGCCCCTATGGTTAACCTTCCCTTTTTATACATTTTCGGTTATTTCCTTTAATAGCAAAATTTGGAAAAAGAAAGGGGCCCCCCCCCCCCTTTTATTATTAAAGGGTAATTCTTATTTAACCCAAATTTTGATTTATGTAACCCTGGCCCCTGATAAATTTTTAAATTTGGGGGTATTGTAACCCCGCCCGCCGCCCCGGGATGGTTGCCGGGTGGTTTTTGGTTTAGCGGGTTTGAAAGTTCGATTTGGGTTTTACCCCCCCCCTTCCCCCCCCCCCCTTTTTTTTTCAACTACTCTACTGAGTGTTTGGGGAGTTCCCCGGGCACGTGATTCCCCCTTTTTCCTTAAAGCTCAAGGGGTGAAACAGTTTAAGAAGTTGCAGCCAACAGAACCCTCCCGCTCGTCTTGGTAAAAAAGGGCCCAAAGGGTTTTTTTGCCCCGGGGCCCGGACAAAATTCTGTTTTTTTCTGACTGCTTCCAATTGGGAAAAAGGGCTTTAACTTTAAAAATTAAAACTCCATTTATATATATTTTAAATCTAATCCCTCCAATCGTCTGTTATAAAAACCTTAAATATATTTTGGTTTAAAAAAAAACAAACATGCATTCTTTAAATTATATAGGGTAATTCGGGATTTTATTTTTGGCCTTTGTTTTATTATGCATTTTTCTTTAAAATTTAAAATTTAGGGATTCCGGGGGGTACTATTAATTTCCCTAAAATCTCTGACCAAAGTTTTTTTTTAGCTCTAAAAAGAAAAGGGAAAAAGCGGTTACAATTTCTTGAGTGTAACAAGTGGGGGCCTTTTGGGGCCGGGGCAAAACACGAATTTTTCCTTTTAAAAAAAATGTAGAAATGGGAGGGGGGGGGAGGTTTGAAAAATATAACAAAGGGAAAATTACAGAATTTTTAAACTTCATTTTTGTTGACAATTAGCAAAGAAGGCTTGGGGATAAAAAACGGGAAAGGGAAATTTACTCCCCCGACCCGTCAGATGTATGAAACAGGGAAGTCCTTTTTTCCCGAAACAGGATCCAAGAAATGGAAAAGGAGAAGCAGATATTCCTTCCTTTTTGAAAATTTTTTACTAAAAGACACCCGAGGCCGAAACCCCAAAAATAAAAAACCCCCACTGGAACGCGGGGCAAGACCCTTTCCCCATACTCGGAAAAGCTAAAAGCTGCCCACAAGACTCCAATTCCATCTCCCCAAAGGGCTAAATTGGGGGAAAAAAACCCAAACAGGGCTTAAAGGAAAAGGGGGGCGGGTTTTCCCGGTAAACCCTTTAAAAGATGTTTTTTTAAAAAGAACAAGGGGGGCCTTTTGGATGAAAGAACAAAGTTTTAAACCCCAAAACTCTTTTGCCCTTTTTACTACAAACAAACTAAGGAGAATTTCGACTCTAGAAAGTATTTTTTCCCCTTCAAACCCCCCTTTGGAGAAGCCCAGAGAAAATTTAAAAAGGGGGAAGGAAATTTTTTTAACGGTTCTTTTCTTTATGAAGGGAAGTAATGAGGGAAAAAAAGAATCGAGAATAATTTTATACAAAACCCTTCATTTGACCCTTTGGAAAGCAGCCTCTTTTATGCCTAAATTTTCTGAGGATAATTTAGAATTTATTTTTTGGGCATTCGAAAAACAGGGGAAAGGGTGATCCAAAGGCCCCTAAATAAGGCCTGCTTTAATACATTTTCTTTAATAGGAAAAGCCCAAAACCCAAAAAATTTCAAAAATTCCCTTTTTAACAATATTTTGATTATTTTAGGGGAAAAAGATTGTCTTCTGAAAGCTTCGATTTATTTCCGGGGTTTGTTACTTTAAAATGTTTAGGGAAATCTGAAAAAATTTCCTCACAGCTTGGGGACTTTGCCAGGGGAAAAACCCCTTGCTTTCGAGCGTTTTGGGGTAGGGCCGCGGGGGAGCCGTCTCATGAGTCACTTTCCCAGCTGAAAGGGTTTTCATGAAGACCTTTTTAAATTTTTTCCCAGAGAGGGTTTTTTACTTATCTTTTTTACATTTCCTACACTTTAAAAAGTTAATACTGCTTTCCACCCAAAATCACTTTGAAAATTTCCCCTAAATATTAAAACCCCAAAAAGTCTAAGGCCCGGAAAAAAAATCTACCTTTCCCAAAAGGGTTTTTGTTCAAGATTGGGCACTAGGAAAACTCCCGCTGGCGAAAAAATTTTAAGGGGGTTTTCAAAAAAAAAACAGGTTTACCCAACGGTCTTTTTCCCGGCATTACCCCAAAGACCCAAATTTCCATTTTTGCCCTTTTTTTTAAAAATTTGGTCATAGGGCGTTCCAGTGTTGGATAAACCCGCGGGAAAATAAAACCCAAACCCCGAGGGAGATATCCTACCCAAAGGGAATAAATTCCTCTCCGAAGTATGAAACTCTGGGGTGATGAAACTCACCCCTTTTTAGGCCTCATCTAGCAGCCGGGCTAATAGGGTACTTTTCCACGGACAACCGAAAAAAAAGGTCCCAGTAGCCCATGGAACCCTACTTTTCCCAGGGAAAGTTGGGGGCTCTGTAAAGAGGGTTTAAATATCACAAAATTTTCGAGGGTACGGGGAACTATTCTCTTTTTTTAAGATCAAAAAACCCGGTAAAGTTACCCATATAATTTAAACCCCCGGCTTTGACTTTTTAAAAAAAAGGCTTACGGGGCACAATAAAAAGGTCCCCATTTTTAAGGATTTTTGTAGAACTGCCTGGATATGTAGGGGGATCATTTTTGGGCTTTCAGATAAACCTTTTTCCCTTGCCGGCGGGGATCTATTTTAACGGGAAAGAAATTGATCAATTGGAGTACCCAAGAGCCTCTGGTTTTTAAAAAACCTTGTGATGTAAATTATGCAATTTGAAGCCTCTGAGGGGGGCAGATTTTAAATTTTCCCCTTAATGTGGTCACCAGAGCCATGGGTAAAACTCAAACAAAAGTGGATTTCAACAGCCTTTTGAAATTTTCCGATTTAATTTTGTTTGAACTTCCGGTTTTGCGAAGCAATTCAGTCCCAGAACCCCCAGGTGACAAAGTTTTTATTAGTCCCCGCGGAACCCAACTAGAAAATGTAAAAAGAAAAATTTTTTATAGCTTTTAAAGGACGATAAAAAGGGGGTTTTTAAACCCCCAAGGGTAAGGGGGGAAGGTTACCTTTTTGAGAAGACGGTTTTTTTTGAAGAGAAATAATTATAAAAAATTCGAGTTTAAAAAGGAAAAATTGTTTTGTTTGGGGCCATCGCCCCTTAAAAGTAATATTTTTTATTTGGGAAAAATTTTGGCTTTATAATCCCCTGGGGGGAATTTTTAAAGGGCTCGAAAGGGAAAAAAAAAGTTTAGGAAAAAATTTTTTTTTGGCCTCAGATGAGGAATATATTGCTTTACAAAAATACGGAAATGCCAAAGTTTTTCAAAAAATAGGCAAAAAGGGGCAAAATCCCGCGTCCTTTCCCCCATACTTCCAATAAAAATTCCCGAAGAACCTTTTGAAAAATTTGTTTTTTGATTGTTTGGGCCCCCTTGCCCCCACAAAAAGGGGTAACCGTTAAAACCTTTACTATCCCTAGATATGGCAACGGGTATTTCCCGATGCATCCCCAAATTCCCCAAAAATTTAAATTTCCCAAAAAATAGTAAGAGCTTTTAAAACGCTTTTTTGCCAAGTAGGCAACCACGGAAAATTTAATCTGACCAAGGTTCTAATTTTTTCGTCTAAGGTTTTTTAAAAAGGGTATGGGCTCGATTTTTTAGTGACAGACCCTCCCTTTCAGATATCATCCCCATAAAAAGGAGTGCTTTGAAAGATTTCCAAACCCAAACCCCCAAATCTAGTTTTACGTTTCTTCCTGTTGCAATATTCCGTGAATGGGACGAAGGGTTTTCCCCTTTTTTCTCTTCGCCCCCGTGAATCTGAAAAAAAAATTTCTAAATATTCCCCCATTTGACTTGATTTTTTGGGGAAATCAGGGGAAAGAGGACCCCAGCCAAATTACGAGATTCTTGGATAGGGAAAAAGAGGCCCCCTTCAAAACCCCCGTCCTCAAATTTGGGAAAACAAACTTCCCCAAATTAAAAAAACTTAGCTGCCGTGAATCTGACAGCTCAAGCCAAAAAAAGAAGAAAACTTTTTGACCAAAAGGCAAAAACCCCGTTAAATTTTCTCCAAAGAAAATTTTTGGGTTTTTTAAAAACTTAATTCCAGGGGCATTCTTTAAAAAACCCAGATATTTGGGGCCCTATGAAAAAAGTAGACAAAAAAAATGAGGTGGGAAAAATCTGGTCCGTGAAACCCGGAAAGTCCGGGAAAGGAAAAAATTTAAAAGGTATCACATAGAAAAACTTAAAGAAGTAGAGTCCCACCTTCTCCCAAAATAATTTTTAAAATCTATTAAAACCCAAAACCACTGAAATAAGGAATAAAACTGTAAGGGAAGTAAAAAAATTTAGACTACATAATTTTGGAAAATTTTAAAAAAAACTAGGGCCCTTTTTCCCGGAATTTTTTCCTACCTCCCCAAAAATTTTCAAATAAAAAGGGTTTAAACACTTTAAAAATAACTCCATTTTAAAGGGAAAAAACCCAAATCCTTTTACATTGGGGGTTTTCCCCGATATTTTAATTGTTAAAGCCGTCCAAAAAAGCAATCCCCCTTTCCGGGTCTCTCCTGCTAAAGCAAAAATTAAATTTAACAAGAAATAAATACATTACTGGAATATAATTTGATCGAACCCAGTTGGACACCTTGGGCCTCTCCCTGTTTATTGGTCCCAAAACCCGATGGTACCGTACGCCTATGCACGGATTACCGTAAAGTAAATTCAGTCACCAAACCAGATGGGTTTCCATTACCCAGGATTGATGATTTAATAGATGCTGTAGCCGGTGCCAACTTTGTGACCAGATTAGACTTACTGAGAGGGTATTACCAGGTGCCGTTAACTCCTAGGGCCCAAGAGATTTCCGGGTTCGTAGTTAAGAACGGACTATTTACGTATAAGGTTATGCCTTTCGGCTTGTGTAACGCCGCCTCCACTTTCCAGAGAATTATGAACATTTTAGTCCAACCCTTAGAAGGTGTAGAGGCATACTTAGACGACCTGGTGGTTTTCAGTGATGATTGGCAGTCTCATATAGAAAGATTAGAGCAACTACTGAAAGCATTGCAGAAATACAATTTCACTGTAAATTTACAAAAATGTGACTTTGGTAAAGCCCAGATTAAATATATCGGTTTTAAATAGGGAAGGGACTAGTAGCCCCCGACCAATTAAAGGTCCAAGTTATTTTAAATTTTCCTACGCCTCAGGACAGGAAAGCCCTCCAACGATTTTTGGGAATGGCTACTTATTACAGGCGTTTTTGCCCAAACTTTGCTCAAGTTGCCTCCCCCCTGACTAGATTGACTAGTCCTAAATATAAATTTAATTGGACGAGAATTGTGAACAAGCTTTATAAACGTTTAAAACGTTTCCTTTCCTCTGCCCCCAGTATTTGCGTGCACCCAATTTTCCAAATTCCTTTCACCCTCCATGTTGATGCCAGTGATGCAGCAATAGGTGCTGTCTTATTGCAATCCTTCCAAAACGGTAATATTCTACATCCAATATGTTATTTTTCCTATAAATTGAAAGAATATCAAAGATCTTATTCAACCATAGAAAAAGAAGCCCTGGCTTTAGTATTGTCCTTAGAACACTTTGACGTATACCTCGGTTATACTCCTCATCTGATAAATATTTACTCAGACCATAATCCTCTAACTTTCATAAATTCTATGAAATAAAAAAATGTTAGAATATTACGCTGGGCTTTAAGGATCCAACCTTACCGGATCTCCATTTTTCACATAAAGGGTTCGAGCAACGTTTTAGCCGATGCTCTCTCTCGCTCCTAATATATTGCCTAACTACGGAAATTCTTTGCAGTCTAGCAGTGTTTCTGGTCCAGTTCTAGCAAGTGGATGACTGAGCTAGGAGAGATGTACCTCCATCCCTATACCAGCTAGTTGGTTTCTTCCACACCATCAGCATCTTAAACGCCGAGATATTTGCTTGTGGGCCGGGGTGTCATGCCCCTATGGTTAACCTTCCTTTAATATTACATTGCGGTTATTTCCTTTAATAGCTAAATTGGAAATGAACGTCCTTGTATTATTAAGGCTAATTCTTATTAACAATTATGATTTATGTAACATGGCCATGATAAGTTTAATTGGAGGTATAGTAACCTGCCTGCCGCCCGGTGTGCCGGTGTATGGTTAGCCGTGATGTTCGATGGTTATACCCCCCATTCCCCCCCCCCCTTTATGTTCAACTACTCTACTGAGTGTTGGTGAGTCACGTCACGTGACCCACTTTACCTGTATGCTCAAGGTTGAGGGACTAACAGTGAAGAAGTAGCAGCCAACGAGAACACTCCTGCTCGTCTCTGGTAACTGGCCAAGGTTTATTAGCCGGCCTGGACATATTCTGTTTTATTCTGACTGCTTCCAATTGGGAAAGAAGACTTAATACATTAAAGTAATCTCCATTTATATATATGTTATATCTAGGATCTCCTCCTAATCGTCTGTTATGAAAGCCTTATATATATTTTGGATAATATAAAACAAACATGCATTCTTAACTTATATACGATAATTCGTATATTATTTCTGGCCTTTGTTGTATTATGCATATTCTTAATTAAAATTAGGCATTCCGGAGGATCACTATTATTACCCTAACCTCTCTGACCAAAGTTGTTATGCTC
The DNA here is from genome assembly GCF_026875155.1 of Cherax quadricarinatus. Taxonomy (NCBI): domain Eukaryota; kingdom Metazoa; phylum Arthropoda; class Malacostraca; order Decapoda; family Parastacidae; genus Cherax; species Cherax quadricarinatus. Next base: position 22,436,397 of record NC_069404.1, read on the forward strand.
TAAAAAGAAGGAAATAGTGGTTACAATACTTGGAGTGTAACATCGATCGTTACAGAGGAGTTTTCCTTTCATATTCGATCGCGCTAGACATGTTTACTTGTCATATTCCATCGTTATTCACGGGTTTTCCTATCATATTCCATTTTTCTGTATGGGTTTCCCTGTCATGTTACATCATTGTAGACGGGTTTCTCTGTCATATTCCATTTTCCTGGATGGATTTCAATCTCATATTCCAATCGTCCTGGATAGCTCTCCTTGTAATATTTCCATCGATCTAAACGAGCTTCCCTGTCATATTCCATCTATCAGGACGGGTTTCCCTGTCATATTCCTTTGTTCCGGACTGGTTTCCTTCTCATTTTCCATTTTTCTGTACGAATTTCTTTCTCATATTCCATGGTTTTGGACTGGTTTCCATGTCATATTCAGTCGTTCTAGAGGGAGTTCCCTGTCATATTCCATTGTTCCCGACGAAATTCTCACTCATGTTCCATTGCGCTGGACAAGTTTCCTTGTAATATTGCACTGTTCTGCACGTTTTTTTTTTTTTTTTTTGTCACATTCCGCCGTTCTGGACGAGTTTCCCGTCATATTACATCGTCCTGTACGTTTTCTATGTCATATTCCATCGTTATGGATGGGTTTCTATAAGTAAGTTTACTCAGTTATACACAAATACAGTTACATACTGGTCTGCATGATTTTTTTTATTGACTATATATGGAAAACAGTGATTCACTGTGTTTATTATTCGTCTCTATCACATCAGGTTGTCAAGTTATACGGAAACGTTACTTTTCTCTTTTCGTATAACATAAGTAAATGAAAAAGTGGTATATTACTAATTAAAATGCTTACTTTATATTGACTTAAATGTTAAGTCTAATATATTTTTTTTATTTTCAGATTATTAATATGTCTAGAGGCTGCATAAATTCACCAGACACATTTTGTTATGTCTGCGGGTAATTCATCCCTTCAGATTCCCGGAGCAACATTACTTCTTTTTTGAAGCGCTGCTACTTTGTTTATTTTGGTTGCAAATTTGGAGACCAGGACAAACCATTTGCACCACACAAAGCTTGCAAGAGTTGCATCAGTAAGCTCCATATGTGGTCAGTTGGAAAACTTGGTACATCAACGGTACGGCGGGAGCAGATGAACCACCACGATGACTGCTACTTTTGTATGACTAAAGTAGCTGGATTCAACAGACTAAAGATCGCATAATATACCCAAATATTCCTTCAGCAATAAGGTCTGTTCCACACTCTGAAGATATTACTGTACCTGTGCCACCTGAGATATGGCAAATTTCATCAGAGTCTGATACCAGTGATTCTAAGGAGATGGAAGAAGACTATGAACCACCAACAAATGACTAGCCCAAACCCTTCCCCCAAGTTGAACTCAATGACTTGGAGAGAGACCCTAACATTCCAAAAGAAAGTGCACAGTTACTTGGCTCTAGACTGAAGGAACACAGGTTTCTAGCTCCTGGAACAATATTCGCTTGGTACCGTCATCGTGAAGCGGAATTCACTCAGTTCTTTGACAAAGGGAAATCTTTAGTTTTCTGTTTATATATTTCTGGCCTTATTGAACACATGGAGAAGTCATACAAAGCAGATGAATGGAGACTCTTCATTAATTCTTCTAAAAGAAGTTTAAAGGCTGTACTTCTCTACAATGGCAACACAGCTGCATGTGTGCCAGTTGGCCATAGTGTCCAAATGTCAGAAACTTACGTAAATATGAAGACGTTGATATCTGCAATCAAGTACCAGAATCACAATATTCTCATTTGTCGTGATTTAAAAGTTATTGCTCTCCTACCATTTTTTCAAAGCGGATACACCAAATATCTTTGTTTCTGTGTCTTTGGGATAGTAGGGCAGAGAACCAGGACTATGAAAAAAACAAAAACAAAACTGGCCACCAAGAACCAGCTTCTTACCCGGAAATCACAACGTGAAAACTGTGCCATTAGTTGACCCCATGAAAATTCTGCTGCCACCACTCCACATTAAATTAGAACTTACGAAAAATTTTGTGAAGGCCTTGAACAAGAATGGAACTGCTTTCAAGTACCTGGAGTCAAAGTTTCCACTTGTAAGTGAAGGCAAGCTAAAGACAGGAATCTTTGTTGACCCTCAGATTCAGGAATTGATGAAGGACAAGCATTCTGATGAAACATTAGCAAGTGCCAAGGTTAATGCCTGATTTTCATTCTAGCAGATTGTCCACAACTTCCTGGGAAACAGGCGCTCCCCCGAATATGAAAAATAATGATCTAAGACCTGATTTCAAGTTTCCAACAACATGGGTCTAGAATGAATGTGAAGATGCACTTTTTGCACTCACATCTTGACTATTTTTCCAACAATTGTGGGGACTAGAGTGAGGAACAAGGGGAGCGGTTCCATCAGGATATTTGCACCATGAAAACTCGATACCAGGGAAAATGGAATGTCAGCATAATGGCGGATTAATGCTGGTCATTTAAACGTAATGATCTCGAATGGTCTCGAAGAGTGCCTTGTGCCTTGTAATGTGACTGTACGTTCTGCTGTAACTATTAAGGAGAAGTTAAATGAAGGGTTTATATTGGAGTTTAATGTTCTGTACATGTAGTAGGCACAATAATATGAGCGTGTCTCGTATATTTATTAGGTACAGGCTTTTGAAAAGTGGTGGGGTGTGCTGTTTGGCACAGGAGCAGGTAATCATCCGCACAGCAAGACGGTAACTAGTAGTGTGTGTCTTGTAGCAAGATGGTAGCTAGTAGTGGCTGTCTTGTTGCAAGATGGTAGCTAGTAGTGTGTGTCTTGTTGCAAGATGGTAGCTAGTAGTGTGTGTCTTGTTACATGATGGTGGCTAGAGATGTTTGTATGGTTGCAGGATTGTGGCTAGGCGTGTCTCTTATCGTAAAGAAGAAATGGCTGTAAAATCCTGAAAGATATGGGTTATGTAGAAGTGGTGAAAACATTGAGTAAGTCAACTTTGGTTGGTAGCACAAAAGAGGTGGAATCACATGTGATTTATAAAAATTTCAAAAGAATTGTCAAGGGAAGGATTCCCAGCTCAAAACATAGGAGAAAAACTATGAAAATCACTGAAGTTTACTGACTCAGTACAGTAAATTAACTATTGGAAGCACTGCTAACCTGCTCACATGTTAGAATACTGAGGTATACAAAATAGGAAATAAAAAAAATTAAAGTACGCCATCTACATAGGGCTATATATTTATGTATATGTTAAATTTGCATTGAAAGCTTGTGAACACTGTTAGGCTCAGAGTTCTCTCTGAGTTACTAGACCTTGACATGTGGAAGCCAGTGGTTCGTCTTTAAGGTCCACACACCCGCTTAATGTATTTTTGATGTTTTCTCCAGGTTCATGTGTCCAGGAATGAGCATGTATCCCCAGGTCTTCCTCAACAACCGGAATCCACACCTTCCCCAGGTCTTCCTCAACAACCGGAATCCACACCTTCCCCAGGTCTTCCTCAACAACCGGAATCCACACCTTCCCCAGGTCTTCCTCAACAACCGGAATCCACACCTTCCCCAGGTCTGCCTCAACAACCGGTATCCTCACCTTCCCCAGGTCTTCCTCAACAACCGGAATCCACACCTTCCCCAGGTCTTCCTCAACAACCGGAATCCACATCTTCCCCAGGTCTTCCTCAACAACCGGAATCCACACCTTCCCCAGGTCTTCCTCAACAACCGGAATCCACACCTTCCCCAGGTCTTCCTCAACAACCGGAATCCACACCCTCCCCAGGTCTGCCTCAACAACCGGAATCCACACCTTCCCCAGGTCTTCCTCAACAACCGGTATCCACACCTCCCAAGTCTGCCTCAACAACCGGAATCCACACCTTCCCCAGGTCTTCCTCAACAACCGGTATCCTCACCTTCCCCAGGTCATCCTCAACAACCGGAATCCACACCTTCCCCAGGTCTTCCTCAACAACCGGAATCCACACCTTCCCCAGGTCTTCCTCAACAACCGGAATCCACACCTTCCCCAGGTCTTCCTCAACAACCGGAATCCACACCTTCCCCAGGTCTTCCTCAACAACCGGGAAACCACACCTTCCCCAGGTCTGCCTCAACAACCGGGATCCTCACCTTCCCCAGGTCTTCCTCAACAACCCGGGAAACCACACCTTCCCAGGTCTTCCTCAACAACCGGAATCCACACCTTCCCCAGGTTTTCCTCAACAACCGGAATCCACACCTTCCTCAGGTCTTCCTCAACAACCGGAATCCACACCTTCCCCAGGTCTTCCTCAACAACCGGAATCCACACCTTCCCCAGGTCTTCCTCAACAACCGGAATCCACACCTTCCCCAGGTCTTCCTCAGCAACCAGAATCCACAACCTCCCCAAGTCTGCCTCAACAACCGGAATCCACACCTTCCCCAGGTCTTCCTCAACAACCGGTATCCTCACCTTCCCCAGGTCTTCCTCAACAACCGGTATCCTCACCTTCCCCAGGTCTGCCTCAACAACCGGTATCCTCACCTTCCCCAGGTCTTCCTCAATAACTCAAATCCTCACCTTCCCCAGGTCTTCCTCAACAACCGGTATCCTCACCTTCCCCAGGTCTTCCTCAACAACCGGTATCCTCACCTTCCCCAGGTCTGCCTCAACAACCGGTATCCTCACCTTCCCCAGGTCTGCCTCAACAACCGGTATCCTCACCTTCCCCAGGTCTGCCTCAACAACTGGTATCCTCACCTTCCCCAGGTCTGCCTCAACAACCGGTATCCTCACCTTCCCCAGGTCTGCCTCAACAACCGGTATCCTCACCTTCCCCAGGTCTGCCTCAACATCCGGTATCCTCACCTTCCCCAGGTCTGCCTCAACAACCGGTATCCTCACCTTCCCCAGGTCTTCCTCAACAACCGGTATCCTCACCTTCCCCAGGTCTGCCTCAACAACCGGTATCCTCACCTTCCCCAGGTCTGCCTCAATAACCGGTATCTTCACCTTCCCCAGGTCTGCCTCAACAACCGGTATCCTCACCTTCCTCAGGTCTGCCTCAACAACCGGTATCCTCACCTTTCCCAGGTCTGTCTCAACAACCGGTATCCTCACCTTCCCCAGGTCTGCCTCAACAACCGGTATCCTCACATTCCCCAGGTCTGCCTCAACAACCGGTATTCTCACCTTCCCCAGGTCTGCCTCAACAACCGGTATCCTCACCTTCCCCAGGTCTGCCTCAACAACCGGTATCCTCACCTTTCCCAGGTCTGCCTCAATAACCGGTATCCTCACCTTCCCCAGGTCTGCCTCAACAACCGGTATCCTCTCCTTCCCCAGGTCTCCTTCAGCAACCGGTATCCTCACCTTCCCCAGGTCTGCTACAACAACCGGTATCCTCACCTTCCCCAGGTCTGCCTCAATAACCGGTATCCTCTCCTTCCCCAGGTCTCCTTCAGCAACCAGTATCCTCACCTTCCCCAGGTCTGCCTCAACAACCGGTATCCTCACCTTCCCCAGGTCTGCCTCAACAACCGGTATCCTCACCTTCCCCAGGTCTGCCTCAACAACCGGTATCCTCACCTTCCCTAGGTCTGCCTCAACAACCGGTATCCTCACCTTCCCCAGGTCTGCCTCAACAACTGGTATCCTCACCTTCCCCAGGTCTGCCTCAACAACCGGTATCCTCACCTTCCCCAGGTCTCCTTCAGCAACCGGTATCCTCACCTTCCCCAGGTCTGCCTCAACAACCGGTATCCTCACCTTCCCCAGGTCTGCCTCAACAACCGGTATCCTCACCTTCCCCAGGTCTGCCTCAACAACCGGTATCCTCACCTTCCCCAGGTCTGCCTCAACAACTGGTATCCTCACCTTCCCCAGGTTCACTTGTCCCTTGATATTAGGTAGAATATTGGACAGACACACCCACATTTTTTTCTCGACTGATTTTAGCGTCTCTCTCTCTCTCTCTTCTTAGTTTTATGTTTGTAAGCGCAGAAAATCCCAACTCCCACAGGTAAGATGTGGAAAATTCCACATTCATTCTTAATCTCTATCCAGAATTCATCCACAGGCACTTCCCTTTGTTTTAATTTTAGACTGCCTACATTACATATTTCAATTATTATTGTAATAAAAAAGGCGATAAACCCACTAGGGTCATGTAGCGCATTTTTTCCTCTTCTTAACATCCTAAGTTCTTAATTTCTCTCTCAGAACATTAATTCTCGTATTTCATGTTGAAATCTATCTTGGTTAAATATTCAAAAATATCCACTAAGTAGAATAATTTTGTGGACAAAGTGTCATCAGCAAGCAACACACAAAATTCTTCTTGAAACTCAAGGGTAAAAAACCTAACTTATCCTTGAGTTTATACACTCGTGACACTTTAGCTCAGGAGAGCCATCTTGTCTCCGTGTGCAGAAAATTCACCAATAAGCCTTACCTCCATAGTGGGAAAATTTATAGAATCAATAATTGCCGAAGCAATTCGTAGCCATCTTGACAGGCACAGATTGATTAATGATTCTCAACACTGTTTTACAAAGGGGCGTTCCTGTCTTACGAATTTACTAACTTTTTTCACTAAGGTGTTTGAGGAGGTAGATCATGGTAATGAATATGATATTGTGTATATGGACTTCAGTAAGACTTTCGATAGAGTTCCTCACCAGAGGCTACTGAGGAAACTTAGGGCACACGGAATAAGAGGAGATTTTTTTTCCTGGGTAGAGGCATGGTTGACAAATAGGCAGCAGAGAGTTTGCATAAATGGGGAGAAATTAGAATGGGGGCACGTCACAAGCGGTGTTCCTCAGGGGTCAGTGTTGGGCCCCTTGTTGTTCACAATTTACATAAACGACATAGATGAGAAAATAAATTGCGACATAAGCAAATTTGCTGATGACACCAAAATAGGCCGTCCAATTCATTCTAATGAGGACATTAGAGCACCCCAAGATGATTTGAATAGACTGACGCAATGGTCAGAGAAGTGGCAGATGCAGTTTAATATTGACAAATGCAAAGTTCTAAATGTTGGACAGTTAAATAACCATGCCACATATAAACTACATAATGTAGATCTTAATACTACTGATTGCGAAAAGGATTTAGGAGTTCTGGTTAGCAGTAACCTAAAACCAAGACAACAGTGCATTAGTGTTCGCAATAAAGCTAACAGAATTCTTGGCTTTATATCTAGAAGTATAAATAATAGAAGTCCTCAGGTTGTTCTTCAACTCTATATATCCTTGGTTAGGCCTCATTTAGACTATGCTGCTCAGTTCTGGTCACCGTATTACAGAATGGATATAAATGCTCTGGAAAACATACAGAGGAGGATGACAAAGATGATCCCATGTATCAGAAATCTTCCCTATGAGGATAGACTGAGGGCCCTGAATCTGCACTCTCTCGAAAGGCGTAGAAGTAGGGGGGATATGACTGAGGTGTATAAATGGAAAACAGGAATAAATAAAGGGGATGTAAATAGCGTGCTGAAAATTTCCAGCCAGGACAGGACTCGCAGCAATGGTTTCAAGTTGGAAAAATTCAGATTCAGGAAGGATATAGGAAAGCACTGGTTTGGTAATAGAGTTGTGGATGAGTGGAACAAGCTCCCGAGTACAGTTATTCAGGCTAAAACCTTGTGTAGTTTTAAAAATAGGTTAGATAAATGCATGAGTGGGTGTGGGTGGGTGTGAGTTGACCTGACTAGCTTGTGCTGCTGGGTCTGGTGCCGTGCTCCTTCCTTGAGTGGAGGACCAGACTGGGTGGGTCATTGGTCTAATCCGGGGAGGACACATGGACCTGCTCCGCATGGGTCATTAGGCCTGTTGCTGTGTTCCTTCTTTCTTGTGTTCTTATGTTCTTATGTTTTTGCTTCAACTTCTTTACATAGTTTGGCAAACAATCGTGATTTAAGTGACATATTTTTTGTGAAGTTCACCATTTCTACAACTTTGTTTAGTACAGCCTTCAACTTATTGCTGATTGTTGTTGCAAGCAACACCTCACGATGGAGAAAGTAATGTTTTGTTATGACATCACTGTTTTCTTTCTTCACTTATGATACATATACTTACACTGGACCAACTATTAATGGAGCAGCGTCTGTACAAATTCCTGCACAGGATTTCTAGTACAAAAGAACAGCTTCCAAGTACTTAATGGAGTGAATATATATTTGCCTGTTATTTATAAATGAATTAATTTAAAATTAGTAAAATTTGGGAAGAATTGAATGACACATTAAACAAGTAATAAATCTTAATTCTTGGGAAGAGTATTAGTTGTGTTTCACAGAATCAGGTGTCGTCACGCGTGTGTGAGGTATTGCTTTGTTGTGGGATATATGACCTCCTTTGATGTACTGTTTTTAGAGTTCCTTGATAATGTGAGAAGTCACGAAAGCACGAAAGCACTTATAATTTCACTGCTTTTTCACAATGATTGTTTTGGATATTCTGATATCACCTGTTTATATATATATACATACGTGTGTGTGTCGTGCCGAATAAGTAAAACTTGCGATTTTGGATTAAATAGCAATGCAGTTCTTATTTCTGTATGCAATAATTAAGCAAAATCATTCTAATAGTAACGAAAAAAATATATTTCATTGCGTTCGTATATTATTAAATTATTGTAAACTTATCTAAAATATATTTAGTTGGATTTGGCTAAACTAAATTGTGCTTGTTATAATAAGGTCAGGTAAGTTTTCTCAGGTTCTTCTGGCACAAAATAATTTTTATATTACATAAATGAAAAAATATATCTTTAAATGTATAAGAGAAAATTTTAGAAAGGACTTAATTTTCAATGACTTCTTGCTACTTGTGTAAATTTATATATATATATATATATATATATATATATATATATATATATATATTATATATATATATATATATATATATATATATATATATTATTATGGGGTGGTAGGGGAAGTGGAATATTCAACGGCTTCAGGAAGAAATCCAAATATTTTTCCTTGAAGCCTTTATATATATATATATATATATATATATATATTATATATATTTATATATATATATATATATATATTATTATATATTATATTATATATATGCAAAACAACCACTCTGAAAGAATAGAGAAATTCCCAGCGCTTTCGTGACTACTCACATTATCAAGGAACTATTAAAGTAAAGCATCCAAGGAAGCTATATAAGGGGTCTGGCCAGCACCTCCTTATCAGATCCCACAACGGTTAAACACCTGACGCGCGCCGACCCAACTTGGATAGGTCCTTTGCACAACTCACCCCACAAACTATTCTACCCAAGAAAATTTAAAAATTATTTGGCCAGTGTATTATTAAATTCTTCCCAAATTCTATTAATTATAAATGGATCTAATTTATATAAACCAAAGGAAATATTCATATTATTGTCAAAACTGCTTTTTATGAAACAAGATTCAATTATATTCCTGTCGACCATGGACTTGCTTGATACTACTTTCTCAACTTTTTGAAAATCAATTGGATGGTTAAAATCTCTTACATGAATAAATAGAGCATTGGAATCTTGTCCAGTTCTAATGCTATATTTATGTTGTTTTAATCTTAGTTCGAGATTTTTACCAGTTTGACCGTAATAACTTTTATCGCAAATTTTACAAGGAATCTTATAGACACATCCATCAGCATTTTGGGGGGAATTCTTTATCAAAAGTTTTTTTAACTGTATCAAGATTTTTGAATACAACTTTAATATTAAAAGTCTTAAGAAGAGAAGGCATATCAACCAAGTTTTCATGGTAAGGGAGAACCAACATATTTTTAGTTGAATATGGCTGGGTGTCCCTTTTTGGATTGTAAAAAGTATTTCTAGCAACTTTAAAAGATTTATCAATTACATTTCTTGGGTATTTTAAATCATTACCTATTTCATAAATTTTGGATATTTCCTCATCTATGAACTCAGGACTACAAATTCGTAAAGCTCTCAAAAACATTGATGAGAAAACAGACAGTTTGACTCTATCCTGATGCGAGGAATAATAGTGGACATAGGAACAGTTATTTGTAGGTTTTCTGCAAATTTTAAATTTGAATTCATTATTACCCTTAATAATTAAAACATCTAGAAAAGGCAATGAGTTATTTTCTTCAAACTCAACAGTAAAGTTTATAGAATGGGCTAAGCTATTTTATTTTCCTAGGAAATTGTGCATATCTACATTTTTGGGCATAAGACACAAAATATCATCAACATATCTGAACCATTTAGCTCTATTAGGGAGGATTGTGTTAAGTAACCTTGTTTCAAAAAAATTCCATGTATAGGTTACTAAGAACAGGTGAAAGAGGATTTCCCATTGCCATACCAAACTTCTGAGTGTAAAACTTATCATTAAATACAAATTTTGCATCAACAATGCAAAGTTTAATGATAGTAGGAACTGGCAATGGTAAATCATAGTTAACGAGTTCTTCAGATAAGAAACTTAATAAATCATCAACAGGAACTTTCGTAAACAAGGAAGTAACATCAAAACTAACCATGTTAAAATCATTTAAGTCAGTCAAGGAGCTTAATTTATCAACCAAGTCTATGTTGTTTTTAACATTAAAGTTAGAAATTTTGCCAACAATAGGGCTCAAAATATCAACAAGCCATTTGGATAATTTATATGAAACTGACCCTATGGAGCTAATAATTGGTCTGACTGGATTCCCTGGTTTGTGTGTTTTTATTAGTCCATACATGTAAGGTAAAGATGGATTAGTGGAAGTAAATTGTTTGACTAATTCATCTTTGCCTTTCAGTAGAAGTTTTATTGTTTTATTGAAATTGCTGTTAACGGTTTCTAGGGATTTTTCCTAAGTTTAGAATAGGTTTCAGTATCATCTAAGAGATTATTCATTTTTTCTTGGTAATCATTTTCTTTCATAATTACTATCGCATTTATTTTGTCTGCTTTAGTAAGGCGCAAATTTTTATTGTTATTAAGCGTATCATAAGACTTAAAGAATCTTTGAGGGCAATTGGGAATGTTTGATTTTAACATAGAGCTATATACCATTCCTTTACTAATATTAATTTCATCAGAGGATAAATCAGAAAATTTTTCAAAGTTACAAAAGGCTTTTGCAATTTCAACATTATTAAGTTTTTTTGAAGTTGCAAAACTTAGGCCAAAACCTAGAGCAGCAGTTGTATGTTTGTCTAAAATTTCATCTGATAAGTTAATTACAAAATTGTTATTAGCATGCTTTGTCCAATCACTATTTTCAATTAAAATTCTAATTTTCTTTGTTAGTTTGCTCTTGAGTTCATTACAAATTCTTCTGAGTTTATTATAGCAATGATCCAACATACTGTGTTTCATTCTGATGGAATGGCCTGATTAAAAGAGTATTTTTTGTTTCTCAATATTTTGAATGCTTCCTTCTCCTGTATTTTAGTTATTTCAATATGTTTCTGAAGAATAATTCTCATAAAATCATCAAAAGGATGATCTCTCATGTCAAGGAGTCTATTGGGTAAAAGAGACTTGGGCAGAACTTGTTCATTTAAACAATTTTTTAAGAAATTAAGTCGAATTTTTAACTTGTGGGACTTGATCAGTGCAGAAGAAAACTGTGAAACAAAAGATATATGATTAGGAAAGCTTTTCGAGAACATTCTGAAGAGTCGTGTGGTATCCATTAATGCAATAAGATCACAGTAAACAGGTGATTTCAGAATATACAAAACAACCACTCTGAAAGAATAGAGAAATTCCAAGCGCTTTCGTGACTACTCACATTATTAAGGAACTATGAAAGTAAAGCATCCAAAGAAGCTATATAAGCGGTCTGGCCAGCACCTCACTATCAGATCCCACAACGGTTAAACACCTGACGCGCACCGACCCAACTTGGATAGATCCTTTGCACAACTCACCCACAAACTATTCTACCCAAGAAAATTTAAAAATGATTTGTCCAGTGTATTATTAAATTCTTCCCAAATTCTATTAATTATAAATGGATCTAATTTATATAAACCAAAGGAAATATTCATATTATTGTCAAAACTGCTTTTTATGAAACAAGATTCAATTATATTCCTGTCGACCATGGACTTGCTTGATACTACTTTCTCAACTTTTTGAAAATCAATTGGATGGTTAAAATCTCTTACATGAATAAATAGAGCATTGGAATCTTGTCCAGTTCTAATGCTATATTTATGTTGTTTTAATCTTAGTTCTGAAATCACCTGTTTACTGTGATCTTATTGCATTATATATATATATATATATATATATATATATATATATATATATATATTTTATATATATATATATATATATTATATATATATATATATATATATATATTTATATATATATATATTATATATATATATTATATATATATATATATTTATATATATATATATATAATACAGACACTCAAATCCTGTTATTAATTTTTATTTCCTCATGTAATTCTCTCTGGAGTACAGAGTGGTAATATATGTAACAATTTATTCCTGAAATCATTAGAAGACCGAGTGTCAAATCTTCACACTGAAATAACTTCTTACATTACACATGGTACAAAATATGCAAAATACCTTTCTTCAGTGGACTTCTAGGGGAGTCAAATGCAATGTTTGCAGCCATGACAGCGACCCATGCAAAAGATTACTTTGTTAATGAAATGTGGATAACTGGGAACAACCTTTTCAGATGCGACAGAAAGAACAGGAAACAAAGTGGGGGGGAGGGGTGGCCTGTATGTCAGAGTCGCTTATTTTCACGGAGATACTGAATACAACAAATGTAGATGAAATTCTAACAACAAAAAAAAAAGGACGAGAACCAAAACTTAGTTATTTTGTTTGTCTATAAGTCACCAGATGACACTTCCCAGCAGTTCAAAGAAGAGCTATTGAAAACTGACTATAGGCTGGAAAACCTCCCAGCCCCATCACCAAACATCTTGTTGGATGGTGACTTCAATCTGAGACATACAAAATTGAAGAATGTAGCAAATATTGTTGTAGCAGAAATAATCCCTGGAGGCAGCTCAGATGAAAAGTCACACACACACATAATCTGATGAATTTCTCCAATAAACACACCCTAAGTCAGCAGATAGTGGAGCCAACAAGACTAGAGAACACACTACACCTTATTTTCACAAATAATGAGGGCCTGGTAAGAAACATAACAATATAAAAAATAACTAATTCTGATCACAATCTAATCGAAGTCCAGACATACACAGGATTCCTGATCAGCAAAATGAATACAGCTACGAGGGTGACTTCTTCAAATTCAACTTCAACAACAAGAACATCAACTGGAATTTGGTAAACCATGTTGGGAAGATATCTTAAATAACATGGACCCTAACCAGTGCCTTGAAAAGATCAACTTTCTGGTAGTTGAAGCATATTTATGGCATATTCCACTAAGAAAAAAAAAAGAAGAAAACTGGAGAGTGAGACTTTCCCTCTACATGAGAATGCGAAGAATTGCTGAACTCCTGAAGTGTGTTAGATTATCTGAAACACAGAAGGAAACCCTAACTGGAGAAGTAGAAAGTATTTAGCTTAAGTTAAAGGACTCATACAGGATCCAGGAGAGACAAGAGGAACTAAAATCGATTAGTGAAATTGAAAGAAATTCGAAATATTTCTTTTCATATGCCATAAACGAGGCAAAAAACACATCTAGTTCGGGCTCTTGCTCAGACAAGATGGGACTTACACAGATGACAACAAAGAAATGAGTGATACACTGAAATCTCAATACGACTCTGTGTTTAGTGAGCCACTAATCAGTTTAAAGATCGACAAACCAAATAATTTTTTCATGAATGAGCCTCAAAACCCTGTCAGTGCTTGCCAGGTTTCCGACATAACACTAACCCCACTAGACTTTGAGAAATCCATTGACAACATGTCCATGTACTCAGTGCCAGGCCCAGACTTGTGAAACTCTGTGCTCATTGAGAACTGAAAGAAACTCTCTCGGGCCCCAAGTATGCTATAGAGAAGGAGTATAGACACAGGTGAGATTCGACAGTCACTAAAAACAACGGATATAGCTCCACTCCATAAAAGTTGTAGCAAAGCATTAGCTAAGAACTATAGACCAACAACTCTAACGTCCCACATCATAAAAATCTCTTAAAGAGTTCTAGGAAGCAGGATTGCAAAGCACCCACTTGGATTCCCAACGATTGCACAGTCCAGGGCAACATGGGTTCAGAGCAGGTCACTCCTGCCTCTCGCATCTTATGCAGCATGTGGGAATCTTTATTCAGGAAACGTTTCGCCACACAGTGGCTTCTTCAGTCCAATACAAAGAGGAAGGCGTAAGGAGAGGAGGAGAATGAGGTAATCAGTCCCTCAACCTGGAGTCGATGTGTTCAGTCCATCAATCTTGTAGAATGTGCAGCATAGGGCCGTAGAAGTGGCTTATATACTGTAGAGATGTGAGGTGAAGCAGGCGGAGGCGGGGTCATAGTGGTACCATCCACTAGTCGAAGTAGGTCTTCGTCCAAAGGTTGAACAAGTGTTGAAGAATTCTTTGTAACAAGATCCCATGATGCTGCAGTGTCTGACAGTTGTGATGAATGGTTTGAAAAACCGACAAGTTGAAGATTGAGACACTTATGCAGCATATGGGAATCTTTATTCAGGAAACGTTTCGCCACACAGTGGCTTCTTCAGTCCAATACAAAGAGGAAGGCGTAAGGTTGAGGGACTGATTACCTCAGTCTCCTCCTCTCCTTACGCCTTCCTCTTTGTATTGGACTGAAGAAGCCACTGTGTGGCGAAACGTTTCCTGAATAAAGATTCCCATATGCTGCATAAGTGTCTCAATCTTCAACTTGTCGGTTTTTCAAACCATTCATCACAACTGTCAGACACTGCAGCATCATGGGATCTTGTTACAAAGAATTCTTCAACACTTGTTCAACCTTTGGACGAAGACCTACTTCGACTAGTGGATGGTACCACTATGACCCCGCCTCCGCCTGCTTCACCTCACATCTCTACAGTATATAAGCCACTTCTACGGCCCTATGCTGCACATTCTACAAGATTGATGGACTGAACACATCGACTCCAGGTTGAGGGACTGATTACCTCATTCTCCTCCTCTCCTTACGCCTTCCTCTTTGTATTGGACTGAAGAAGCCACTGTGTGGCGAAACGTTTCCTGAATAAAGATTCCCATATGCTGCATAAGTGTCTCAATCTTCAACTTGTCGGTTTTTCAAACCATTCATCACAACTGTCAGACACTGCAGCATCATGGGATCTTGTTACAAAGAATTCTTCAACACTTGTTCAACCTTTGGACGAAGACCTACTTCGACTAGTGGATGGTACCACTATGACCCCGCCTCCGCCTGCTTCACCTCACATCTCTACAGTATATAAGCCACTTCTACGGCCCTATGCTGCACATTCTACAAGATTGATGGACTGAACACATCGACTCCAGGTTGAGGGACTGATTACCTCATTCTCCTCCTCTCCTTACGCCTTCCTCTTTGTATTGGACTGAAGAAGCCACTGTGTGGCGAAACGTTTCCTGAATAAAGATTCCCATATGCTGCATAAGTGTCTCAATCTTCAACTTGTCGGTTTTTCAAACCATTCATCACAACTCTCGCATCTACTGGGCCACTGTGATGTGGTCATGAATGCTCTGGAAAACAAACAGAATGCACATGTAGTATACACAGATTTTGCAAAAGCCTTTGACAAGTGCGACCATGGTGTAATAGCGCACAGAATGAGTGCTAAATGGATAACTGGCAAAGTGGGTAGATGGATCTTTAATTTTCTAACCAGTCGAATACAAACTATAGTGGTAAACAAAGTTAAATCGGAAGCTGCCCCAGTGAAGAGCTCTGTTCCACAAGGCACAGTACTCGCCCCTATCCTGTTCCTCATCCTCATAACAGACATAGACAGAGATGTAAACAATAGCACCGTATCATTGTTTGCAGACGATACTAGGATCTGCATGAGACTCTCATCCATTGATGACACGATGAATCTCCAAGAAGATATAAAACCAAGTTTTGCAATGGGCAACGGAGAACAATGTGATGTTCTGGAGGAAATAATAGCTAGAACGGAGTATGCTACAAATTTTATTCACACAACAGAGTGGAAAAGTAATGTGAAGGACCTGGGAGTGGTAATGTCTGAGGATCTCATCTTCAAGGATCACAGCAGTGCCACTATCACATCTGCGAGGAAAATGATAGGATGGATAATGAGAACATTTAAGACAAGAGATGTCAAGCTAATGGTGATGCTTTTTTAATCGCTCTCTAGACTGGAATACTGCTGGATTAACATCACTATTCAAGGCAGGTGAAATAGCAGATCTAGTGAATGTGCAGAGAACCTTTACTGCACATATAAATTCCTTCAGACACCTTAACTATTGGGAACACTTGGAAGCACTTGACCTGTACTCACTGGAGCGCAGGCGAGAGAGATGCATCATAATCTACACCTGGAAAATCCTAGAGGGACTGTTCCCTAATCTGCAAACAGAAATCACTCCTTATGAATGCAAAAGACTTGGCAGGCAATGCATCATACCCCCCAATGAAAATTAGCGGAGCCATTAGTACACTACGAGAAAATACAATAAGTGTCCGGGGCCAAAAATTGTTCAATAGCCTCCCACCAGTCATAAAGGGTTGTCTTCAAGAGGGAGCTGGACATATATCTAAAGCCAGTGCCCTATCAGCCGGGCTGTGGTTCGTACGTTGGACTACGTGCTGCCAACAGTAACAGCCTAGTTGATCTGGCCCTGATCCACCGGGAGGCCTGGTCATGGACAGGGCCGCGGGGGCGTTGATCCCTATAATACCTTCCAGGTAGACTCCAGGTAGGTAGGCCCTAGGACTGACCCTTGTGGAACCCCCTCAACACATGTGCCCACTCTGACGCCTTATCATATACCATCACTCGTTGTTTCCTTCCTGTCAGATATTCTCTGAACCTTTGTAGTGCTTTTACTGCTTATATTGCTTGCTTCTCTAGCTTTGTTCCAGTCTCTTGTGTTATACTGTGTGTGTGTGTGTGTGTGTGTGTGTGTGTGTGTGTGTGTGTGTGTGTGTGTGTGTGTGTGTGTGTGTGTGTGTGTGTACTCACCTAATTGTGGTTGCAGGGGTCGAGACTCAGCTCCTGGCCCCGCCTCTTCACTGATCGCTACTGGATCCTCTCTCTCTCTGCTTCCTGAGCTTTGTCATACCTCTTCTTAAAACTATGTATGGTTCCTGCCTCCACTACTTCACTTGCTAGGCTATTCCACTTGCTGACAACTCTATGTGTGTGTGTGTGTGTGTGTGTGTGTGTGTGTGTGTGTGCGCGTTCATGTAAAAATTCTGAATATAACGAAAAGGTGTATATCAATGTTTTTAAGTTATATATAATAAATTTAAACTCATAAAATATATATTTAGAAGAATTTGACTATAATAAATAAGGTTGGATTATGACAGGTTAAGAAAGGTCTCAAAATTAGATTTGGTCAAAAATTAAACTTTTACGCCATTTTAAATACAAAAATGTCTTAATTTGCCTAAGCTTCTTGCACAAGTGAGGAATTCGTATCAGTTCGTCGGAGCCATTGTACGAACTTTCGCATATTATCCGTTAATCCCTGGAAGGTAAATACAGATATATCCGCCATAACAACGGTAATAATCAAACTTTCTTCATCTGATATAATAATAGTCTAAAAACTACTCACTTCAGGGTAAAAAAGTTACACTCGAAGCTTCGTCAAAGTTTCTCTTTGAAAATAATTTATTGAAATACGTATCCTAAATTCGTATAATTCAAGGCCCGGAAAATAACCCGGTCGACAATAAAGAAAAGAAAATCGCCTCAAAGCTGCACAACATACTAAGATATATTTGAATACATTATAGTGTACGTGGAAAATAATATGTATACTTTAGTACACTTCAAGACAAACATTGCATATTAAGGTCTTTTAGACAAAAAGACACCGATTTTTATGCATTTGTTTTCAGAAATTAAAGAAGCCGGTATTATGGAGAAAAGCAGATGGAAGAAACATTTACATAATGTGTAGAAATAACACCGAAGATGAGGAAGTTGAGTCAACAGCGTCAGAAAAAACTTGTTGGTTTTCAGAACCATTCATCACAAATAATTTAGTGACGTAGAAGCAGCACAGCGAAAATTCATAAGTTATGACACTAACGAGTTACAAAAAAATATATTTCAATCAACATGTTAATATAACAAAGCATTAAAAAAAATGTGAGAAAAAGTAGGTGGTCCCATAAGGGGATTGATAAGAAAAGTGTTTTTTTTTTCTTTTTTTTTTGGGGGGGGGGAAGCAGAGCAAAATTAGTTGACTTTAAAAATAAATATACAGTGGTCCCCCGCTTTTCGTAGTTCCCGGCAATCATAAAATTCGCCAATCATAGAGGTATTTTCGTATAAACATGGACTCGCTTTTCATAGGTTGACTCGCGAGTCGTAGTTCGTCCGGGACGCATACTCACGGCGTGACCCAGGGCGGCAGCCAGTCTGGCATTGTTTACCAGTGAGCGAAGGTCCCCTCACGTGCTCCAGCGAAATATTTCATAATATTCCATTTATTTTAATGCTTGCAAGTACTAAATAAGCTACCATGGCTCCAAAGAAAGCTCCTAGTGCCAAGCCTGTGGTAAAGAAGGTGAGAAATACGATTGAATTTAAGAAAACCATCATTGAACAATATGAAAGTGGTTCAAGTGTGGCCGAACTGTCCAGGATGTATAAGAAACCCTACACAACCTTATGTTCCATAGTGGCCAAGAAAATTGAAATAAAGGATGCTGTTGTTGCAAAGGGAGTAACTATGCTGACAAAAATGAGATCACCAGTACTGGAAGAGGTTGAGAAGTTATTATTGGTGTGGATAAATGAGAAACAATTAGCAGGAGATACTCTTATGACTTCGTTTATTTGTGAAAAGGCTAGGCAGTTGCATGAAGATTTGGTAAAGAAATTGCCTGGAAATATTGGTGAAGTGAGTGAATTTAAGGCCAGCAAAGGCTGGTTTGAGAGATTTAAGAACTGTACTGGCATACACAGTGTGGTAAGGCATGGTGAGGCTGCCAGTTCGGACCACAAGGCGGCTGAAGAATATGTGCATGAATTCCAGGAGTACATAGAGGCTGAAGGACTGAAACCTGAACAAGTGTTCAATTGTGACGAAACAGGCCTCTTTTGGAAGAAAATGCCAAAGAGGACCTTCATTACACATGAGGAAAAGGCAATGCCAGGACACAAGCCTATGAAAGACAGGCTGACGCTAATGTTCTGTGCTAATGCTAGTGGGGATTTCAAAGTGAAGCCATTACTAGTGTACCATTCTGTTCAGGAAAAACAATGTTATGAAGAGTAAATTGTGTGTGTTTTGGAAATCTAATAGTAAGGCATGGGTCACGAGGGAAATTTTCGTCGAGTGGTTCAATGAAGTGTTTGGCCCTAGTGTGAAGGAGTATCTCCTGGAAAAGAAATTGGATCTCAAATGCCTACTAGTAATGGACAATGCACCTGCTCATCCTCCAAATTTGGATGACCTAATTTTCGAGGAGTTTGGGTTAATCACAGTAAAGTTCTTGCCCCCGAATACCACTCCTCCTCCTCCAACCCATGGACCAGCAGGTTATTGCAAACTTTAAAAAACTCTACACAAAAGCAGTGTTTCACAGGTGCTTGACTGTGACCACAGACACTCACTTGACCCTAAGGGAATTTTGGAGAGAACACTTCAGCATCCTCCACTGCATAACCCTTATAGGTATGGCTTGGGAGGGGAGTGACTACCAGGACTTTGAACTCTGCCTGGAGAAAATTGTGGCCAGATTGTGTCGACAAGAGGGATTTTGAATAGAATTTGGGACTGACCCTAATGAGCCTATGTCTGTTGTAAATCAACTGTGGCACTGGGGAGTTCCATGGGTTGGATGTGAGTTTGAGGATGTGGAAGAATTGGTGGAAGACCACAATGAAGAGCTCACCACTGAGGAGCTGCCAGAGCTTCAGCAGGAAGAGCAACACATCGCAGCTCAGAATCTGCTGCAGAGGAGGAGGAAGAGAGATGGAAGAAGGTGCCTTCTTCAGAAATTAAAGAGATTTTACTATGTGGGGTAAGATGGAAAGCTTTATGGAGAAACATCACCCTAACTAGGTTGTTGCAAGCCAGGTTGGCAACATGTACAGTGACAAAGCCTTGGGCCATTTTAGGGAAGTGTTAAAGAGACGCCAGAAACAGAGCTCTCTCCACAGTTATTTTGTGAGACAGGACTCCAGTGATTCTCAAGGTGGTCCTAGTGGCTTTAAGAAACAGAGAAGAGAAGCATCCCCAGAAAAGCAAATGGTACCTGAGGTGTTGATGGAAGGGGATTCCCCTTCCAAACTATAAACAATCCACTCTCCTCCTCCAGTCTCCCATACACTAAGAAGAATCTACAATAAAGGTAAGTGTTATGCTGTTAATGTTTCATTCATCATTTCCCATTGTATTGTTTATGTACTACATGCATATTTCATGTTAAATTTTTTTTATTTTAATACTTCTGGGTGTCAGGAACGGATTAATTGTATTTACATTATTTCTTATGGGGAAAATTGATTCGTAAATCGTAAATTTCGTTTATAGTAACGTCTCCAGGAACGGATTAATTACGAACAACGAGGGACCACTGTATACTAAAAACAGCATATGTGAAAGTCAGAGGTAATGTAACTGTTAAGAGCACTGAGACAAGTTGTGAAAAATGTGCTGATGACTGACCATTTGTAGGAAAAGGCAGAATAGAATATGTTTTCATATGATCTGGTTGTATCTAACTGTTATTGTCACATTTCCCGTAGCATAATTTTTTGCACAGGGAGATTTATTCAACAGGAGAACATATGTTGTGGCAGTGGCTAAAAAATGTCAAAGTGTGGGAAACCCAAGAACTTGCAGCAGAGGCAAGCAGTCTTATAAATGAAAGAGAAGATTTTTTGGTGAACTGTGATAAAGAACATTAAACTACCGCAGAGCCTTGTAACCAACACAGAGAACTACCAGGAAGAGTCTGCGTACACAACTTAAGTAAAACAATAACTGAAGTAGAAACTGTACGATCACTGTAGTGATGATATAACATGTGGTGAAGTGGGGAAAGATAACATAGTGACATTGTGTGAGACTCTGCATACAATATATTGAAGCTCCTAGTAAACACCTCGATAAAATACTGATATGCATCACTGGAACATCTGCTAGACAAAGACAAAGCCTCATCAAAGATCACGCTTTTGTTTTTGCTGTTACAATTTTTTTTTCCCCTCAAGGAAGGTTCCTTGATGTTGCTGAGGGGCTCTTGATTTAGGGAATTGGATCTGTGCTCCAGTTCCCCGAATTAAGCCTGAATGCCTTCCACATCCCCCCCCAGGCGCTGTATAATCCTCCGGGTTTAGCGCTTCCCCCTTGATTATAATAATAATAATAAAATTTTTTTGTTTTATTAATAAATCGGCCATTTACCACTAAGGCAGTGTGAAATACTTTCATCATCATTCACACCCATCACTGCGTGCCTACACTACTGTTAAAAAACTGCAACATATCACTACCCCTTCACAGCGAAGGCACTGCACTTTCCACCTCCAGGACTCAAGTCCGGCTAACCGGTTTCCCTGAATCCCTTCATAAATGTTACCTTGCTCACACTCCAACAGCACGTCAAGTCATAAAAAAATGAATTTGACTGCACTCACTCCATTCTATCACGCTCATTTACGCTTACTGGAAGTCTAAGCCCCTTGCACACACACTCTCCTTTACCCCCTCCCTCCAACCTTTCCTAGGATGATCCTTATAGTGTCTTTCTTCCACTACAGATTTATAAGCTCTCCAAGTCATTCTATTTTGTTCCACGCTCTCTAAATGCCTGACCCATCTCATAAACCCCTCCTCCTCCTAATCTTATAAACCCTCCTCCTCCACCTCCTAATCTCCAAGCTACGGATTCTCTGCATTATATTCACAGTGCACATTGCCCTCAGACACAACATCTCCACTGCCTCCAGTCTTCTCCTTGTTGCAGCATTTGCCACCCATGCTTCACACCCATATAAGATCGTTGGGGTCCCAAAACATACTCTCAGAGTGCAAGGACAAGTGAAGTAGTAATGCAACAACACCAAAACCAAGGGGCATTCTTAAGCTTTCCCCAGCACTCAGGCTTAATGTCCAAAGCTAGGGTGATTCCAAAAGGATGCTGATTTCTTACTGCCTTTGCACCTCATGACATCGTCTGCTGCTATGAAAGCTGCCACACCCTTCGACCCCAGGTGGGCGGGATTGTGTCCAGCCCAAGGTGCCTAGCTTCTTCCTGCAGACGGGGATAACTATGAATCTTTTTCCTTTCGCATGTTCGTTCACAAATACCAGAAACAGCACCGGTACTAGGACTGACCCCTGTGAAACCCCGCTCGTCTCAAGCGCCCACTCTGACACCTCGCCAAAAACCATGACTCGCGTGTCTTCCTGACAGGTATTTCCCCTGATCCTTTACAGTGTTTCCCGGGTATTCCCGCCTGGTCCTAAAGCTTTTTACAACCCTCTGTGTGGGACTGTCAAACGCCTTTTAGAGCCCAAGAAAATGCAACCCTACCCCCCCCTCTCTCTCTTGTTTTACTGCTGTTACCCTGGGATGGAACTCCAGTAGGTTTGTGACACAGGTTTTTTCCCGTACCTGAAACCGTGTTGGATGTCGTTGATAAGCTCTTTCCCTTCTAGGTGTTGCACCCACTCTCCTACTGAAAAATCTTTTCCATGATTTTGCATACTGTACATGTCCAGTGACATTGGTCTATTTTAATGCTTCGTGTCTGTCTTCATTTTTAAAAAATGTTACTAAAATTTTGCTGTCTTCCATACTCAGGTAGTCACCCTGTTTCGATAGATGTGTTGAAAATTGTTGTTAGTGGTACACAAAGCGCCCTGCTCTCCCCTGCCAGGACCCAGGAGATATGTTATCGGGCCCCATCGCCATTAGTGCTTAGCAGCACTTCTTCCTCGGTTGTATTTATTGTGTCCAACATTAGATAATGTATCCTACCTCTCCGTCTTTCGGGAAATCCCATCTGTCTCCTCTGTGAACACTCTTTGAATCTCATGTTGAGCTCCTCACATAAATTCACGGTCGTTCTTGTGATCTCTCCTCCTTCCTTCCTTCCCCGCCTGATTACCTGGTCCTTGACTATTTCTCTCCCCTTTTGAGTGGCTGTACAACAGCTTCGGGTCAGATTTGGATTTTACTGCAATGTCAATTTCGTAAATTTTTGTTGGGCTTCCCTTTTTTTACATGTGCATATTCATTCTGGCTCTACGACTCCTGTCCTTAATTTTCCTGGTCATTTGCCTTCCATACTTCTTTTCCCTTTTCTAGCACACTTGGTTTTAAACCCCCTTTACACCTTTGGGTAACCAAGGGCTCATCCAGGCTTTTTCGTTATTTCTGTTATCCTTGGTTTCAAAACCCCTCCTCAGCTTCCCTGCATATCGTTGTCATATATTCCATCATCTCATTTACAGACTTCTCTGCCAGTTCTCTGTCCCACTGAACCTCGTGTAGGAAATTCCTCATGACTGTGTAGTCCCCTCTCTTGTATTTTGGTTACTTCTTTTCTGCCCTTCCTGCTTCCCTCTACTTTAATCTGCTAAAATATTCGAACTCAAAAACACGTGATCACTGTCCCAGGGTCTTTCATAGTATTTTCCCAAATTTTCTGCACTACCAGGGGAATGGTAGGTCGGTCTTGCGGCTATTTCCCTTTTCTTTTGGTACATGAGGTTTTCCAGTACCCCCTCCTCAAATAGCCCCCCGTTTTGGGGCCCCCTTCGCTCCGGGGTTTTCCATCGATACCTTTGTGATTGAAGTCCTCATAATCACCAGCTTACCCCTGCTCGATGAGCCCTTCTGGCCACTTCACCAATTATCAATCGCTCTATTCCTCTCTACTCTTGCCTTGGCCCGTCTGTTCTGTGGTGGGTTATTCATCACTGAAATTTACCACCTTGGCACCTCCAGACTGAAGTTTTTCCTATTATGAGTCTCTTGTTTTCTCCTCTGTTTCCTCTTTTCAGCTCAAAAACCCCTTTGGGTTTTTTATGAGCATGCCACTCCTTTACCCCCTCTTTTCCCCTGTCTTTCCCCCAGGTCTGAAAAAAAAAAGAATAAAACATGAAAACATGAATGAAACAGAGCCTCTTTCCCCAATGGAAATATGGCATCTGTTTATTCTTGGACATGGTTTTGGAGAGTTGATGTTCTGAGCCTCTTTGACTCTTTCGTCCCACCCCTCCCACTTATTGTTACCTCGTTTTGGTGTACCTACCTTCATTTCCTCTTCAATACTGTGTTTGGAGAGTCTGTAGGGTGGGGGCCCTGCATTTGCTGTAGTAATTCACAGCGAGTGTTGGGTGTTTGGGGTTTGGGTTTTGGGATATTGGCTTGGTTATGGGGTTGTTGGGGGGGCTGTGTGTTGCTTGTGCTTTTTTGCCTGCCGTGCTCGGTTGTCCAATCTGAATTTCCCTTTTGCCCTTTTTTCCTCCCCCTCTCCCTTCGTGTCCACTCCCTCAGCAGCTGTCGTTCTTTTCTTTTCGTCTCGGCAGTGTTGTGTTTTGTGGTGTGTCTGTCTCCCTTTTTGTGGTTGAGGATCGAG
Organism: Cherax quadricarinatus; assembly: GCF_026875155.1. NCBI lineage: Eukaryota > Metazoa > Arthropoda > Malacostraca > Decapoda > Parastacidae > Cherax > Cherax quadricarinatus. The sequence continues at coordinate 22,461,167 of NC_069404.1, forward strand.
TCACAGCTAACGGGGTAAGGGTTCAGTTGAAAAGTTGGCCAAATTAATATTTGATAAATTTTTATTATTACAACTGTGATAGATAAAACATGTAATTAGTTTTTACCATTGAATTTGTTCCTTTCAAGCTTTGCACCCCCATCCCGGGACCCCTTACTTTTAAATCCTTGACTACCACTCACACCAGGGGTATGGTGTTTACTAACACCACTCGGGGATGGTGTGACTACCACCCCCCCATGGTATGGGTTGGCTACCACACACCCCCAGGGAAAAGGGGTTAAACCCCCACACCATGGGTTTGTAAACTACCACCAACCATTGGTATGGGTGACTCCACCCACCCCATGGGTATGGTGTGACTACCACACACACCATGGGTATAGTTGGCTACCACCCACACCATGGGTAGGGTTGACTACCAGTCCACCGGGGTATGGTGGACTACCACCCATTTCGGCTCTACGACTCCTGTCCTTATCTCCTGGGTCATTTCCCTTCCATACTTCTTCCTTTTTCTAGCACACTTTGGTTTTTACCCCTTTCCCCTTTGGGTAACCAAGGGCTCACCAGGTTTTCTCGTTATTTCTGTTACCCTTTGGGTACAAACCTCCCCTCAGTTTCCCCTCATATCGTTTCATATTCAACATCTCTTTTACAGACTACTCCCAGTTTTCTGTCCCACTGAACCTCGTGTGGGAAATTCCTCATACGTGTAGTGCTCTCTCTTGTGTTTGGTTACATTCGTCCTCCCCTTTCCTGCTTCCCCCCACTTTAATCTACTATATATTCGAAGCTCAAAACCCCACGTGATCATGGTCCCGGGGTTCTTTCATATGTGATGTTCTCAATATCGCACTACTCAGGGTGATGATAGGTGTTCTTGCTGGCTCACTATCTTACTTTTGGTACTGAGGTTTTCCATTCCCCCCATCATATTAGCCCTCCACGTTTCGGGGCCCCCCATGTCGTCCAGGTTCCCCCAGTCGATACCTTTGTTTGAAGTCACTCATAATCACCACTTTGCCCCCACGATGACCCCTTCTGGCCACTTCCCCAATGTATCAACGCTCTATTGCTCTCTATACTCTTGCCTTCCCCTCGTACTTTTCTGTGGTGGGTTTTCATCACTGAAATTACCCCCTTGGCCCCCCAGAGAATGTTCCTTTTTGTATTCTCTTGCTTCTCCTCTTTTTCCTCTCTTCACCATAAAATCCCTTTTGGTTTTTGATGAGCTTTTGCCACTCCTTTACCCCCTTTTTTCCCTCGTTTTTTCCCCAGGATCGATAACAAATAAAATATAACATAAAACATGAATGATAACAGATGCCATCTTTCCAATGGAAATATGGCATTGAATCATTCTTCGACCCGGGTTTTCTGGAGAGCTATGAGTCCATGACCCCTTTTTGACTCTTTCGTCCCCCCTCCCACTTTTTCGTTATTCCATCATTTTTGGGTGTACCTCCTTCGTTTCCTCTTCAATACTTTTTTTTTGGAGACCTGAGGGGGGGGGACCGTCACTGTCTGTAGTTTCTACAGCGTAGTGTTAGGTTTGGATTGTGGCTTGTGTTGAGATATGTGCTTGGTTAGGGGGTTTGTGGGGAGGCTGTTGTGTGCTTTGCTTGTTGCTCTGCCTGCTCTGGTTGTCCGTGTAAATTTCCCTTTTGTTTTTTTCCTAGCCCCTGCCCCTTCTGTGCCCCACTCCCTCACAGCTGTCGTTCTGTTCTTTTTCTGTTCGGTCTGTGTGTGGTGTGTGTGGTTGTTTTGTGTGTGTGTGTGGGTGTGTGTGTGTGTGTGTTCGTGTACTCACCTTTTTGGGTTGCAGGAGTCGGTACAGCTTACGGGGTTACGGGGGTTCGATTTGAATGTGTGACCTAATTATATTTGCTAAAAAATTAATTCTTAACAACTGGACAGATATAAACATGAAATTATTTCGTTACCATTGAACTTGTTCACTATCAATTTTGGGGCCCTCCGGACCCTTCGTCTGTAATCCTTTTACTCCCCACTCAAAAACCAGGGAGGTGTACTAACACTCACTAAAGGGATGGTGTGCTCCCACCCACACGGGGTAGGTGTGATACCCCCCCGCCATGGGTATGGTGTGAACCACCCATCCATGGGTATGGTGTGACTACAACATCACCATGGGTATGGGTGACCCCACCCACACCAGGGTATGGTTTGGCACCACACACACCAGGGTATTTTGTGGCTACCCCCCCCACCCCAGGGGAAAGGTGGTACCCCCTACACCAGGGGAGGGTTGACTCCCACCCACACCATGGTATGGTGTGGCTCCCACCCAACCATGGGTAGGGTGTGACCCCCAAACCCACACCAAATGGTATTTTTTGCCCCCTAGTGGGGTTCAATGATTTAATATGTAAATAATTATTACCTTTTCATTAATTTTTGTATTGTTTAATTTGCGATAATAGTAAATGTAATTTATTGCTTTTTATTATTATTTGACTTAGTTATTTGTTATGGGATGAACTTGGGGAAAAAAGTTAAATAGATAGGAGTAGAGAGGGATATATAGAAACATTAGTTTCATTGCCCTACTTGTTAAGGGTGGGTAGTCAACTCCCGTATTCCCCCTTTTTTTCCCCCCACCACGAAAGTGATAGTTTGACTGCCGGCGGTTGTTAAGGTAGGCAGTCAGTTTCCCACTTTCCCTTCCCACCCCTTCTTCCCCCCCCCCCCGAAAGGGCTTCGGTCCAAACATAATCACTAACTCACAGCTCCCAGCCTACTGTAAGTACATGCTGCCTTGTATTCTAGTGGATTTATTGGTTTTTGACTTCACTTTTGACCAATAATAAACTTAGTCCTTTTTATCTTGCTCTAGGTTTACTGGTTTAAAAATCACCCCATTTTTAGGTATTGACTTATCAGGAGAGGATTTCTTAAACAGTGGGTAACCTGTCTAACTTTCCCGCTTTTATGACAGATGGGTCACCGCCAAACAACGGAGAATGATGGGAGGACTAACGTCCCCGAGACTTCCCCTTTTTGGATTTAATTTTAAATGTGTACCCGTTTAAATTTCGGACGTAAACCCCTCATCCTTTTAGTGGTAAATAACCGCTTTTCCCGTCAACCGGTATAATACTCAAGGCATACGTGAAGAACTAGCCAGTGGGTTGTAACCAAGACCCGCGACTTCCCCCCCTCACCAACGTACGATTTTAACAACACAGAGTGTCACCCCACCAGACACCCCAAATTTTATATTGCGTTGAATTCAGTTATATTTATTTTTTAATTTTCTTTAATGTAGGAAAAAAATTTATTTTAAGTGTTTTTTATTTTTTTTTTCTATATAATAAAATGTTTATGTTTGTCTGTTTTTTTTCTTTTTTTATTTTAATTTTAATTTCCTGAGGAGGGGCCAGCCCTTGGGAATACGTTAAGTTAAAACAGGCTGTGAAAGCCTTCCAAGTGGGGACCTTGCCAGGATCAAATCACAATCAAGTTCAAAAAGCCATTCCCAATCTACCATTGAAATTTAACGCCCATACCACAGAAAGGGTTACCACCACCATGAGTAAACATTTCTTGGTAGGACTACGACAGGTATTTAAAAGATTTGTATTTTTTAACTCAATTTATTTAGTCAATCAAGGCAGGAATAAGTTAATTTCTGCCATCAATTTTTTTGTGGCTTGAAACACTCTGGAGGATTAACTCTAGGGACCCGAGATTTTTTAGTGCAATTTTTTTCTTTCTCTTTTTTATATCAAGGGAAAGTCTAGGACACTCTTGATTTGTTGGTGAGAAATTTATGCAAATGACCCCATTTACTTTTAAAGTTTGCTGGAGCCGGGATAGAAACCCCCGTTTTTAAATTTAAAAATATTTTAATTGAAATAGGGATCGAGCCCCCTGGTTTTTTACATTTGAGCTGAGCAGGGAATTGAACCCTCCGTTTTTTTTAATACCCGTTTAATTTCCCCCATGTTAAGTTTTTCTTGCAAGTATGTAGAATTCCAGTTTTTTGGGTGAATGCGGAAGTAAGTTAAAAAACAGGGGAAAAATTTAGAATCTTTCATTTCAAAAATCAGAAAGACTTTAAAGAAGAGATTGAGAGAGAAAAAAAAACAGAAAGAGAAAGAGAAGAAGAAAAGGAAAAGAGAGAGAATAGAAAGAGAAAAGAAAAGGGAGAGAAGAATTGAAGGGGGAGAAAAAGGAGAGAGAGAATTGAAAAAGAAATCAAGAAAAACAGTTTGAAAGGAAGAGGGAAGACAAAAAGGAGGTGAAAAAACTTGACGTGAGGGGGGAGCGAGCACGGAAGAAAAAGTTTTAAATTAAAAAGAATTTAGGAAAGGCAAAGGATAGGAACGTGAGGGGAAAAAGCTAAAATACTGAGGAACAAGCAAATACGGGGGAACAGGTTAAATTAAGAGAACTTAAGGAAAAAGCAAGGAAGAGAAATTAGGAAAAAGCTAGAGACATGAGTTAATAGAGAAGGAAAAAAGGGTCGCGACTTGAAAAATCTCGCCCTTTAATTTGAGAATAAAAAATTTTAAATTTTTCACAACAAAAATTAGAGGAAAAGTAATGGAACAACGTGCAGTCAGTGCAAAATTCCAAACCTAAATTTCCTCCCCCACGAGGGGGAAGACATAAAATTTTACTTATCAGGTTTTTAAAATACCCCCACCCTTGTGAATGGGCCCGCTCACACCTGGGCTAACCAGGTTAGGAATGTTATTTTTTTGGGAAAGCCTTGAATATATGCAACTTTGTCGCAGGTATCATATGTAATTATAACCTACTGAAGAAGGGAACCTTAAAGCATACAAAAAAAACTAATTCTTACAGGAAAGATTTCAGAATGCCACCTTACAGCCTGGCCCGAACTTTCAGCAGTTTTCAGGTAACACTCTTTTGTTGTTCCTTTTGGAAGAGATTCAGGAATTTATCAAGTTTTGAATCTTAGGACTTTATGGTTGCTACCTTCCTGACAGCTCTTCCCCCCCCGATACGAACTTCTCAGAGAAGAACCTGATTAAAACAGAAGTTGCGGGCTGCTGACCTGTATGCTGAGGGTCACAATTCTATAAAGCCCCCAAAAGGGGTCGAACCCCAAGGGGAAGGGTTCATCACCTGAAGAAACAAAGCCTCCAGTGGAAAGAAAATGACTTTTTTTTCTGTTTTTCATTTGGGGTGTTAAGGACATAAACTCCAATTGTCCTTTTAAGAAGGTCCAAAAGTTGGAAATGTTTTAAAACGTAATACCAAGCACCCTTCTGTTCAGGAACGTTTTAATGGACTTAATTATCTACCCCTTTTTCGAGACACTGGATGCACATGTAAGTCATTTCTGATAAGCTGTTCCCTAAACCCTTTAAAAAAACCATTCCTCTGCTATACTTGCAGATACTTGGGCCCTTCGGGGCATTTTTTCCCGCCATCCATTGTTTCATTAGGTCTAAATGGTTCCCGGTTGGGCGAACCGTATGCCCCAATCCTTCTTTCCGTACAATAGGTAATTAAAGGTGCATTCTCACCAAAGGTTGACAAAGTTTTTTCAGATCCCTTTCTGTAGAGTCAGAGAAGCCCCCCGAAAGTTCGATGAACAATGTCTCGTGGATTCAAGGGATTAAAAACCATGAGTACTCTCGAAAGGAGGTAGTAGGATCACCGGGTTTATTGTTATAAAAATGAAAGGATCGCCCCCGAACCTAAATGTCTTGACTGGGCTCAACCAAAGCCAGGCTCTCCTTTTTCCATCCTTTGTTTTCCCCGACTTTAAGCCTTTTGATATTCGTTAATGTTTTAAAATTTATTATGCATCCCATACCCATTTTTTGGGGCGGGAGTCAAAAGATTACAGAGGGACATAATTTTTCCAGGACTGGGCCCAAAGTTTTTATAGTGAGCAAGTTACAAAGGTAAAAGAACTAGACTGGGCATAATCATGACCAAGTTACAAATGTAATGATCCAGGGTTTAGCGGTCACATCATGAATAATTTGCAAGGTAAAGAATCATAAACACATTTAACATGAGAATTTACAAAGGTAATGAGTCCCCGGGAGAGGGTCAAATCATGACAAGTTCAAAGGTAAAGAAATTAAAAACGTTATGAATATGACAAACATAGCAATTACAGAAATGACAGTTAACAAACCAATGGGAAATTTTCCTTGCCCCAAAAACAAAGGTTGCTAGGGGCCTTCCCTCCTCGGGAGATACCTTGCAACACAGTAAGTGCCCCGGGGGTCTGCGCTTGCCGAGCCCTCGCCCTCCCCCAAGAGGGCCCAAGAAGCCTTAACCCCCCGTTAGCAGCCCCAGGGGGAGCTGTCCTAGGGACATTCAGCCCGGTGGACGCCAAGTGACTGAAGATCCCAGGCCCTCGTGTGCACGGATTTTTGAAGCTTGAGGAAATGAGTACACACTGCCTTTGGGACACCCGACCTGCCTCGCGGTCGAAATCCACGATGCTGTCCCTGTAGGAAATTCCCGGAGCCCCGGCACTCCATGCGGCCATCGCTGACATCGTGGGGTTTTGGGAGAATACCCTCTACAGAAAGGGGGGGCGCTGGGAGTCGGGGGGTGAGGGGGGGGAACGCGCGGGGTGAGGAGTTTAGAGGGTCACTGTTTTTCTCACACGCCCTCCCCTCCCCCCCAGGGAGAGGGGGGGGGGGCTGGTCCTGAAAGTCGAAGGACTCCTTTGTCAATTTCCAACGAATGCCCTTCTCTTTTAGAATTGCCATAAGCCGCAAACAAAATCAAATTATCCAAAGGAAAAACTTTCATATAAATTTTAATATATAAAAGTATCTTGCACAAGCCCAGTATTCAAATTAAATTCAGATGAGATAGACTATTCCCTCTTAGTTTTTCCCAAAAGTCAATGCGAGAGAGACTGTTTCTTAAAAATGGCTCATGACCTGCCATGGCCGGCATTTCTCGCACCGAAAAACCCTTTAAAATAAAATTAGGGAAACCTATTTTTGGCCCAAAAAATGTCCTCAGTTTGTCAACTACCTATTGTAGATCGTGTAAAGTTTTGCCAACTGTCATCCTCCCGAGGTACCGAGGCGAGTACCTATGGTCAAAAGGGCCAGTCTTTACGGTACCTTTCAAAAAGAGTAGCTATTGACATGGGTTGGTCCTTTAATCTCCACTTTCATCTGGGGGACATAGAATATATTAACATTAGTGATTATGCTTCGATTTTTCCCTGAAGCCATACCCTTAAAGACCATAACCACAACAGAGGTGGCTGAAGCCCTTTTGTCCATCTTCTCCAGAGTGGCATCCCTAGAGAAATTTTGTCTGACCGTGGGACACAAATTCACATCTGATTTAATGCAACATCTATCCCAAAACTTCTGGAGTGAAGCCTCTCTTCACCACACCCCTATCATCCCAGCTGTAAGGGGAAAGGATTGAGCGCCACATTCGATTCTCAAGTCCTTTTTAAAGGGAAACTTTGCTCCCTTAAACCTAAGGAGTGGCATCGTTACCTACCCTGTGCTTTGTTTGCCATGAGGGAAGTTCCCCAGTGACTCTTTGGGGTTTTCACCTTTTGAACTTCTCTATGGTAGACAGGCCAGAGGCCCTTTTGTCCATCCTTCATGACTTAATGGACTAATGAGGGGGTGAGTGCTGAGGTTCAGTCTTCTTACCAGTTTCTCCTTGACCTTAAATCCAAACTTGAGGGAGACCTCTGACATAGTTTCGAAAACCTAAGCTTGTCAATGGACCAGTAAAAACCTATTTTGATTCAAAAGTCAGAGGAGAATTTTTTAAAGTAGGGGATGAAGTTCTTGTATTTTTTGCCTATGAAGTCAAATAAATTAATTAGTACCCATGGAAAGGTCCAAATATAAAGTATTAAAAATTTTGTGGGAAAGTTTGACTACCTCATAGAAGTCGGGGGGAACCAAGCTTTATCATATCAACATCCCTTAAGAAATATTACAGAAGAAATTCGGTTAACTGCTTAATAACTTTGACTTAGTTTTTCCACACGAACTTGATACGACAACTGAAGAATGTAAGGTGTGCGTAATTGACATCTCTAACTTAGACTATGATGAAGAACTACAGACTTTGGGGGACTCTTGACCACTCGGCGCAACCAAACATTTAATATTAATGAATCTCTGGATGACCATAAGAGACATAATTTTTCAATGTGTGAGTAATTTTCAGATGTCTCTACTGATATTCCAGGTGTTAACCTCACGGGAGTCCTAAATTGCTTAGTGACGGACAATCCAAACAAACGAAAATTATACCAGTTTTCCCGTTCCTTAGGGGATGCATTTGCCAGAGTAGACAATATTAAAACTAAAAATCATTTAACTTCAGTTTCTTCTATTGTTCACATAGTCATGGTTTAAGAAAGGGGGATAATTCATATAGACTTGTATTGGGGCTTCAGAGGCCTTAATGCTATAACTCGGTGGGATGCTGAGCTATGCCCTTAATAGATAGCGGTATACACAATTTTTATGACTCTTCCTTCTTTTCAGAGATTGATATTGCCAGGCATATCATCAAGTAAAGTAGATCCTTCTTCTAAGCAGTACACCGGTTTTCTTCCACCAAGGGGTGATGCAGTATAGAAATATGCCCTCGGTTTGGTAACTGCCTGTGCTCCTCGTCAGATGATGAGAGAGGGGCGTGGGTAATATGCCAAATGTTCAGTTATTTGATAACATTTACGTAATTTACATCCACGGTGGGGCGAACATATCCAACATTAACATCAGTTTTGCATTTTGGTTACGCTCAATGGGCCTCACTGCCAACCGAAGAGAAATGCTTCTGGGTATAACAGATTAGATTATCTTGGGGTTTTAACTTTCTAAAACTCTCTGCAGCTCCCCAGTAAGATCAAAGCTTTTATTAGATTTAAATTCCCAAAACCAGAAGCTCGCATAGCTTTCTTGGTTCTGTAAATTTTTATGCATGGTTTATTCCCAAACTTAATGATCTTCAGGGATCTTATCGACTTCCCTTTAAAAGTCTGTGAAGGAACCTCTTTTAACTTTCCCACGTACTCGGGGAAAGTTTAATGAGATTAAAAGTATCTTTTCGAAAGACCCTTACTTAAGATTCAGATATTAAAAAACATTTTGTTTAAGAACTGATGCCTCCAATACTACTTAGGTGTGGTGCTACTACAATACCATGAAAGGACTCCCTCCTTATCCCCAAGCTGGAAACTCCTTCCGCAGAAACGAATACTCCAAACCCAAAAAAAGAATGTTTGGTCCTTGTGTGGGAATCTCCAAACTTAAAAATTTTATTTTGCTGGAAAAGAATTTATTTTAGAAACGGACCACAAAACCTTTTTTTTGATATACCCTAGAAACTTTTAAGGGAACAACAGTCGCCTCTTGAGGTGGACATTGGCACTTCAGGTTTTAATTTTTATATTTTGTTTTTCAATGGTTCATCCAATTAAATTTCTCTGACTGGTTAAGTCGTGACAGTCAGTAGAAGATTTCTTGCCTTACGCGACTTCCATATGTAAGAACTTTTTCCTCGCCTATTCTTCTTATACTCCTTCACTATAAGTCTTGGTATGGGGGAATGTGAGGGAAAAGTTCAATAGATAGGAGTAGAGAGGGAGAATATAGTAACAATAGTTTTATTGCCTGCTACTTGTTAAGGTAGGGTAAGTCAAGCTCCCACTATTCCCGCCTTTTTTCCCCCACCCCGAAAGTGATAGTTTGACTGCCGGCTGCTTGTTAAGGTAGGGTCAGTCTAGCTCCCGCTATCCCTTCCCCTCCCCCCAAAAGGTGACGTGTGGGGCTCCGGTCCAAACAGTAATCACTTGACTCACAGCTCCCAGCACTACTGTAAGTACATGCCTGCCTTGTATTCTAGTGGATTTATTGATTGAAAGCTTCACTTTTGACCAATAATAAACTTAGTCCTTTCAGTCTTGCTCTAGGTTGACTGTTGTAATAATCACCACATCTTTTAGGTATTGTACTTATCATGGAGAGTGATTTCTTAAGCAGTGGGTAACCTGTCTATCTTTCCAGCTTGGATGACTGAGAGGGTCACCTGCCAATCAACGAGTAGAACTGATGGAGATGGACTGACGTCCTGAGACTTCCCTTTTTGGATTTAATTACCTGTGCACCTGTATGAAATTGCAGGATGTAACCCCTCATCCTTGCAGTGGTAAAGAACCTGCTTTCCTGTCAACGGGATATAATAGTCAAGGCTATACTGTGAAGAACTAGCCAGTGGGTTGTAACCAACACCTGTGACCCCCCCCCATCATCAGCAATGGCTACGATTTCAACAACACACAGTGTCATCAACACCAGGCACCCAATATTATTATTAACGTTGAATTCAGTTATCATTTATATTTTTCATTTTTCATTTTCTTTAATGTAGGATTAATATTTCATATTTAAGTGTTTTATATTTTATATTTTCTATATAATAAAGTGTTTATGTCTGTCTGTTATTATTTCTTTTTCTATTTATTAATTTTCCTGAGGAGGAGCCAGCCTGGGTAATACTGTCTGAAGTTATTACAGGGCTGCAAAAGCCTTCACAGTAACATATTATGTGCTCAGTTCAAGTCTTGATTGTCTAACTACTGTAATTATCGCTTGTGGCTCGTTAGACTGCCGGCTTCTGCTGCTGAGCTGCAGCTGTCCACGGAGCTATCACGTGATAGGGGGTGGTGTCCTCACTTCGCCTGAAGTATTCAGTCTGGTCTAGACTCACTGGGTGGTTGGACGTATTCCAGACAAAGTGCCTACATCTCCCTTATAGGCCCTTGTTGGAAGATCGTCTCTAGCTTTCTTGTAGGTTCTGTGAGGCTCTGTTCACAGAACATTGTATAGACTTATTGATTTTCGACGTTGTACTGAGGTTGTGTGTCGCATAGACACTCTAAACAACTCAGGTCTTGAGCTATAGCTTCTGACCTAATTTGTACTGGTATCTGTGTATTGTCACAGTCGGGAATTTTCTTATGCTGAACTTAGATTCAGTAGTATGGGAGTTTTGTGACTTTTGTGGAGGATCTGCTGATGGTCCCTACTTAGTGTCGTTATATTATCTCCTTGTTCCTGATTCTGTGTCGCAGTTGCTTGTTATATTGCTACTGGGCTTAGCATTCTTTTTATTGTTCAAGCAGACTGTTCTGACTGCCAGTTGGTCAAGAACTTAGTTTACCTGAGGACTTTGTCAGTCACTTGTTTAAGTCTAGTCGAGTCTTGAGACATAGTGAACTACTTAGAGCACTTACACACATACACACAAACTTACTTGTACATATTTTTAATATCTTATTAAATGTTAATGTACCAGACGGTACTTAAGACTTATAAATGTGATATGTGCTTTCAGCACAATAATATTGTATATGAGAGAAGTGATTATTATTTTGATTACTGTGATTAATTTAATTTAATTTGATATACCTCTAGACGATACTTAATAAATTTATTAAATTTTAATTTCTCTAGTTAGTAGCCTACCAGTTGTAATCCTGAAGCACTATTGAATCATACTGAATTCTAATGGATAACTGGACAAGGATACTGAATACTTGTTACGAAAACCCAGTAACAGGCTGGATGCTAGAAGGGCAGTCCTTTCTAGTATTCACTGGAGATCTCTAAGCTTTTAGAATCACGTTTTTTGTAACAAATGGGGGCCTGTCTGGGAGGCTCTTGATCCAAGGTGTTGGAGAAATTGGCCAGTTTGACATACTAGTAACTCTATGATCAAACACTTCGAGTATTTTCCTAATCTGAAGACTTTGAGTTTTGTCTTGTACAACATACCAGGTGGATGTACGTACTTGACTGAGTCTCTTGATCCAAGGAGATGGAAATACTGTTTGAGCTCTAGCTCTAAGACAACCAACACTAAAATTCCTTTTATGATTATAGTTTCCCATAATCACTCTCTCGTAGTACATTTATTTTCGTGATGTATGCCAAAGTGAAACAGTTAATTGATACTCTGACTTTCTCTGAGTTAAGTACATTAAAGCTTCAGACGTGTTGGCGAGTAGCCAAATATCTCGGTGTGACGTATAACAGGAATTACACCACAGAAACTGTCAGAGCATTAATTAAAGATATATTGTTTCCTGCTCATACAAAGATGTCTGATTATGATTCAGATTCAGAAAGCCTAGTGTCACAATTAGGAAGTATAACTCTATTTGATGACGTAGAAGAAAGACCTACTAAGGCAGAGGTGTCTGAGCCTAGTATAGCTCAGTTCTCGCTCACTCCTTCCCTCACTGACACAATAGTACAGATTATTATTATTATTATTATAATCAAGGGGGAAGCGCTAAACCCGGAGGATTATACAGCGCCTGGGGGGGGGGGATGTGGAAGGCATTCAGGCTTAATTTGGGGAACTGGAGCACAGATCCAATTCCCTAAATCAAGAGCCCCTCACCAACATCAAGGAACCTTCCTTGAGGGGACAATAGTACAGAGTATAGCTGGTAGTATGACTCAGCCTCAAACTAGTGCTGTGTATACTACACCTGTATCTACTTATCCTAGACCAGATCTAGACTCTCTAGGGACGGTTGGACGAGGTGCCCGACCTAAGGATCGTCCAGAAAGACATGTTAATTTCCCTACTCCTCCATTACCCACTGGTCCTATCTCTCAGGAACAGTTTGAGAGGTTAGAACGTCTCATTATGTAGCAGACTGCACAAATAGAGGCACAGAGGAAATTGAACGAAGAAGATTTCCAAAGAGAAAATGTTCGTTTTGGAAGACAACAGACTGATAGATCACAGGACACATTTAATGTGCAGAAAGCTGCATCCATGGTTGGTAGGTAAGACACATAGGCAACAGTTAGGCAACTTTATTTCGAAACGTTTCGCCTACACAGTAGGCTTCTTCAGACGAATACAGAAAGAAGGCAGCAACATCTCTACTGTTGCTGCCTTCTTTCTGTATTCGACTGAAGAAGCCTACTGTGTAGGCGAAACGTTTCGAAATAAAGTTGCCTAACTGTTGCCTATGTGTCTTACCTACCAACCTGTCGGTATTGTATACCATTTTGATGTGCATCCATGGTTCCTAAGTTTTTTGAAAGTGACTTAGACACCTATTTTGATGTGTTTGAGAATCAGGCACGTGCTATAAACAGGCCACGTAAGCACTGGGCTACCTTGTTGCACACAGCTTTGACAGGAAGAGCTCAAACTTGTACTGCTGCTTTACCATTTGCCAAGTACATTAGTTATGACGCTGTCAAACAAACTATTCTAGAGACATATAACTTGTTGCCTGTAAGTTATCTACGTGCATTTCGTACGTTACAACGACGACAAGATCAAACTTGTGTAGAATTTGCTCGTGAGAAAAAAGTTGCATTTGAGAGGTGGTGTAGGTCTGCCAAGTGTAACAACTACGAAAGCCTTGTTCAGTTGTTACTACATGAAGAGTTTAACAACTGTATGTCTGCTGACATACAAGAATATCTGATCAATCATACTACCTCTGATATTCTGGAAACTGCAGCATTAGCAGACAATTACGAGATTTCTCACAAACTTGTATGTACTAAAACACAAAGAAACAAGGTAACTAAAAATTGTCCTAGAAGTTGGCAACCTAAATCAGCTGCTCATTGCCGGCCTGATGTACCTCCTACTGTAACTTCTCGTACGTTTACCAGGAAAACTCACAATCCTGAATCTGTCTCTGTGGCTAGACAGAAATCTGATATCGAGAAGAAGAAAGTAAAATGTACATACTGTAACAGAAAAGGACATGCCAGAGAGTATTGCTATAAGTTAGAAAGAAATACGAGAGACAGTCGTGCGGCTGGCGCCCCCACTCAAGTCGTATCCTCTTCCGAGCAACAAAGGCACCAAAATCCTAGTAATACCTCTGATCCTACTGTTTTAGATAATATTACTCAGGACAGATGACTAGCGTCAGAAAGTGTATCTGACGAAAAGATTCGTTCAGCGATGAGTCCTTACTTTTCGAGAGGTAAAGTAGGATTTGACGAATCACATCTGATATAATTACTTTCACAGACACTGGCAGTTTTTTTTTATTATTATCACACTGGCCGATTCCCACCAAGGCAGGGTGGCCCGAAAAAGAAAAACTTTCACCATCATTCACTCCATCACTGTCTTGCCAGAAGGGTGCTTTACACTACAGTTTTTAAACTGCAACAACAACACCCCTCCTTTAGAGTGCAGGCACTGTACTTCCCATCTCCAGGACTCAAGTCCGGCCTGCCGGTTTCCCTGAACCCCTTCATAAATGTTACTTTGCTCACACTCCAACAGCACATCAAGTATTAAAACCCATTTGTCTCCATTCACTATTAAACACGCTCACACATGCCTGCTGGAAGTCCAAGCCCCTCGCACACAAAACCTCCTATACCCCCTCCCTCCAACCTTTCCTAGGCCGACCCCTACCCCGCCTTCCTTCCACTACAGACTGATACACTCTTGAAGTCACTCTGTTTCGCTCCATTCTCTCTACATGTCCAAACCACCTCAACAACCCTTCCTCAGCCCTCTGGACAACAGTTTTGGTAATCCCGCACCTCCTCCTAACTTCCAAACTACGAATTCTCTACATTATATTCACACCACACATTGCCCTCAGACATGACATCTCCACTGCCTCCAGCCTTCTCCTCGCTGCAACATTCATCACCCATGCTTCACACCCATATAAGAGCGTTGGTAAAACTATACTCTCATACATTCCCCTCTTTGCCTCCAAGGACAAAGTTCTTTGTCTCCACAGACTCCTAAGTGCACCACTCACTCTTTTCCCCTCATCAATTCTATGATTCACCTCATCTTTCATAGACCCATCCGCTGACACGTCCACTCCCAAATATCTGAATACATTCACCTCCTCCACACTCTTTCCCTTCAATCTGATATCCAATCTTTCATCACCTAATCTTTTTGTTATCCTCATAACCCTACTCTTTCCTGTATTCACTTTTAATTTTCTTCTTTTGCACACCCTACCAAATTCATTCACCAATCTCTGCAGCTTCTCTTCAGAATCTCCCAAGAGCACAGTGTCATCAGCAAAGAGCAACTGTGACAACTCCCACTTTATGTATGATTCTTTATCTTTTAACTCCACGCCTTTTGTCAAGACCCTCGCATTTACTTCTCTTACAACCCCATCTACAAATATATTAAACAACCATGGTGACACCACACATCCTTGTGTAAGGCCTACTTTTACTGGGAAATAATTTCTCTCTTTCCTACATACTCTAACTTGAGCCTCACTATCCTCGTAAAAACTCTTCACTGCTTTCAGTAACCTACCTCCTACACCATACACTTGCAACATCTGCCACATTGCTCCCCTATCCACCCTGTCATTCGCCTTTTCCAAATCCATAAATGCCACAAAGACCTCTTTAGCCTTATCTAAATACTGTTCACTTATATGTTTCACTGTAAACACCTGGTCCACACACCCCCTACCTTTACTAAAGCCTCCTTGTTCATCTGCTATCCTATTCTCCGTCTTACTCTTAATTCTTTCAATAATATCTCTACCATACACTTTACCAGGTATACTCAACAGACTTATCCCCCTATAATTTTTGCACTCTCTTTTGTCCCCTTTGCCTTTATACAAAGGAACTATGCATGTTCTCTGCCAATCCCTAGGTACCTTACCCTCTTCCATACATTTATTAAACAATTGCACCAACCACTCCAAAACTATATCTCCACCTGCTTTTAACATTTCTATCTTTATCCCATCAATCCCGGCTGCCTTACCCCCTTTCATTTTACCTACTGCCTCACGAACTTCCCGCACACTCACAACTGGCTCTTCCTCACTCCTACAAGATGTTATTCATCCTTGCCCTATACACGAAATCACAGCTTCCCTATCTTCATCAACATTTAACAATTCCTCAAAATATTCCCTTCATCTTCCCAATACCTCTAACTCTCCATTTAATAACTCTCCTCTTTTTTTTTTTTTTTGACTGACAAATCCATTTGTTCTCTAGGCTTTCTTAACTTGTTAATCTCACTCCAAAACTTTTTCTTATTTTCAACAAAATTTGTTGATAACATCTCACCCACTCTCTCATTTGCTCTCTTTTTACATTGCTTCACCACTCTCTTAAGAGCAGGTCGCTCCTGCCTGTCCCAGTTACTGGACCACTATGACAAGGTTCTGGATGCTGTAGAGGATAAACAAAATACAGATGTAGTATACACAGACTTTGCAAAAGCTTTCGACAAATGTGACCATGGTGTAATAACACACAAAATGCGGGATCAAGGAATAATGGGAAAAGTTGGTAGATGGATTTACAACTTCTTGACAAATACAACACAAAGAGTTACAGTAAAGAGAATAAAGTCCCAGGCAGCCATGGTAAAAAGCTCTGTTCCACAAGGCACAGAACTCGCTCTCATTCTATTCCTCATCTTCATTTCTGACACAGACAGAAATTTAAGACATAGCTCAGTGTCTTCCTTTGTGGATGACACCCGGATCACCATGGCAGTGACCTTCATTGAAGATATCGCGAGACTCCAAGCGGACATCAACTAAATCTTCGAATGGGCCACTCAAAACAATGTGAAGTTCAACGAGGAGAAATTTCAACTACTTAGATATGGAAAACTTGAAGAAATTAAAAATGTGTCAGGGTATACCACAAATTCTAACCATACATAGAGCAGAAAAGTAATGTGAAGGACCTGGGAGTGATAATGTCAGATGATCTCGCCTTCAAAGACCACAACAATGTATCTACTTCATCCACTAGGAAAATGATAGGATGGATAATGAGAACCTTCAAAACAAGGGACGCCAAGCCCATGATGATTCTCTTCAAATCGTTTGTGTGTTCTATGCTGGAATACTGCTGTACACTAACGGCTCACTTCAAGGCTGCTGACATTGCAGACCTGGAGAGTGTACAAAGAGCTTTCACGGCACACATAAGTGCGATAAGGCACCTAAACTACTGGGAACGATTGAAGGTCCTTGATCTGTATTCCCTCGAATGCAGGCGATAGAGATACATGATAATATACACTTGGAAGGTCATGGAGGGATTGGTACCAAACCTGCACACGAAAATCACTCCATTTGAAAGCAAAAGACTCTGCAGGAGATGCAACATTCCTCCATTGAAAAGCAGGGGCGCCACGAGTACAGTCAGAGACAACACAGTAAGTGTCCGGGACCCAAGACTGTTCAGTTGCCTCCCAGCATACATGAGGGGGATTACCAAGAGGCCCCTGGCTGTCTTCAAGAAGGTATTAGACAGGCACCTAAAGTCAGTACCTGACCAACCGGGCTGTGGTTCGTACGTCAGCTTGCGTGCTGCCAGCAGTAACAGCCGGTTGATCAGACCCTGATCTACCATGAGGCCTGGTCTCAGATCGGGCCGCGGGGGCGTTGACCCCCGAAACCCTCTCCAGACAAACTCAAGGTAAAAGAAAACCGGCAATAATGGATTCAAATTAGATAAGTTTAGATTTAGAAAGCATATAGGAAAGTATTGGTTTGGAAATAGGGTAGTTGAGTGAAACAGTCTGCCTATTAGGGCTATTGAAGCTAAAACCTTGGGTAGTGTCAAATTTAGGTTGGATAAATACATGAGTAAGATTGATTGGATTGGAGTGGGACTTGCACGTGATTTATCAGAGCTTATTGTTAGGGTAGAACTAGAGTTGGACAAATATTCTGTTAGTGGGCTGGATTTGAGAAGGACCTGCCCAGTATGGGCCAACAGATCTATTGCAGTGTTCCTCTATGTTCTTATGTATACAATACTGACACGTTTAAAATTTTAGACATGTGCAACATCTGGGTATTTTTATTGTAGACGTTTCGCCAACCAGTGACTTTATCAATGCAAATTCTGAGACATTATTTGATGACAGTAGAACTAAATACAAAGGATGAGGTAATCAGTCCCTCGGCCTTGGAGCTGGTTTGAAGAGCACCGTAGTTGTGAAGATTCTGGACCACAGGCAAGAAGGCTGGCACTTATATACTGGCGACAAGTGGCTATGGACGGGTAGCAGACGAGGGCGTAGTCACTGGGAAATTCCGCCTACCAGTGACTGTCCCCTCGTCTGCTACCCGTCTATATCCACCTGTCGCCAGTATATAAGCGGCAGCCTTCTTGCCTGTGGTCCAGAATGATTCACAGATTCAGGTCGTGCAGCCGCCGTGAAGAAGACGTCTTCGTTCCTGTTCTGAGCACTATGCCTCAAGTTTTCTCTTGGGTTATCTTGAGTAATTCTCGACCAGAACTGAGAGGAAACTTGCTTGCAGTCACTTCGAGCCCCATCCTTTCAAGAGGGTAAGGCGGAAATATAAACACATATGCAGTATAATGTGATCCTTTATTGACTACGTTTCGCCCACACAGTGGGCTTTTTCAAGTCACAAACAGAAGAGTTCTGTTTGTGACTTGAAAAAGCCCACTGTGTGGGCGAAACGTAGTCAATAAAGGATCATATTATACTGCATATGTGTTTATATTTCCATTGTGTCGGTATTTTATACCATTTATTTCCAGGGTAAGGCGGTGACTTACTTGCTTGTTCACCCTTCTCTTCCCCATCCCCTCATCCTTCCCCATCCTCCCCTCACCCAAACATTTACACTGGCCCACACTAACATTCTGCTTACATTGCTATCCTTCTGACTTTCCTATCTTCTTTTTCGGCAACTTCGCCTTTGGCGAGTTAACACAAGGCATTTTGACCATCCGGTAGCCCATGTGTTTTTTTTTTTTTTAAATCCGCCGATCTTTGCCTTGAGCCCTTTCCCCCTCACTCCTCGAAGGTAGGCTATCTTAGGGGCTGACCTTCATAAGTCAGCTGACTTAGGATGTTTAGGGCTACCATCTAGGAAAGACTTTTTTGTTAAAGTAACTTCTGTGTCATATGTACCTTCCTGGACATCATGGCACGAATACGAGTACGAATACGTGTCGATGACAATCGAAAGTCTAAGAAGGAAATTCTCGAATACATTTGTTCAAATTTCAGCTGTTGCTCCAATGGATGTTTTTCAAACCCACGCTAGGGCAGTACTTCTCTCTTCTGAAGAAGAGTTAATCCAACTGCTTAAGCAGGACGTTCTTGATAAATTGAAGACTGTTGGTATCGCCCCAATTGCACCTGAAATCTATCAAGCACAACGAACTGTGTTTGTGGCGAGAATTAACAGTTTCTTGAGAGAGAACTCAGTGGAGGAACTTGTTGCAGACTTTAATCAGGAGAATTCTGAATTTAAGGTTATCCAAGCACATACATTCTCTAAACCTGCCAGCAACCAGGTAACATTAAAGTTAATATTTGAGTCACCTGAAGCAGCCAAACTAGTATGTCAAAATGGTTTCAAATGTTTTGGCACCAGATGTACACCTGACCAAATCTCTCTTGAACGGTTTGTCAGTGTTAAACAATGTTTTAAATGTTATGCATTTGGCCATACCACCAATAAATGCAGTAGCCAATCACTGATTTGCAGCATTTGCTCTGGTAAGCATTCTTTTCGAGATTGCCATAACAAAACTAAGCCCAAGTGTGCCCTTTGCATTGGAAAACACCATGCTGTTTCCCCTATCTGTCATGAGAGGAAAAAGGTAATACAGAAAATTCTTCTAAGACCCCTCCCCAGGCACCTCCAACTATGTCCCAGGATTCCTTCCCAACTCTGTCTGGATATAGTGGGACTCCTCAGACTTCTTCAACCGGTTCCAATGTTTGGACTTCTGTCCCTCTTGGAGTGCCCCAATCTAACCCTCACCTACAACAAACACAGCCACAAGGTTCATCCACACTCCCCATGTCTCAGGGGCCCTCAGCCGGCGATATGACGAGAGCTAACTAATGTACATGTTGGCCAAGGACATAGCAGGTGGTGATATTCAACTCTGCTCTTATGTTTTCTATAATTTGCTAAGGGCTAATGGGATCAGTCCCATTACAATCCCAGACAATGTTAAGTTTATTATGGCCCAGCCCCCTCAAGATTGGAAGTATGTACCCTACTCAGCCTCTACAAATATGCCTAATTCATCCCTTGTTCAGGGCTCACCTGCCTCGCATACCCAGGTTGTCAACTCCTCTCAGCCCGATGAGTCAATACCTGACCCTAACCATGCCATAGAGATTGGTGCTTATTCTTCCACTATTGCAGCTGATCCTGTTGAACAAGAACAGGAACTTTCTCAGGGTACTTCACCTGGCCTACCAAATTTTCCCTTGGAGCCTCCACGGTCTCACTTTGACACTCATTTGTTTCTGCTTCCTGTAACTGGGAATATCACACCTCAGTTATCTGATGACTAATGCTTTTGTTGCTTCTTCTTCTTCTTAAAGATTCGCCGGTATTCTCCCGGCCCGGGCCTTTTCCAAGTGGTGGCCCGGCCTTGGCTCCCTCTTTAGGGAGTGTCTGAGACCTAAGTCTCCCATGGGAGGAGGCACAAGTACCTCCTCATCTTTGGGACCAACTGTCCCAAGGCCTAGCCACAAGCTAGGCCTCTCTGGTCTGCCATCCCCGCCCCAAGGAGGCAAATGGGAATGACAGTCTTATGAGCTAAAGGCTCGGGCTCTTCTCCTGACTCTTGTTCTTCTCTCTCTCTTATTCTGAAGACCGCTTCTGTTGATATTACCAACTCTAGTGAGGTTGGTGACACTGTTAGTACACAAGCAACTACTTAGAATTTCCCTCCTCCCTTTGACGAGTCTAATAGGTAGAGTGTGTATTAAAATTGTGATGTTACTTGCAGACGTTCAGACCGAAGTACAAGCGCGAAGTGCAAGAAGTAATGGGGATTACAATTTTCCAGCTTAATGTTCATCATTTCTTTAATAACCGTTACCTCCTTGAAGTTGAACTACATATTTATAACCCTGATGTTATCCTCCTGAATGAGACAGCTGCGGGAGTTAATCAACATATCAAATTACGTGGTTACTCTACTGTGGAGAAATCTAGAGGACCCAATAGTGGCGTGGCCGTCAGGAAGGAGTGTGCATCATTGCATTACCACCTTTCTCACTTTGCACACTGACAGCTCATACACTACCTTCCTTGACCTTAAATCCGCTTTTGATGTAGCCAACCGACATGTAATCATTAGTGAACTTGCCAGAATGGATGTTGGAAGATGGCTTCTCTGCTGGATTAAAGGTTACCTGTCCAACAGAAAGTCGTCTGTGTTGTTCCAGGGACAGAAAGAACTTAATATTTCAAGCATTAGAGATCGTGTTACTGAAAGAAATATCCTTATTGGGGTCAATATGCTTAGGTTAGCCCATTCAAACCCCTGAACAGAAGCCCTCCAAACTTTCCTCATCACTGGTGAACATCTTTCCAGATGGATCGAGAAAACTGGAACCGACGTCCGCATGAACCAGCTACGTGATCTATGTCAAGTTAGACAACAGAGACATTTCCCTGCTCCATGGGATATTTCCCCATTCCAAACTACCATTCCTCCATTTCCCCCCAAAACTCTTCTTAAATCACAACCAAAGCATCGTCTTGAAGCCAAACATGATGCCTTAAGCTGTATTGATAACTTAGTCACACAGAACACTCTTTCACAAATTATTTACGTTGATGGTTCTGTTCACCAGTCCACTGGTGCAGCTGGTAGTGCTGCTGTTGTCATACAGAGTGATGGCTCTCATAAAGAAATTGGAGCACGAATCAATAACTGGGCCTCTACCCTTCAAACAGAACTGTTTGCCATACTCCTTGCACTCAAATGCGTCCATATATCTAAGGTTGACACTTTAATTGTAACTGATTCTCTGTCATCCATAAATGCTCTCAACTCATTAAGTATAAATTGTGGCATGCTTGTGTCAGAAGCCAGACATAAGTATGGTTAGATTGTGGACAGTTTTATCCACATGCTGTGGATTCCATCTCACATTGGTCTTCAGATGCATGATAGAACTGATAAATTGGCTAAGCTGTATGCTTTCAAAGAGGGAGTAGATTACAATCTTGGGTTGTCAGTTAGCAGTTTGAGAACAATAATATGAAAAGAACTTCAAATGAACTTTATTGACTTAAGACTTAGGGAGATTTACACAAGTCAGTCCATCTATCATCATTCCATCATGCAGGAGGAACCACATGTCTATGGTCAATCCAACAAGATAAGCAGACTCTTGAATGTCACTACGGACCGGCTCCGGCTGGGTTACAAGTATCTATGGCAGGTTAAATCACCACCACCAGATGTAGACCAAACGAAATGTAAACTTTGCCAGATGGACTATTGTCACACCCTGCGTCATTATGTACTGGAGTGTGATCAGATTAATGAATTTAGAAACAACTCACTCAGAAATGTTCAAGAAATGGCAAAGTATTTTATCCTCAGTGGTATATTACAGACCATTCTGGAGAAATACCCTGACTTTGCTAGCTGTTAATAATGCATTACCATGTGTGTGTGTACTCACCTATTTGCACTCACCTATTTGTGGTTGCAGGGGTCGATCCATAGCTCCTGGCCCCGCCTCTTCGCTGACTGCTACTAGGTCAGCTCTCTCCCTGCCCCATGGGCTTTATCATACCTCGTCTTAAAACTATGTACGGTTCCCGCCTCCACTACGTCACTTTCTAGGCTATTCCACGGCCTGACTACTCTATGACTGAAGAAATACTTTCTAACATCCCTTTGATTCATCTGAGTCTTCAACTTCCAATTGTGACCTCTTGTGTCTGTGTCCCTTCTCTGGAACATCCCGTCTTTGTCCACCTTGTCTGTTCCGCGCAGTATTTTATGTCGTTATCATGTCTCCCCTGACCCTCCTGTCCTCCAGTGTCGTAAGGCCGATTTCCCTCAACCTTTCTTCGTAGGACAATCCCCTTAGCTCTGGGACTAGTCTTGTTGCAAACCTTTGCACTTTCTCTAATTGATTGACGTGCTTGACTAGGTGTGGATTCCAAACTGGTGCTGCATACTCCAGAATGGGCCTGACGTAAATGGTATACAGAGTCTTGAACGAATCCTTACTGAGGTATCGGAACGCTATCCGTAGGTTTGCCAGACGCCCGTATGGTGCAGCAGTTATCTGATTGATGTGCGCCTCAGGAGATATGCTCGGTGTTATACTCACCCCCAGATCTTTTTCCTTGAGTGAGGTTTGCAGTCTTTGGCCATCTAAACTATATTGTGCCTGTTGTCTTCTTTGCCCTTCCCCAATCTTCATGACTTTGCATTTGGCAGGGTTAAACTCAAGGAGCCAGTTGCTGGACCAGGCTTGTAGCCTGTCCAGGTCTCTTTGTAGTCCTGCCTGATCCTCATCCGATTTGATTCTTCTCATTAACTTCACATCATCTGCAAACAAGGACACTTCTGAGTCTATCCCTTCCGTTATGTCATTCACATATACCAAGAACAGCACAGGTCCTAGGACTGACCCCTGTGTAACCCCGCTTGTCACAGGAGCCCACTTTGACACCTCGTCACGTACCATGACTCGTTGTTGCCTCCCTGTCAGGTATTCTCTGATCCATTGCAGTGCCTTTCCTGTTAAGTGTGCCTGATTCTCTAGCTTTTGCAGTAACCTCTTGTGAGGAACTGTGTCGAAGGCCTTCTTGCAATCCAAAAAAATGCAGTCGATCCACCTCTCTCTCTCTTGTCTTACTTCTGTCACCTTGTCATAAAACTCCAGTAGGTTTGTGACACAGGATTTTCCTTCCCTGAAACCGTGCTGGTTGTCAATTATACACTTGTTTCTTTCCAGGAGCTCCACCACTCTCCTCCTGATGATCTTCTCCATGACTTTGCATGCTATACACGTTAGTGATACAGGTCTGTAGTTTAGTGTCTCATGTCTGTTTCCCTTTTTAAAAATTGGGACTACATTTGCCATCTTCCATACCTCAGGGAGTTGCCCAGTTTCAAATTATGTGTTGAAGATCTTTGTTAATTGCACACACAGTATCCCTGCTCCCTCTTTAAGGATCCACGGAGAGGTGTTGTCTGGTCCCACCGCCTTTGAGGTGTCAAGTTGGCATAGCAGCTTCTTCACCTCCTCCTTGGTTATTTATACCTCATCCAGCACTTGCTTGTGTACCCCCCTGTTCTGATTTCCTGGAGTAGTACTTGTTTCCACTGTAAATACTTCTTTAAATCTCGTCTTGAGCTCCTGACATACTTCTCGGTCGTTTCTTGTGAACTCCCCATCACCCTTCCTCAGTCTGATTACCTGGTCCTTGACTGTTGTTTTCCTCCTGATGTGGCTATACAACAGCTTCGGGTCAGACTTGACTTTCGATGCTATGTCATTTTCATGTTGTCGCTGAGCCTCCCTTCTTATCTGTGCATATTCGTTTCTGGCTCTTCGGCTAGTCTCTTTATTTTCCTGAGTTCTTTGTCTTCTGTACCTTTTTCCATTCTCTAGTACACCTAGTTTTTGCCTTCCTACACCTTTGGGTGAACCAAGGACTAGTTCTGTTCTTCCCATTATTTCTGTTTCCCTTGGGAACAAACCTCTCCTCTGCCTCCTTGCATTTTGTTGCCACATAGTCCATCATTTCTTGTACTGGTTTTCCTGTCAGTTCCCTCTCCCACTGAATGTTTTGCAGGAAGTTCCTCATGCCTGAGTAGCTCCCCCTTTTGTAGTTTGGTTTTTCCCAATCTATTCCTGCTACTCTCTCCACTTGAAGCTCACCTATGTAGTCGAAGCACAGAACCACATGATCACTAGCTCCCAGGGGCCTTTCATACATGATATCCTCGATGTCCGAACTACTCAAGGTGAATACAAGGTCCAGTCTTGCTGGTTCATCCTCTCCTCTCTCTCTGGTAGTGTCTCTAACATGTTGATGCTTGAGGTTTTCCAGTACCACATCCATCATCTTGGCTCTCCATGTTTCGGGACCCCCATGGGGCTCCAGGTTTTCCCAGTCAATCTCCTTGTGATTGAAATCACCCATAACTAGTAACTTTGCTCCCCCCCATGTGTGCTCTCCTGGCCACCTCGGCTAGTGTGTCGACCATTGCTCTGTTGCTCTCATCGTATTCTTCTCTTGGCCTCCTGCAGTTCTGTGGTGGGTTGTACATTACTGCAATTATCACCTTATGTCCCTCAGACTGGATTGTTCCTACTAAGCATTCCCTTTCGCCCATGCCATCCATTCCTTCCATTTTCTCAAAACCCCACTGTTTTTTAATTAGCAGTGCAACTCCTCCTCCCCCTCTCCTCCCTCTGTCTTTCCTGAGGATTTGATATCCGGATGGAAAGATTAAATCTGTTATTATTCTGGTGAGTTTTGTTTCTGTGAGTGCTATTATGTCTGGGGATGTCTCCTTGATTCTTTCATGCCACTCCTCATACTTGTTATTCCATCTGCATTTGTATACCACACCTTCAACTTCTTTTCTAAGACTGTGGTCTAGGAGGTGTATTGGGGTTGGCGAAGTGGGAGACCTGATAAGGAACTATGGGTGGTTGCTGTGGGAGTGGAGTTTGTAATGCAGTGGGTGGGGGCATTGGATATGGCATGTGTGTGGGTGGGTGTATGGGTGGGTGTGTGTGTGGGTGTGTGTGGGTGTGGGTGTGTATGCATATATTTGTACGCTTGTGTGCATATGTCTGTGCGTGCGCCCTCGTGTGTGTGTGTGTGTGTGTGAGTGCGCGCGCGTGCGCGCGCTAGTGTGGGTGTATGACCCACTTAATATTTTTATTTATAACTCATTACAATTGTGACCAGGTGTGGACGTATCAGTGGCTCATTACTTTGTAATTTGTTCATGACTGTAACCATGTATAGGAGTGAGGCTGATTCATTACCTCTGTAACTTGCCATGATTGTGACCAGATCTACCTAGAGTTCATTACCTTTGTAACTAGTTCAGCTATCATAACTTTGGGGTCCAGTCACTGGACCCATTATGTACCTTTGTAATATTTTGACTACCGCCCACAGGATGGGTATGGGGTGCATAATAAAGACATTAAACTAACGTCTTAGTTAAATTAGGCTATGTGTTTCGAAATATTCACGTTGACGAAGATAACATTCTTGCAATAGAACTGACGAAGTCTCATGGCCAACTATTGATAGGAACTGGTTATTTTCCTCCGAGACAACCATATAGAGTCCATTCCCCTACATAGGATATTAAGCAGAAATATTCCTACAATTCTGGCGGGAGATTTTAACGCTCATCACCCTGCCCTCTTTAACTGTGGAGTTGGTAATCCGCTGGGCGACTTAAAGGAAAAAACTATTTAATATCATGACAGCCAGGAATCTGTCATTTCAAGGTCCATTCTTTAAATCGTATGTTGGTCCTCGTCCGAGGACACCAGCTATAGTCCTGACCAACAGAGACTGACCTCTTCCATTGTCGACTCTCTCCTGGTGGGAACGTAGGATCTGACCATATCCTTGCTATAATACAGATACAAGCTTCACCATTTAGAATACCTGTACCTCCTAAACCCAATCTCAACACCCTAGGATTTGACCCCTTCAGGGCATTTCTTGGTGACGATGAAATTGTTTCGTTGGAATATTTACCTTCCACTGCAATCGACGACGCGATCAGGTTCCTTCACAACCGAATACTTGATGCTACTAATGCAACTTGCCAATTTGATTCCACGAAGATCTACCAACAATATAAACCTACTAGGGAAAGTAGAGACTGTATGAAAAATTAAACAGAATGTCAAAGGCATCTTCAAACGCAACAACCACCAGTGGCTACATTGTATAGATATAGCCAGGAATTAATTACCATGATTAGGTATCACAAACGTGACTGATGGAAATTTTTAGTTCTCCAAGCTAACCAGTATAAACGTCAACCTAAAAAATTTTGGAGCAAGATTCGGCAACTTTTAGGGGCAAAGCACAAGGCTCCTAGTTACCTAATTCATACCTTCACTGATGATGATGAGGTTGAAATTAAACTTGATGATCCACAGGGCCAGGCTAATTTAATGGGTGATGTATGGGAGAAAATTCTCTCCCACAATAACAGTCGTCGATTTAATAATAACCACTATCAGTTGGTCAATGAATGGAGAGATGAGAACTTAAATGATCTTCAACCACTACCTACCATCGATACATCAACTCTTGAAGATGACCACCCGCTTACTAGACCTATCACACTACTTGAGATGAGTCAGGTTATTGGAAGAATGCGAAATAGAGCCCCTGGTCTCTCTGGAATAACAATGAAACAAATAAAGTTAGTACCCAGAAACTGTAAACAGTCTTTGGTTAATATCTTTAATGCCATCTTGGCCTCCAGACATTTTCCATTGGTTTTTAAGACTGCGAGGATGATCTTTCTTGCGAAACCCCATAAATACATCCACCAACCTGGAAACTATAGACCTATATCCTTACTTGAAGTCACTGGCAATGTTCTTGAGAAGATCAATTCTAATAGACTGAACTATTATATGGAGTTTAACCACCTCTTTACAGAAAAAAATTCGGCTTTAGGACTCATAGAGGTACCCATCATGCAATATATATTTTCGATGCTGTAGCAAGCCTGAAACATCAGGGCAATCTTGCCCTAATTGCCACCAGAGATGTTCATAAAGCTTTTGATAGCTTATGGCATGATGGTCTTATATATAAACTTATTGACCTACCAGACCATAACTGGACCTTTCTCAGATTTATATATAACTTCTTAACTCAAAGAAAAATCATTCCTACCTTTCACGGCAGAGCCTTTTATACCGACAGCTGGTATCCCACAAGGTTCGTGTCTTAGTCCAATTCTATTCAATGTTTATGTGAATGATCTTCCTCAACCGGAGTTCAATGATACAATTATAACGCAATTTGCAGATGTTATCCATGTCGCCTCGTCAACCCCTGTAACAGGAAAATACAAGTATGAGAGGGTTATAGAAAAAAAATGAATATTGAACTTCATCGAACACCTAATTGGGAAAAGAAATGTAGAATTACGACCAACCCTGACAAAGTCCTTGTTAGCACGATAGGATGTTTTACATCAACCATCGAAGACAAGAGGGGTATCTCCACCACCTGTAGCCATTAGAAACCATATCAAGATCTTGGGATATGAAATAGACAGGCCGCTCCACTCAACATCTCACGTCAGTAAAAAGATCAACATAACCATAGCCTGTCTTAGTAGTCTATAGATTTAGTCATAAAACATCTGTATAAAATGATAAGACCTATACTCGATTACCCATGTGTCCCAATGTCGTTAACAACAAAGACCAACATGCTACGGTTACAACGGGTCCAGAACAGAGGTCTCCGCTTTATTACGGGTACCAGGAGGAAAGAGAATCAAAATGGCAGATTTACATTTACAACAGGATGTTACTGCCTTAAATGTACGCCTTGATATGCTGAAAAAGAGGCAACTCTATGCAATGCAAGAACTTTACATACCAGATAGAGAACATCCTCCCCAAGTTGCAAATACTACCGACTATATCATTAACACTCCTTGTGGAGAAATTTTCTCCAGGAGGGGGGTATCAGCCCCCTTCAGCTCTTTTCAGCCCCTTTCAGCCCTGAGAGGCCAAGCCCTCTCTGAAGGGGCAAGCATCTTGTTTACTGCTACAGAAAGTAATTGATCCCAGATGCAGTACGGGTATGCGACGTGGTCAAGCGACAGACGCTCCTTGCAAAGTCCAGTGTTGCAAAGTGTAGTTTAATAAAAGACAGTCCATCTCTTACCTTAGCAGGACAATTAAAGAAAATCCTGCTCCCACTTTATTACCATGGTAAAGATAGTGTACATTGTTGTCTATGCTTAAGACAGCAAGAATTAAACATTCTGCTTTGCTTCATGGAGGAAGTGGCAAGGAAGCAAAAAGTACTAGGTCAGCTTTTCTTTTATGTGCTAGGGGCAGTGACGGTGTAGGAGGCTGTGGTGTGTTCAGATTACTTTTGACTCTACTGAGAGTCACACTGACGCCAGGAAAACCAACAAAGAACACTGATCCATGCATTAGTGTGAACAAAGTGTCTCACAAAACACAATAAACACTTACAGAGAAGTGTGATCAGCTTCTTCAGTGATAGGATTGTGAACAATAAAGACAAATCTTGTGGAACATAGTGTACCAATGTGCGTATTCCTAGACTATGGAAAACGTGGATATCCAAGGACACTTCAACTTCTATCAAGTCACCGATACCTGTCGAAGGTGTGAAGAACACCATAGCTCATGCTACAAGAGCAAGGTGGGTTATAAATTTCTTGTAGTATGGGGGACTGTGCAGGAGTTTGTAATCAACCTATAGTCGGCAGTGAGGTGTGGACATTTGAGTCCACACAAGTACGTACGTCAGCCATCAGTGAATGAAATATGCTGACATAACACCCGCTAGGGGTAATTTATCATACATAACATAATATGATCTATTACAGCCTGTTGTGAAGTGACTTCGACAGCTTCTCAAGACCTCGTCTGCAGGGGCGGCTGTGCAGGTGATGAGCTGTCTTTCTAAGCTAAGTTTTCCCTATATTTAAACTATAAACTTAGCTGGTAAACCATTTCTCAACATTTCTCCCCACAGGACCCAAAGAATGACTCTTCCACAGAGGCTGCATCGCTTCATTCATAAGGACGATTACCATCTGGTGTTACCCAATCATGGGTAACACCAGAACCCTTCTATGTCTACTAAGAATATTATCGTCCCTAATTATGGAGATATCTTATATAACTTTTCTACTTTAACATCTATTAAAAATTCGCTATATTTACTATGACGGGACACCACCTTGAAAGAAGCCAATGTGCCCAGCAATTTTCCTTGAATTGTCTATATAATAATTGCCTTGCCTTGTCTTTGAAGTTTTCGTTATGCAATTGCAAAAAAAAAAAAGAAACCACAATTGAAACCTGTATATCTATTACCAATTCAGAGTCATGCACCTATGTAACTGTTATATCTGTGTGACTTTGATGGGTAAGTGTTATACCCCTTCCAATAATTTTCTATTATTACACACTTTTTAAATTGCACCAAAGTGGTTGGGCCACTTCCCTTTTATATCTTTCCTCATTTCCCCTCCCACTCTTTTCCCATATTTCTATCCTTACCCATCCTTCTTCCTTACCCTTCTTACCAAAGCTCTGGTCGTAAGTTAAGTTAAGGTATTGGGATCCTCTGACCACCACAGCACATGTGAAGCAACTGGGGAGTTGCTGCTAGAATGGTGTGTAGCTGATTGTGAGTCAGCTACTAGTGGAAGGGGGGCCAGTGTAAGTACAGATAGCAGATTGAATGCAAGATCTTTTCAAGATCAATGCTGCCCCTCTTTTCTCGCCTGTGTCGGATGACTCGAGCCGGAAATCAAGGCTAAAATAAACACAAAATTACACACCACTCAAGAAATCACTCACATGATAGGCGTACAGCCTTTGAAAGAAATGGTGAGGATTAAATGATAACGTTACACTACAAGAAGAAACTGGCTTAGCGCTTCTTTTTGATTATCATAATAATAATAATACATGAAGAAACAGAGAAGCAAACCTAAACAAGAGTGAAGCTCTTGTTTAAACCAAATTTACCCAAATACATAATAAATTAAACAGGAGTGGAATACTTACACATTTGATGGAACCCTAAAGTTAAGTGACCGACAACTGGTAGGAGGGACACGCGTCACCTCCCACCGGGTGCAGAAGGATAGGGGTCAGCGGGAACGATACACCCACCAAACAAAACAAGCATACTGCCCAACAAACTGCCACCACCATTCATTCATTCATTCATTCATACTTCCACCACTCCTGTCTAATAAACTTTTCCCTCACAAAGCCACTCTCACTTCCCTCTGGCATAAAATCCGTAATACTTTTTGTTAATTTTTTACACTTTTCGCTAAAACGAATGTTGCCAATTTACCTTCTTCTATTCTCTCAGATTGCCAGTTACGTAAATAAGGTTAGAGGCATTCAGTGGCGTCATAAGGGGGGGGGGGGCAGGGTGACACCATAAAGGAGTGACACCATAAAGGGGTGACACCATAAGCGGGTGACACCATAGAGCCTCTGAAGAAGGTGACACTAATGCCCCAATTAGTGCTTCAGCAACAAAAGAGAAAAATTCATTGTTTCTATATAACAATCAAGTATGTGGCAACCATGTTTGGGGTCATTCAAACGAAGTATCTCGTGCAAGTTACTGAAGAAGAATTGAAGGTGATGACCACAAGACTCACAGTCTTTTATAATGAAATACGTATACAAGAATGAGCTCATGCATGAAATACCAAGACTAAGGAGGCACCTGCAAGCTGCTGATGTTGATCTTGAAAAAGTTAAGCACTGGACTGCACTGCACGCACTAACATTCATAGCTGAATGGGATTTCATTGAATCTCTTCCAACTCTCACACTCTGCCTGAGGTTATTCCTTATATGTGTTTCTGTGGCTTCTTGTGAAAGAAGTTTCCCGAAGTTGAAGCTGATTAAAAACTATTTACGGTCCACAATGAGTCGATTCAGAATCTCTGACATAGCAATGTTATCCATGAAAAATGGGTCAGTTGACAGCATTGATTTTGATGAAGTGATAGATGATTTTGCAGGATTTAAAGCAAAAAAATGTAAGATCTGATTCATTGAGATGTTGCCTATACTCAAAGTGGTATTTGAGTTTATGTTTCCTCAATATTACTACGATTATTTAGTTTATCATTAATAAAGTTGAGAAGTATTCTCCTGTTCGGTTTATCGCCCTTAAACGTTCTCATTACTAAACTTAAGTCATTGGACATGCAGTAGTGACGTAAATGGAATTTACTCCCACCATTACCCCGCCCTTGGATTTCATCCGGGGTGCCATCAAAGATGCCGCTCCGGGTGACACCAACCCTAGCAACGCCACTGGAGGCATTATCCCCAAGTACAGAGGTCTGATGGAAGTCAAAAGCGTCGTGATGGAGCCACTATGCTACCCTGGAAGGATGGAAAGCAGATTGCCTGGGACTACACCTGTGCTGCCACATTGGCAGACACCTACTTGCCATACTCCGTAGTGGAAGGGGGTGGAGCTGCCAGCCACAGGGAGACCCAGAAGATCCGAAAATATGAAGACCTTCCCCCTCGCTATAACTTCATTCCAATAGGGTCGGAGACCCTTGGAGCATGGGGCAAGTGTGCTCTGAAGTTCCTCAAAGAGCTGGGTGAAAAGCTCATCATAGAAACCAAGGACCACAGGGCGACCAGCTTCCTCTTTCAGAGACTCAGTGTTGCGATCCAGAGAGGAAATGCCTGCAGCATTCTGGGCACGCGGCCCATCGCAGGGGAGCTGGACGAAGTATTCGAGATGTAGCTCTGAGTTACCTATGTTGTTTTACTTTCTGATGTATTCTTGTGAATGTTTGGCCAATGTATTTTGTCTTTAAATAAAACATACCTGAAATAATAGGGGGTGGTAGGAGAAAATTCTCAAACAGCTTTAGGGAGAACCTTGAGTTTTCCCTGAAGCAAGTTTATTCTTTTCTCTGAGGATGAGGGTTCCTATGATCGTTCTAGAGGTGGTACCTCCCTATATTCTTTATATATATATATATATATATATATATATATATATATATATATATATTTTATATATATATATATACATTAATATATATATTATATATATATATAATATATATAAAATATATAAATTATATATATATATATATATATATATATATATATATATATAATATATTATATATATATATATATATATATATATATATATTATATATATATATATATATATATATATATATATATAAATATATATATATATATATAATATATATATATATATATAAATATATATATATTATATATATATATATAATGTATATATATACATATATATACACACATATATTTGCAAAACAACCACTGTGAAACAGTAGTGAAATTCCAAGCGCTTTCGTGACTACTCACATTGTCAAGGAACAATGAAAGTAATACATCAAAGGAAGGTAATTAAATAGCTTAGACCACACCTCACAGTCAACTCCCACAACAAAGAAACACCTGACGCGCGACAATACCGGACTCCTAAGAAAAGAGGAACACTGCAGTAGGTCCGCTGGTCCAACTAGACAGGTCCTCACGACATCCCACCAACAAATTATTCCACCCAAGAAACAAGGTTTATTACTTGTCCAATGTATTATTAAACTCTAACCAAATTTTATTAATTATAAATGAATCTAATTTATATAACCCTAAGAAAATATTCATATTATTTTCAAAACTGCTTTTTATGAAACAAGATTCAAATATTCCTGTCGACCATGGACTTGCTTGATACAACTTTCTCAACTTTTTAAAAATCAATTGGATGGTTAAAATCTATCACATGAATAAATAGAGCATTGGAATCTTGTCCAGTTCTAATGCTATATTTATGTTGTTTTAATCTAATTTCGAGACTTTTACCAGTTTGACCGTAATAAACTTTATCGCAAATTTTACAAGGAATCTTATAGACACATTCGTCAGCATTTTGGGGGGAATTCTTTATCAGAAGTTTTTTTTACTGAATCAAGATTTTTAAATACAACTTTAATATTAAAAGTCTTAAGAAGAGAAGGCATATCAACCAAGTTTTCATGGTAAGGGAGAACCAACATATTTTTAGTTGAATAAGGCTGGTTGTCCCTTTTTGGATTGTAAAAAGTATTTCTAGCAATTTTAAAAGATTTATCAATTACATTTCTCGGGTATTTCAGATAAAGTTAAACTGTCTGTTTTCTCATCAATGTTTTTGAGAGCTTTACGTATTTGCAGTCCAGAGTTCATAGATGAAGAAATATCCAAAATTTATGAAATAGCCATTGATCTGAAATACCCGAGATATGTAATTGATAAATCATTTAAAATTGCTAGAAATACTTTTTACAACCCAAAAAGGGATTACCAACCTTATTCAACTAAAAATATGTTGGTTCTCCCTTACCATGAAAACTTGGTTGATAAAACCTTAAATAAAATTAAGGAAACCTATTTTTGGCCCAAAATGTCCTCAGATATAACTACCTATTGTAGATCGTGTAAAGTTTGCCAACTGTCATCCTCCCGAGGTACCAGGCGAGCACCTATGGTCAAAATGCCAATCTTTACGGTACCGTTTTAAAGAGTAGCTATTGACATCGTTTGTCCTTTATCTCCACTTTCATCTGGGGGACATAGATATATATTAACATAAGTTGATTATGCTTCGAGTTTCCCTGAAGCCGTACCCTTAAAGACCATAACTACTACAGAGGTGGCTGAAGCACTTTTGTCCATCTTCTCCAGAGTGGGCATCCCTAGAGAAATTTTGTCTGACCGTGGGACACAATTCACATCTGACTTAATGCAACATCTCTAGCAACTTCTGGGAGTGAAGCCTCTCTTCACAACACCCTATGATCCCAGCTATAATGGGAGGATTGAGCGCCAGCATTCGGTTCTCAAGTCCATTTTAAGGAAACTTTGCTCCCTTAAACCTAAGGAGTGGCATCGTTTCCTACCCTGTACTTTGTTTGTCATGAGGGAAGTTCCCAGTGACTCTTTGGGGTTTTCACCTTTTGAACTTCTCTATGGTAGACAGGCCAGAGGTCCATTGTCCATCCTTCATGACTTATGGACTAATAAGGACGTGAATGCTGAGGTTCAGTCTTCTTATCAGTTTCTCCTTGACATTAGATCCAAACTTGAGGAAACCTCTGACATAGTTTCGAAAAACTTAAGCTTTTCAGTGGACCAGTACAAAACCTATTTTGATTCCAAAAGTCAGAGGAGAAGTTTTAAAGTAGGGGATGAGGTTCTGGTACTTTTACCAATAAAACCAAATAAATTATTAGTAGCATGGAAAGGTCCATATAAGGTATTGAAAATTTGTGGGAAGGTTGATTACCTCATAGAAGTCAAGGGGAAACCCAAGCTTTATCATATCAACATCCTTAAGAAATATTACCTGAATAACTTTGATTTAGTTTTTCCACACAAACTTGATAAGACAACTGAGGAGTGTAAGGTGTGCGTAATGAGTCTTTGGATGACCATAAGAAACATGAACTACTTCAATGTGTGAGTAACTTCTCAGACGTTTTTACTGATATTCCAGGTGTCACCTCCACGGTAGTCCATAAGACTGACTTAATCACAGACAATCCTATCAAACGGAAATTATACCCAGTTCCATTTCACCTTAGTGATGCATTTGACCAAGAGGCAGACAAATTATTAAAA
Organism: Cherax quadricarinatus; assembly: GCF_026875155.1. Taxonomy (NCBI): domain Eukaryota; kingdom Metazoa; phylum Arthropoda; class Malacostraca; order Decapoda; family Parastacidae; genus Cherax; species Cherax quadricarinatus. The sequence goes on from NC_069404.1 coordinate 22,496,423, forward strand.
CTAAAGATCATTGAACCTTCAGTATCTGCATATTGCTCACCAGTAGTCATGGTTAAGAAGGAGGATAATTCATATAGACTTGTTATTGACTTCAGAGGCCTTAATGCTATAACTCGGTGAGATGCTGAGCCTATGCCCTTAATAGATAGCGATCTACACAAATTTTATGACTCTTCCTTCTTTTCAGAGATTGATATTGCGCAGGCATATCATCAAGTAATGTTAGATCCTTCTTCTAAGCAGTGCACCGCTTTTCCTACCCACCAAGGACTGATGCAGCATAGAACTATGCCCTTCGGTTTGGTAACTGCCTGTGCTACCTACGTGAGTCTGATGAGAAAGGTCTTGGGTAATATGCCAAATGATTCAGTTTATTTTGATAACATTTACATAATGACATCCACGTGGAGCAAGCATATCCAAACATTAACATCAGTTTTATGTAGGTTACACTCACATGGCCTCACTGCCAAGCCAAAGAAATGCTTCTTTGGGTATAACAAGATTAGATATCTCGGACTGATCCTTTCTAATAACTCTTTGCAGCCTCTCCCCAGTAAGATCGAAGCTTTATTAGAGTTTAAATTCCCCAAAACCAAGAAGCTCATGCGTAGCTTTCTTGGTTCTGTAAATTTTTATGCACGGTTTATCCCGAACCTTACTGCTCTTACAGGCATCTTATCTGACTACCTTGAAAAGTCTGTGAAGGAACCTCTTGAACTTTCCGACGTAGCTCGAGAAAAGTTTGATGAGATTAAGGACATACTTAAAATTCCAGATATTAATAAGCCGTTTTGTTTAAGGACTGATGCCTCCAATACCGGCTTAGGTGTGGTGTTACTACAATACCTTGATGATACTCCCTTCCCTGTATGCTTCCTAAGCTGGAAATTTCTTCCTGCAGAAACGAGATACTCCACCATAGAAAAGGAATGTTTGGCCCTTGTGTGAGGTATCTCCAAACTTAAATTTTATTTACTGGGGAAAAGAATTTATTTTAGAAACGGATCACAAACCTTTGATATACCTAGAAACTTTTAAGGGAACCAACAGTCGCCTCTTAAGGTGGACATTAGCACACCAAGCTTTTAAGTTCCATATTGTGTATATCAATGGTTCATCCAATTATTTCTCTGACTGGTTAAGTCGTGACAGTCAGTAGATTGGTTGCCTTATGCGACTTCATATGAAAACTTTTTCCTCGCCTATTCTTCTTATACTCCTTGACTATAAGTCTTGGTATGGGGGAGTGTGAAGGAAAAGTTCAACAGATAGGAGTAGCAAGCGAGTATATGGTAACGATAGTTTGATTGCCGGCTGCTTGTTAAGGTAGGGTCAGTCTAGCTCCTGCTATCCCCTCCTCCCCCCTTTTCCCCACCCCAAAAGGTGACATATGGGGTTCTGGCCAAACAGTAATCACTCGACTCACAACCCCCAGCACAACTGTAAGTAAAAGCCTCTGCTCCTATTCTAGTGGATATTGGTTGAAAGCTTCACTTTTGACCAACAATAAACTTGGTCCTTTCAGTTTTAAGCTCCCCATGAGACTTTTGGATAATCACCACCCTTTTTAAGTATCTTGCACTTATCATGGAGAGTGATTTCTTAAGCAGTGGGTAACCTGTCTCTCTTTCCAGCTTGGAATGACAGATCAGGTCACCTGCCAACCAACGAGAAGTGTTGGAGACGGACTGAAACCGGTCTTGGGATGTCACTTCATTATCTACCTACCTGATTAATTGTACAGGACACTACCCCTCATCTTTGCAGTGGTAAAGAACCTGAGTTCCTGTCATCTGGACTGACTATTCAAGGCTATAGACTCTGTGAAGAACTAGTCGTTGGGTTGTCACTCAACACCTGTGACCCACCCACATCATCAGCAATGGCTACAATTTCTACAAGACAGTGTCAACCTCAACCAGACACCCCAGTATAACTGTACATATTAGCGTTGAATTCAATTGTCATTTTTCCATTTCATTTTTCATTTTTCTTTCAAGTAGGATACACCTTCATATTTCAATGTTTTATCTTTGCATTAATAAATAATGAAGTGTTTATCTTTGTGAATTAGTATTTCTTTTTCTATTCATTAATTTTCCTGAGTAGGAGCCAGCCTTGGTAATACTGTTTGAAGTTGTTACAGAGCTGAGTAAGCCTTCACAAGGGGTAGAGGTGGAGGTTGACAGAAAGAGAGGGAGAGGTGGAGAGAAAGAGAGGTCGAGAAAGAGAGAGAGGTGGAGAGAAAGATGGGTAGAGGGACAAAGGAGGTGGGGGTGGGGAGTTGTAAGGGGGAGAGCAAGGGTAATGAACTGGGAGAGTGATGGGTGGAGGAAGTGGGAAGGGGGCTTGAGGGAGAGAAAGGGGGAAGGGAGGGAGGGAGAGAGGAAGGAAAAGAAAAGAGAGGGAAATTGGGGAGGGACAGAGACGATGAGAAAAGGGAAAGAGGAAAGAGAGAGAGAGAGAGATGATGGTCTCTAGGCACCATGATGGTAATGGTGGTGCAGTAGTAAGGATGAATGGGAGGATGTTGGCACCTGGAGAAGAAGTTGATATCCTTGGGGTGAAATTTGACTCCAAACTGACCATGAAGAACCATGTTGTAAATCTTGCAAACAGGGCAGCCAGGAAGTTTACATCACTTCTCCTTATCTCGCATCTGCTTAACAGTAGGGGTTGCAAGATTCTGTACGAGGCACAAGTATGCTCACACCTTGAGTATGCTCCACTTTCTTGGTTTGCCTGCCCCCCCCCTCTCATCAGCGACTGCTTGACAGAGTAGAGAACATAGCAAGACGTCTCATCTCTCTCCAGGACCCATCCAGGATAGATCTGTCATTTCAGCAGAGCCTTCAACACAGGAGGGATGTGGGTGGCCTTACTGTTATGTACAAGGCCAATATTGTCAAAGTACCACACTTGGATCCACTTCGAGGACAGCGTGAAACAAGCTTTCATGCCACAAGACGGGCAGAAAGCAGCAGCTTCACTGTACCCTTCTCCAGAACATCACTCCATCTGAGATCATAAATACCCAGGATGACTTGAGTATGGAACACATTCGTACAGCATAAAGATGTAAAAGAGACACAAATAACCCGCACATAAAAGAGAGAAGCTTACGATGACGTTTCGGTCCGACTTGGACCATTTACAAAGTCACACTAACCAGAAGTGGAGCAGGACGGCTATATATAGGCAGGAAGAGGTGGTGGTAGTAGTTGTAGTAGTACAAGAATAGTATATAATACCGACAAGATGAAATTAAGACACATGCGCAACACCCGGGCATCTCTATTGTAGATGCTTCACCATCCAGCCAGCCACTGGATGGCGAAACGTCCTGAGCAAAGTAGTAGTAGTAGTAGTAGTAGTAGTAGAAGAGGTAGTAGTAGTGTTTGTGGTAGAAGTGGGGAATAAGGAGGATGAGCCAGTCAAATGCAAAGGAAAGGGAGCACTGCAAGGGAGCTAGTGCATGGGCTTCCTCTCTTCCCCCTGCCTTGCAATCTTTACATGGAATTCTTGAGACTGTTCTTCCTACCCTCGATGTGCAACCTTCACTCTGTGGCCTCATGACTCCAGTCTCTTCCAACCTTTTCTTGAAGCTCTTAATAATCTTGCCCCTTCCATTAAATTTAAAGCTGAATGGGAATCTAATTCCTTGCTTCCTTTCCTTGATGTCCATTCCACCGCTCAGATACAGGTTTTTCCTTTTCCGTTTACCGAAAACCTATGCACAGTGGCATGTACATTCACTACTTTTCCTATCATGTTTCCCCCTGTCAAGAAAAGTGTTCTTATCTCCCTCTTTCTCCATGCCCTCCACATCTGTGATCCCATTTCCCTTTCCAGCAGAAATTTCCACTCTTCATGATTCGTTTTTCCCATCTTGGCTACCCTTCCCATTTCATAGACTCTGCCCTCTCACGTGCTAAACGTAATTTCTCTCCCAAACTCTTTACTCCTGGGAGCTCTTCTATCCTCTGCCTTCCCTACATTTCCGGTCTTTCTAATCTCAACAATTCTCTCCGTCCCTTAGACATCGAGATTACCTTCCGCCAGACTAACACTCTTCGCTCTAATCTTATTCATACCTCTCCTCCCTCTACAGATGTTCCTGGTGTCTACTCTATTTCTTGCTCCTCCTGTCCTCTTCAATACTTCGGAGAAACGGGTCGATCTCTTTCTGACAGACTTAGGGACACAAAAAATAGTGTTAGGCTTCCCGACACTAACAATGCTCTTTTCTGTCACGTCAGAGATCATAGCCATCCTATTGACTGGTCTTCTGCTAAAACTGTCTTCCCTACTTCCAACTCGAACAGTCGCCGTCTAGTTGAATCCTCTCTAATACACAACTTTCCTTGTATGAACCTTAGCCCTGGCTTCGTCTCTGTAGATGCCTTCCTCTCCCACTACATTGTAAAATGCTCCAAACTTCAGAACACCCGTGACTTAACCTGACTCATCATTTTTTCTTTTTTTCTTCTTCTTCTCCCTCTTCCCCTTTCCTCTTTCGTTTTTCTCCTCTGGGTTGTCTTTCTCTCTTCTGCCTCGTGTTTCTGTTCCTTCTTCATTTATTTCACCACTTCCCCTTTCACGCACCTCTGTGCGCTTGCTCTCCCTCTGTGGGCACCTAGCTCCCTTGTAGTGCTCCCCTTCCTTTGTATTTGACTGGCTCGTCTTCCTTACTTCCCACTTGTACCACTACCACTACTACTACCTCTTCTACTACTACTACTACTACTGATGAAATTAAGAAACATATGCGGCATCTGGGTGTCTTTGTTGTGGACGTTTCGCCATCCAGTGGCTGGCTGGATGGCGAAGAGTGTACGATAGAGATGCCTGGGTGTTGCGCATGTGTCTTAATTTCATCTTGTCGGTATTATATACCATTCTTGTACTACTACTACTACTACCACCACCTCTTCCTGCCTATATATAGCAGTCCTGCTCCACTTCTGGTTAGTGTGACTTTGTCAATGGTCCAAGTCGGACCGAAACGTCGTCGTAAGCTTCTCTCTTTTACGTGCGGGTTATTTGTGTATCGTTCCTGTCACGGAATTGTGCCTTTTTTTTGTTATTGATGTAAACAAGATAAAGTCAGATGATCAAATGAAAATGCTGGCCCACAGATGGCTCCAACTTCATCCTGTTTCCTACTTGTATGTCTCATAACAATGAAAATGCTTTCAAATGAGCTGATGTAGGTAACAGCTCTTAACCTGTAAAAAGCTTGTCAATAAAGCTAGGGATCCTTAACCTTGTCAAACCCTGTGTAAAAAAAAAAAAAAGAGAGAGCGAGAGAGAGGTGTAGGGAAGTCACAGTGAGGTGTCATTTTGCCTGTGTGCGTGTTAGTTACCATTTTGTCCTAGGCAAATGTCGATTCGACACTAGGCCTGTTGTATATGAGTGCGTGTGTGTGTATGTGTGTGTGTGTGTGTGTGTGTGTGTGTGTGTGGTGTGTGTGTGTTTGTGTGTTTGTGTGTGTATGTTTTGTGTGTGTGTGTGTGTGTGGGGTGTGTGGGGGAGTGTGTACTCACCTAGTTTGTACTCACCTAGTTGTGGTTGCAGGGGTCAAGTCATAGCTCCTGGCCCCGCCTCTTCACTGGTCGCTACTAGGTCACTCCCCCTGAACCGTTGAGCTTTATCATACCTTTGCTTAAAGCTATGTATGGATCCTGCCTCCACTACATCGCTTCCCAAACTTTTCCACTTACTGACTACTCTGTGGCTGAAGACATACTTCCTAACATCCCTGTGATTCATCTGTGTCTTCAACTTCCAACTGTGTCCCCTTGTTACTGTGTCCAATCTCTGGAACATCCTGTCTTTGTCCACCTTGTCAATTCCTCTCAGCATTTTGTGTGTCGTTATCATGTTCCCCCTATCTCTCCTGTTCAACAGTGTCGTCAGGTTGATTTCCCTTAATCTCTCCTCGTAGGACATACCTCTTAGCTCTGGGACTAGTCTTGTTGCAAACCTTTGCACTTTCTCTAGTTTCTTTACGTGCTTGGCTAGGTGTGGGTTCCAAATTGGTGCTGCATACTCCAATATGGGCCTAACGTACACGGTGTACAGGGTCCTGAACGATTCCTTATTAAGGTGTCGGAATGCTTTTCTGAGGTTTGCTAGGCGCCCATATGCTGCGGCCGTTATTTTGTTGATGTGCGCTTCAGGAGATGTGCCTGGTGTTATACTCACACCAAGATATTTTTCCTTGAGTGAGGTTTGTAGTCTCTGGCCCCCTAGACTGTACTCTGTCTTCAGTCTTCTTTGCCCTTCCCCAATCTTCATGACTTTGCACTTGGTGGGATTGAACTCCAGGAGCCAATTGCTGGACCAGGTCTGCAGCCTGTCCAGATCCCTTTGTAGTTTTGCCTGGTCTTCGATCGAGTGAATTCTTCTCATCAACTTCATGTCATCTGCAAACAGGGACACCTAAGAGTCTATTCCTTCCGTCATGTCGTTCACAAATACCAGAAAGAGCACTGGTCCTAGGACTTACCTCTGTGGGACCCCGCTGGTCCAGGTGCCCTCTCTGACACCTCGCCACGTACCATGACTCGCTGCTGTCTTCCTGACAAATATTTCCTGATCCATTGTAGGGCTTTCCCTGTTATCCCTGCTTGGTCCTCCAGTTTTTGCAATAATCTCTTATGTGAAACTGTGTCAAACGCCTTCTTGCAGTCCAAGGATATGCAATCCACCCACCCCTCTCTCTTTTTGTCTTAAACTGCTGTCACCATGTCAAGAACTCCAGTAGGTTTGTGACACAGGATTTCCCGTCCCTGAAACCATGTTGGCTGCTGTTGATGAGATCACTCCTTTCTAGGTGTTCCACCACTCTTCTGATAATCTTCTCCATGATTCTGCATACTATACATGTCAGTGACACTGGTCTGTAGTTTAGTGCTTCATGTCTGTCTCCTTTTTAAAAAGATTGGGACTACATTCGCTGTTTTCCTATGCTCAGGCAATCTTCCTGTTTCGATAGATGTATTGAATATTGTTGTTAGGGTACACAAAAGCTCTTCTGCTCCCTCTCTCAGTCCCCATGGGAATGTTATCGGGCCCCATTGCCTTTGAGGTATCTAGCTCACTCCAAAGCCTCTTCACTTATTCCTGGGTTGTGTGCACTGTGTCCAGCACTTGGTGGTGTGCCCCACCTCTCCGTCTTTCTGGACCCCCTTTTCCTGTCTCCTCTGTGAACACTTCTTTGAATCTCTTGTTGAGATCCTCACATACTTCATGGTCATTTCTGCTATCTCTCCCCTTCCTTTCCCTTTAAAGCCTTGTTTACCTGGTCCTTGACTGTTGTTTTCCTCCTGATGTGGTTGTATAACAGTTTCGGGTCTGATTTGGCTTTCGCTGCTATGTCGTTTTCATATTGTCATTGGGCCTCCCTTTTGATATGTGCATATTCGTTTCTGGCTCTACGACTGCTCTCCTTATTCTCCTTGGTCCTTTGCCTTCTATATTTCTTCCATTCCGTAGCACACTTGGTTTTTGCCTCCCTGCACCTTTGGGGTTTTGAACCATGGGCTCATCTGGCTTTTTCATTTTTCCCTGTTACCCTTGGGTACAAATCTCTCCTCAGCCTCCTTCCATATTGTTGCTACATATTCCATCATCTCATTAACTGGCTTCCCTGCCAGTTCTCTGTCCCACTGAACCCTGTTCAGGAAGTTCCTCATTCTCGTGTAGTCCCCTTTCTTGTAGTTTGGCTTCATTCGTCCTGGCCTTCCTGCTTCCCCCTCCACTTGTAGCTCTACTGTGTATTCAAAGCTTAAAACCACATGATCGTTGGCCCCAATGGGTCTTTCATATGTGATGTCCTCGATATCTGCACTACTCAAGGTGAATACCATGTCCAGCCTTGCCGGTTTATCCTCTCCTCTCTCTCTTGTAGTGTCCCTTACGTGTTGGTACATGAAGTTTTCCAGTACCACCTCCATCATCTTAGCCCTCCATGTATCTTGGCCCCCATGTGGCCCCAAGTTCCCCCCCAATCGATCTCCTTGTGGTTAAAGCCCACCATGATCAGGAGCTTTGCCCTGAAATGCATAGCCTTTCTGGCACTTCTAGCCAGTGTGTCAACCATCACCTATTGCTCTCGTATACTCTTGCCTTGGCCTCCTGCTGTTCTGTGGGGTTATACATCACTGCTTTTACACCTTGGGACCCCCAGAGTGAAGCGTTTCCCCGGGTATGTAAATCACTTTCTTCTCCGCTGTCCCTCTCTCCAGCTCATCAAAATTCCAGCGATTTTTGATCAGCAATGCCACTTCTCCAACCCCTCTGTTCCCTCTGTCTTTCCTCAGGATTTGGTATCCTGTTGGAAAGATGGCATCTGTTATCATACCTGTAAGCTTGGTTTCTGTGAGAGCTAATGATGTCTGGTGATGCCTCTTTGACTCTTTCATGCCACTCCTCCCACTTATTTGTTATTCCATCAGAGTTTGTGTACCATACCTTCAGTTTCCTTTCCAACACTGTGGTTTGGGGGGCCTGTGAGGGTGGGAGACCTGGTAGCATACTGTGGGATTCTATAACTCGGTGTTGGGTGGAGGCTGTGGGTATGGATTGTAGTGTGTGTTGGGATGGTGTGATAGGTTGTATGGTTCTGAGAATAGTTGTGTGTGTGCTTACGTTTGCTGTTCTGTTCTGCTCTGACTGACCTCTGCTGGTTCCATCCTTGTCTCTCTTCCTAGCTCCTATCGCTTTTTTGTCCTCTCCCTCAGCTGCTGTCGTTCTGATTGTGTTCTGTCTCTGTCTAGGAACACCTTCTTGCTCTCTTCCGAGTATTTCAATCATGGTTTCTCTTGGAGGATCCTGTTCCGCATTGTTTCCATCCTGAGAATCAGCTTGATTGGTCGGTTTCTTCCCTTCGAGTACCCCCCTATTCTCTGAAAATTTACAATCTCGTTCATCTCTTCACCTATTTCCATGATGATTTTCTCAATCTCCTTTCCTTCTTCCTGCTGCATTTCAGTGTGTGTCCTTTCCTCTCTCTCCTGAAGCCCATGGATAAACACTGATTTTGGCCTTTCCTCCTCCCATTCCCTCACCCTCTGTGACTCTGGATCCTGCCTGTATTTTGGTCAGTTTCTCCCTTTGGGTTTTTTCCCAGTGGCTCTTGATAGCATAGCTGTGCCTCAGCATTCGACCTATTACCCTCTCCATCTGCACCCAGCTGTTCTTCCTTTCCCACCCCTTTGGGCCCTCCTTGGCAGGCTGATATGACCTTAGCATAATTCATAATTCCTTCCTTCCTGTTGGGGCCTCGCAGCTTCATATGCTGTGTCTTCTCTGGTCATGCCCCTGTAAACTCCCCTTCAGCCTATTTATCTCAACTTCTAGGACCCTTATCTTGGCTACTGCAGTTTCGACTTGTGCCTCCCAATTCTTTGTCTTTCCCTTCTCCAACCTCTTTTCCAATTTCACAGAGAGCTCTTTCTCCATATTTTCAGAAAGCTCTCCTAATTTTCTCTCCCACTCTTGTTCCATCCTTTTCCACGCTCCTCCATCCACTCCCTCCCTACCAAACCATTCTCATCTGATCCTTGGTTCCTGCAGTCCCCCCATTTTTTTTTTTTTTTTTTTGTGAGAGAAGAGAGAAGGGAAAGGTAGAAGGAGAGAGAGAGGGGAAGAATGAGAAGGGAAAGGGGGAAAGAGAGTGTGAGAGAGGGAAAGAAAAGAGAAGGGAAGGGAAGGAGAGGGGGAGAGTGAGAAGGGAAAAATAGGGAAGAGATGGAGAGAGAGAGAGAGAAGAGAGAAAAGAGGAGAGAGAGAGAGAGAGAGAGAGAGAGAGAAGAGAGAGAGAGAGAGAGAGGGGAGAGAGAGAGAGAGAGAGAGAAGGGGAAAGGGAGAAAGAGGAGGGGGATAGTGAGAAGGAAAAAGGGGGGAAAAGAGAGTGAGAGTGAGAGTGAGAGTGAGAGTGAGAGAGAGAGGGAGAAGAGAGAAATAAGGGAAGAGTAGGAGAGGGGGAGAGTGAGAAGGGAAAATGGGGAAGAGAGAGAGCAAGAGAGAGAGAATATAAGTGAATATAAGCAATATCAGTGATATTTAAGTGTGGTATGGTGAAGACATGGTGTGAGTGAGGGGACAGAGGCAGGCTTTAGGAGTGACTTCACTATTGCCTTCAGAGTGAGCATCTAATATTATCTAATATTATATGTGTTTTGTGCTATGTACTAGCATCTGGTGCTTTATAACAACGTGGCTGGTACAATGCAACATAGTGATTTGTGTAACATCTTCCTTTAGTGGAAAAGTGGATAGCATAAACAGTGTTTATTAAGTGATAGTGAGAAGGCAACACTTCCAGCTAGTCGGGCCCACTGCCGCCCTCACTAAACCCCCCCCACTATAAACACCCCCAACCCACGATACTCCACCCCACCCACGTTACCAAACCCAAACCCCCCTCTCTCTCCCTGTGAACTTCAAACCTACAAGCCTCCTCTGGGATGACTTCACATCGCAAAATAGCAAGAATATCTACGCTATCTGGCTACTGTTCCAGTAGTTACTGCAGTGTATGTGGGTATACCACAAGGGGCAAATACTTTTTTAGATGTAAGGAACCTACTTGTTCCAACTACTGCCACACAGATTGCATTCCAGAAGAAAGAATTTTGTTGCAGCCAGGTTGAAAATTTCAGAAAATTTAAGGATATCCATAATCCTGTGGTATATGTGGATACAAGCCTGGAGCTACAGGAGGGAAAGGTTCAGAAGTCCTACCTCAGGACTCCTGTCCAAAGATCAAAGACTGCCCTCTTGGGCTGTGTTGTAAAGTTGCAGCTAAGATAATCCATCACAGGGAAGCACTTTTATGAGCCCTCAAATTATTTGATAAACCCACAAGCTATTGTAGAAGGCCAGTGCAAGCCTGCATCAAGTGACGTAGGCTGCTCAGCTGATGGGACACTATTGACAAAGACTGGAATCCCACACTGAGCCAACTCAGGGGTAAACAACTGGTGGAATTCTGTCATCGCTAGGTCCCCCAGACTGACAGAGTTTTAAAACACTACCTTGGGAATTCTAAACACAATTCCTCTGACCACCACAGAGGGAACAAATCCTCTTCCCAGCCCAACGAGGGAAGCCTTGGATCTGTTAATTCTCCTACACCTGACATCTCTGCTTCAGCCACTGCCAGTCTACTTGACAGTGCCCCATACCATCTCTGATCCTACACCTGTCAGCACACCTGCCGACACTATTCTAGAATCTGGTAGCAGTGCTTCGGTCAGCAAGTTCTGAGCCAGGATTTTCTCCACCAGAGAACGGTGCAGTTAAGATCAGGGAACTATCACTGCACCTGATCACCTACTGCGCCGAAAATACGAACAGCGGACACATCGTCAGAACTGGTAGAGGGCGGGGCAGAGGACGTGGAGGAGGAAGACATCTACAGTGGGCCACCCTCCACTAAACACAGTTCCAGCGGCAGAATCTGAGGACAAATCTGCAAAACACAGGAGGTGCAAAAAATCCTAGTCCACCCTCCCAGGCACCTAGGCTATGCTTTCGCTGTCACCGGAAGGGGCACACTGCCAACAACTGCCTGCGAGATACCAAGTGTAACTACTGCTACAAGAAAAGGACATAAGGAGGACCATGTCGGAAGAAAAAGGAACTTGACAGACAGGGCCACCTGTTTAGAGTCCTGTTCTCAGAACAAACCAGCAGGATCTCTGAATTGGTGAGCACTCTCACACGTCACCCACTTAGCTACTCCTATCCCAGCCTAGCAGGTGGGATTGTGCCTTATACAAGACCACAGACTGACATCCCTGCAGCTGCCTCAGTACCCTACCTCCCCTCAAGGGCAGGCACCTTACATTCCCCCCCCACCACACCCCACCACCTCAAGCTGACCACTTTTATCATGAGGAGCCAGTCTATCAGCATCCTGTCGGCCAACATTAGATGTTTCATTACTAATGTTGGAGAGCTCACACATAGTTTTGTGAACACTCGACGTCCCGACATGATAGCTGTTGTTGAAACATTTTTGGATGACAGGACTCCAGAAAATTTTGCAAGAATTGCTGGCTACACCCCATGGATGAGAAGAGACAGGCAAGGGGAAGGGGAGGTGTTGCTGTGTGCTTCTCTAAAAGTGTTCATGCCCAGCACATTGATGTTTGCCACCCCCACACATCTTGAAATGATATTCTTCTAGCTCTATAAACACTAGTACCTCTGTACTAGCATGTGCAATGTACAGACCTCAGTGGCAACATGCGACCCCATCAACTTCCTAATGGAAAATATTGACTCCCTTCTGCTACAACACAACTGTCAACATATTATAATTGTTGGTGACCTCAACCAGCACCTTATACAGAGGGACTTTGATGACCTTCTTGCAGTGTTTTGACAGAGAAACTTTGCGATTTCCCTACTCATATCTCTGGCACCTCCCTTGACCCAGTAGTGAGTGATCTGGCAGAAGGAATAGTCACTTGTCAACACCCTCGACTATGTTGGATCGTCTGACCACAAGGCTGTTTTTTTACGACACTTTAAAATCCCAACAGAACGAGGTGAGGAGTCCACACGCACAACCTGGCTATGGGAAAGAGGTAAATTGGCCCGCCCTTTGCTCTGAGCATGCCACCACCGACTGGAATGCTCTCTCCAAGGGATGTTGACAACCAAGTGAAAGCCTTCACTGGACACACCTTAATCAACAACAAGAACACATTCCTCACCGGCAATATGTGACGAAGCCTACGATCAGCCTTATTTGGCTTTCGTTGTAGGAAAGGGTGCTACTGCTAAGTACAAAGCATGGGGAAGGAATAAGAGACATCCTACCACCTATAACAGGAACTTGCACATGCAAGCCTGTAGGCATATGGGTGATGTTCAAAAGTGGGCCATTGCTAAATGGGAGGTGGACACTAAAAGAAAGTTAGCATCAGGTAAAGGGGAGGCTCCCCAAAACCTGGTGGTCCCTGGGCAAGGACAGACAAGGTTATCTGCCTGATGAACTTATTCCACTTCTAAATCGACAGGGTGGGACCACCTCTATATAATCAAGAGAAGGCGGAAACCCCTTTGCTGAACACCCTTTGCTACCAAAAAGCAAGTTCCTGATCCGCAAGGACCCTCCCTTTGGGTAGCTGCAAGAACTGTGTCAAAACTGTCAGTGGTGACAATAAGGCAGGAGGAGGGGCATTTCCTACTTAAATCGCTTGACCAAGAAAAGGCTTTTGGGGCCCAGACAAGTTGAGCCCCAAAATTGTTGAGAAGATGTTCAGACCAGCTAGCAGCCCCCTCTAACTCGCATCTTTCAGCACTGCCTAGTACAGTGTAAATGGCCCTCTCTATGGAAAGAGGCAAAAGTATCCCTTTTTCACAAAAAGAAGAGCAGAGCAGAAATCAGCAACTACAGACCAGTGTCACTCCTGTCAATCACTGGAAAGATCCTTGAGAAAAATAATCTCAAGAAAAAATGCAGAGTTTTTTTGACTACCACTCACTACTTTGTTTATCGTCAATATGGCTTCAGGAAAGGTTACTCTGCTGCTGATCTGTTGTTAAACCTCTCCACTAAGTGGCACCCGTCACTGGATGAATCCAAAGTCAGCTGGGGTGGTAGCACTGGACATTGCTGGCGCTTTCGACCGGTGTGGCACCAGGGCCTCTTTGCAAAACTTCAAGCACTGGAATTGCAGGCTCTACGCTATGTCTCCCCCAGTGATTACCTTTATGGGAGATCTCTAAGTGTAGTTCTCAATGGAATGGAATCAGCAAGACATCCTATTGGGGCAAGTGTTCCACAAGGAAGCGTTTCTGGGTCCATTGTTATGGAATGTCTACTTCAAAGACCTTCTTCATCTCATCCCAGAATCACATGCATATGCAGACGATTGGGACACTGACATTCACTTATCCAAGAGAAGAAATGCCAGCTGAGAGCTATATCAGCTTGGGGAAATAGATGGCAAGTAACATTTGCACCTGAGAAAACGCAAATGATGATCGTCTCTAGGCACCATGATGGTAAAAGCTGGTGGGAGTAAAATAAGATGAATGGGAGGATGTTGCACCTGGAGAAGAAGTTGATATCCTTGGGGTGAAATTTGACTCCAAACTAACCATGAAGAACCACGTTGTAAATCTTGCAAACAAGGCAGCCAGGAAGCTTACAGCACTTCGCCGTATCTCCCATCTGCTTGACAGTAGGGGTTGGCAAGATCCTGTACGAGGCACAAGTACGCTCACACCTTGAGTATCGCTCCACTTTCTTGGTTTCCCTGCCCCCCTCTCATCTGCGACTGCTTGACAGAGTAAGAACGGCCAAACTTCTCCTCTCGCCTGACCCACCTGATAGATCTTCATTTCACGAGCCTTCAACATAGGAGGATGTGGGTTTGGGCCCTTTCTGTTATTTTACAAGGCCAATTTTCAAAATACCACACTTGGATCCACTTCCAGGACAGCGTGAAACACTTTAATGCCACAAGGACAGGCAGAAAGAGCAACTTCACTCTGGTGTACCCTCCAGAAATCACTCCATCGAGATCATACATACCAGGATGGGCTCGAGTAAGGAACACATTCATACAGCATAATGATTTTCAACGAGATAAAAGCAGTTGATTCAAAGAAATGCTGGGCCCACAGATGGCTCCAACTTCATCCTGTATCCTACTTGTATGTCTCATAACAATAAAAATGCTTTCAAATGAGCTGATGTAGGTAACAGCTCTTAGTTGCCAATAAAGTTAGGAATCCTTAAACCCGTAAATAGCTGTCAATAAAGCTAGGGATCCCTTAACCTTGTCCAAACCTGGTAAAAAAAAAAAAAAAAAAGGGGAAGAGGGAGAGAGAGGGAGAGGGGAGGGAGAGAGGGAGAGAGGGGGAGGGAGAGAGGAGAGAGAAGGCAAAGAGAGGGGGAGAGAGAGGGGGAGAGAGGGGGAAGGGGGAAAAGAGGGGGGAGATGGAAGAGCGAGAGGGGAGAGAGAGGCTAGGAGGAGAGAGAGGCTTTGGGGAGAGAGAGGGGAGGAGGGGAGAGAGATGGGAATAGGGAAAGCGGAGAGATAATGGGAGGGGAGAGAGGTTAGAGGGGGAGAGATGTTAGAGGGAGAGATGAGAGAGGGAAGAGAGAGAGATAGGTAGAGAGTGATAGGTAGAGAGAGAGATATAGATAAATATTGAGATAGGTAGAGAGAGATAGGTAGAGAGAGAAAGGTCTCTACCTAGGATAGGAAGAGAGGGAGAGAGAGAGAGAAGGAGCGAGGTTCAGATAGTCAGTTCACAGGACGGTGCGAAATCCTGTGTATGTGTGTGTTTGCGTGTGTACTACAGCTTACAAGTGCTTGTTCCTGTGTGGTGGGTGTGGTGTGTGTGTGTGTGTGTACTCACCTAATTGTACTCACCTAATTGTGGTTGCAGGTGTCGAGACTCAGCTCCTGGCCCCGTGTGATGGAAAAGTTCAATAGATAGGAATAGAGAGGGAGTATATAGTAACAATAGTTTCATTGCCGGCTACTTGTTAAGGTAGGGTAAGTCAAGCTCCCGCTATTCCCGCCTTTTTTCCCCCTCCCCGAAAGTGATAATTTCATTGCCGGCTACTTGAAAAGGGTAGGGAAATTTCAAGCCCCCGCCTTTTTTTTCCCCCCCCCCCTAAAGTGTTTAGTTTATTCCCAGGCTTGTTAACGGGGATCATCTACCCCCCACTTCCCTGCCCCTCCCTTTTTCCCCCCCCCCCCAAAAGGGTGACGTGTGGGGCTCGGGTCAAACATAAATCATCACTCCCCAAAGCTCCCAACACTATGTAAGAAATCCGCCTTGTTTCTAGTGGATTTTTTGGTTGAAAGCTCACTTTTGACCAAAAATAAATTACCCTTTCTTTTGCTCAATTGATGTAAAATAGTCCCACCATTTTAGGTATTGTACTTGGGCCAGGGAGAGGATTTTTAAGCAGTGGGTACCGTCTATCTTTTCTTGGATGACAGGGGGGCACCTGTCAATCAAGGGAAGAAATGATGGGAAACTAACGTCCAGAGATTTCCCCCATTTTGGTTTTTAATTTACCGTGCCCCTTTATGAAATTGCGGGACGTAACCCCACATCATTGCGCAGTAAAAAACCTGTTTCTCATCGGAATAATACTAAAGGGCCCCTATTCTGTGAAGAACAGCCAGGGGGGTCGAAACCCAACACCTCGACCCCCCCCCCTCACAGCAACGGCTACGATTTCAAAAAAACACAGTGTCACGAACCCCAAACCCCCCATAAAAATTCTTTGAATTATTATCATTTTTTTTTTCATTTTTCATTTTCTTTAATGTAGGATAATATCTCATATTTAAGTGTTTATTTTTTAAATTTTCTTTTTTAATAAAGTGTTTATGTTTGTCTGTTATTATTTCTTTTTCTATTCTTTAATTTTTCCTGAGGGGAGCCAGCCTTAGAAAACTTACAAGTTTTAAGGGGGCTAGAAAAGTTTTCAAAGGGGCAACCTTGCCATTCAACCTACGAATCAAGTTAAACCCCCAAAATTCCTTTTGGAACTTCAACGCCGCATCCCACAGACGGTTCCCCCAACCACCATGAGTAATCATTCTCTAGGGTAGGACTACGGCGGGTATTTAAAAGTTTTGGGGGGTTTGTTAGGTCTCAATTTATTGTAAGTCAAGTCCAGATAATATTTAATTCTGCCCCTTTGAGCTTGAAACATTTTTGGGGATTAGACCGGGGGACTCAAATTTTTCCTGACAAATTTTTCATTGAGCTCATTATATAAAGGGGGTTTTGTCTGGGACACTCTTGATTTTTTTGGGTGAAAATTTGGGTTTCAAGTGCCCCCTTTCCCTACTTACTGTTTCTGGAAAGGCATAGCCCCCTTTCGTTTTCATTTACATTTTTTAAATTTGAAGCGGGGATCGGCCCTCGGGTTTATTTACAGTTTGAGGGGAGCAAAATTTGAACCCTCCGTTTTTTTAATCCCCTTTTTTCTTTTCCCCCATATTTTTAAGTATTCTTGCAAGCATGGGGGAAAATACCATTTCGGATAAAGCTGGAAGTAATTAGAAATAAAGGGGAAAAATTTTAGAATCTTTCATTATCTAAGATCCCGGAAAGACTTAAAGAAGAGAATTGAGGGAAAGAGATAGTTAAAAGGGAAAAAGAAAATAAAAAGGAGAAAAGAAAATCGAAAAGAAAAAAAAAAGGAGAGAGAAAAATGAAAGGGGAAAAGAAAAAGGGAAAGAGAAACTGAAAAAACGGGAGAAAGAAGAGAGAGAGAATTGAAAGAGAAACCCAAAAAAAGACAAAAGGAAGCGCAAAGACAAAAAAGAGCATGAAACTTGATGTGAGGAAAGAGCTAGAGAACGGAAAAGAGCTAAAGCATGGTTAATGGGAAGAAAAAAGGGATCGCGACTTAAAAAAATCTCCCCTTTGAATTAAGAATAAAAATTTAACTTTTCACAACAACAATTAGGGGAAAGGGAAATGGAACAACGTGCAGTCAGTGCACAATTCCAACACCTAATTTCCTCCCTACAAAAAGGGGAAACATAACTTAATACTTTATCGGGGTTTGAAAATCCGCACCCTCGTGAATGGCCTGCTCACATGGGGGCTCCCCAGGTTAGGAATGTTTTTTTTTCTGGTCCCCCCCGGCCTTAAATATTATGCAACTTTTCGCAGGATATCATATGAAATTATAACCTACTGAAAAAGGGAAACCTTAAAGCATACAAAAAACCCACTAATTTCACGGAAAATTCGGGTAGCCACCTTACCCTGGCCAAATTTTCAGCAGTTACAGGTTACACTCTTTCGTTTTTTTCGATTTTTGGGATAGAGAGTTCAGGAATATACAGTTATGAATCTCTTCGAGACTTCATGGTTGCGCCGTTCCTGACAGCTTTTCCCCATCATACGAACATTATCAAGAACGAAAACCTGTTTAAGCTGAGGAATTTGCTGAGGCTGCTGACTTTTATGCTGGGGCCACAATTCCATAAAGCCCCAAAAGGGTCGAACCCTAAGGGCGGGGTTCATCAACCTTAAAATCAAAGCCTCTAGGGGGAAAGTAAAATGACTTCTTTATTCCTGTTTGTCATTGTGTGGTTTAAGGGACAAAACGCCCAGATTGTCCTTAAAAAGGGTCCAATAAGTTAAAGTTTTTAAAACTGAAATGAAGAAGCACCCTTCTGTTCAGGAACTTTAATGGATTTAATGTATCTACCATTTACAGACACTGGATACATTATAGTCTTTTCTGATAACTTTCCCTAACCTTTAAAAAAACTCATTCCTCTGCTATACTTCAGACTACTTGGGCCTACGGCACTTTTCCACCACCCTTTTTACTTTAGGTCAAATGGTTCACGGGTTTGGGGCTGAAGCCGTACTACTCCCATCACTTTTTTGCTCCTCAATAGGGAATGTAAAATGCCCCTTTTTTTCCCTTTTGAGGGTTTACCTTTCACACCAAAATGGATATAACGTTTCAGATCCTCTTTCCCGTAGAGTCCGAGAAGCCCCCCGAAAGTTCAATAGACAATTCCCCGCGATATTCTTTGGGGGTAAAAACCATGATGCTACTCTCGAAAGCGAAATAATCACAGGTTACTTGTTAGATGAAATGAAGATATCCCTCCGATACCAAAAATTTTACTAGGGGTCAGACCCAAAACCAGGTTTTTTTCCCACTGTCCATCCTTTGATTTTCCCTGCTTGATTTCGAAGGCTCCTTTTTCAAGTTACAAGTAAAAAAAGCCCCCCTTTTCCTTTAAATTTCCATAATGCCCTAAACAAAATCAATTATCCAAAGGGAAAAACTTTTCATATAAATTTTAATATATAAAAAGGTACTTAACATCAGATTCAAATTAAATTTAGATGAGATCATATTTTATCTTCGTTTGTTCCAAGTCAAAGCAGAAGACATTCTTTAAAAGGCTCATACCGATGGCCGACATTTCTCGCTCATAAAACCTTAAATAAAATTAGGGAAACCTATTTTTGGGGCCAAAAAGTCCCAGTATCACTATATTGAGATCGTGTAAAAATTTCCAACTGTCATCCTCCCCAGGTACCGGCGAAAACCCCAGGTCAAATCCCCACTTTACTGTACCCTTTTTAAAAAGTACTATTGACATTTGGGCCTTTATCCCACTTTCATCTGGGGGACATAGATATATATTAAATTATTGATTTTGCTTCGAGTTTCCCTGAAGCCGTTCCCCTTAAAAAACCATAACTACTACAGAGGTAGCTGAGCCCTTTTTTCCATCTTTTCCAGATGGGGATCCCAAGAAAAATTTTTTGCCGGGGGCCAATTTCCCTTGTTTAAGCAACATTATAAAAACTTCTGGGGGTGAAGCCCTCTTCACCACACAATTCTTCCCCCGCTTAATGGGAGGATTTTAGCCCAGCATTTGATCTCAAATTCATTTTAAGGAAAATTTGCTCCCTTTAAAACCCAAGGGGTGGCATCGTTACCTACCCCGGCTTTGTTTTTCCAAAAGGGAATTCCCTGACTCTTTGGGGTTTTCACCTTTTTAACTTCTCGTGGTAGACAGGCCATAGGCCCCTTGGCCATCCTTCAGA
This sequence comes from Cherax quadricarinatus, assembly GCF_026875155.1. Taxonomy (NCBI): domain Eukaryota; kingdom Metazoa; phylum Arthropoda; class Malacostraca; order Decapoda; family Parastacidae; genus Cherax; species Cherax quadricarinatus. The sequence continues at coordinate 22,516,023 of NC_069404.1, forward strand.
CTTATGGCTAAAGAGGAGTAATGCTGAGGTTCAGTCTTCTTTCCCTTTTTTCCTTGCCTTAGATTAAACTTTAAGAGACCTCTGACAAATTTTGAAAAACCCCAAGCTTGTCAATGGACCAGTTAAAACCCATTTTGATTCCAAAGTCAAAAGTTTTAAAAAGGGGGTGAATTTCTGGTACTTTTTTCCTTCAATCAAATAAATTATTAGTAGCATGGAAAGGTCCATATAAAGTATAAAAAATTTTTTGGGGAAATTGACTACCTCATAGAAGTCAAGGGAAACCTAACTTTATCATATCAAATCCCTAAGAAATATTACAGAAAAAATCGGTTAACTGCCTTAAAACTTTTACTTAGTTTTTCCACACAAACTTGATAAGACAAGAAAAGTAAAATTGCGTAATTGCACCTTTTAAATAGACTAGATGAAAACTACGATTTGGGGACTTTGACCACCGGGCGCAAACCCCATTAATATTTAAAGAATCTTGGATGACCTAAGGAACATGAACTACTTTTAAAAGTGTGAGTAACTTTTCAGACTCTTTACTGATTTCCAGGGTTACCTACCGGTAGTCCTAAGATTGACTTTTGTGACGGGCAACCAAAAAAACGGGAAATTTACCCAGTTTATTCACCCGGGATGCATTTGACCGAGATTTAACAATTTTAAAACAAAATCTTTTTAACCTTCAGTATCTTTATTGTTCCCATAGTCATGGTTAAAAAGGAGGGTAATTATATAGACTTGCTATTTACTTCAGAGGCCCCTTAATGCATAACTCGGGGATGGACCCATGCCCTTAATAAAGCGACACACAAATTTTTTGAGCTTCCTTTTTTTCAAGGGTGTATTGCCAGGGATACAAAGTAATGGTTTAAACCTTTTTCTAAGCATACACCCGCTTTTCCCAAACCAAGACTGATGCAAATAAAATATCCCTTCGGTTTGGTAACTGCCTGTGCTACCTATGTGAACGATAGAAAAGGGTTTTTGGGGAAAAATGCCAAAGTTTCGTTTATTTTGATAAAATTTTCGTAACGAAAATCCACGGGGGGGAAAAAACCAAACATTTAAAACAGTTTTGCGTGGGTTTCCCACATGGGCCTCACTGCCAACCGAAGAAAAGCTTCCTTTGGGATAACAAGATTAGATATCTTGGACTGATACTTTTTTAATAAATCTCTCAGCCTCTCCCCCTAGATCAAAGATTTCTAGAATTTAAATTCCCCAAAACCAAGAAGCCATGCTACTTTTTGGTTTCTGTAATTTTTATGCACGGTTTATCCAAAGCTTTGTGTCTTACGGCTCTTTTCCGACTTCCTTAAAAAAAATTTTTGAAGGAACCTCTTAATTTCCCATGTACTCGAAAAATTTAAAGAGATTAAAAGTATCTTTTTCGAAAGCCCTAAATTAAATTCCAATATTAATAAAAATTTTTTTTAAGAATACCCCCCCAAAATATGGCTTGGGTGCGGTTTTACTAAAAAATACCATGAGGGTCCTTTCCCCCCCTGTATGCCCCTAACCGGGAAACTCCTTCCCACAAAAGAATACTCCACCATAAAAAGAATTTTTGGCCCTTTTTGGGGGGTATCTCCAAATTTTAAATTTTTTTGGGGGGAAAAAAATTTCATTTTAAACGGACCACAAACCTTTGATATCCTAGAAACTTTTAAGGGCCCAAGGTCCCTCTTGGGGACATTGGGCTCCCCAGGTTTTTTAATTTCCATTTTGTGTTACAATGGTTCCCCAATTATTTCTTGACGGGTTAAGTCGTGACATCTAGAAATTTTTGCCTTACCCCGACTTCCTTATGTAGAACTTTTTCCCGCCTATTTTTCTTATACACCTTGATGTAAGTTTTGGGGAGGGGGGAGTGGAGGGAAAATTTCAACAGATGGAATAAGGGGGGAGTATATAGTAAAAATATTTCATCCCCGGCTACTTGTTAAGTAGGGAAAGTAAAGCTCCCACTTTTCACACCTTTTTTCCCCCCCCCCGAAATGAGTTTCATTGCCACACTTTTAAGGTGGGGAAAGTCAAGCCCCCACCTTTTCTCCCCCACCCCTAAAGTGATAGTTTGTTTCCCGGGCTCTTTTTAACTAGGTCAGTCTACTCCCACTACCCTCCCCCCCCTTTTTTCCCCCCCCCCGAACCCCGAAAGGTACGTGTGGGGCTCTGGGCAAACGAAATCACCCGATCACAGCCCCCAAAACTCTGAAGTAAAGGGCCCGCCTTGTATTTAGTGGATTTATTGGTTAAAACGTCACTTTTGCCATAATAAAATTAGTCCTTTCAGTCTTGCTCAAGTTGACTGTTGTAATAGACCCATCTTTTAGGTATTGTATTGCCAGGAAGTGATTTTTAAGCAGTGGGTAACCTGTCTATCTTTTTGTTGGGTGACAGTGAGGGGACCCGCAATCAACAGAAGAAATGATGGAGAAGGACTAACGCCAAGACTTCCCCATTTTGGTTTAATTTTACCTGTGCACCTGTAAAAATGCAGGACGAAAACCCCCCATCATTGCAGGGAGTAAAGAACCTGCTTTCCCCCCGCGGGATATAATACCAGGCCCTATCTCTGTGAAAACTAGCCAGTGGGGCGTAACCAACACCTGCGACCCCCCCCTCATCATCACAACGGCTACGATTTTAACAAAAACAGGTCCGAACCCAGACACCCCCATTTAATTTTCTTTGAATTTAAATTATTTTTTTAATTTTTCATATTTTATTTTCTTTAAGTAGGATTATATTTTATATTTAAGTTTTTTATATTTTTAAATTTCTATTTAATAAAGGTTTTATGTTTTTCTGTTATTATTTCTTTTTCTATTCATAATTTTCCCGAGGGGGACCCCTTAGTAAAAATTTGAAGTTGTTCCCGGGCTGATAAGCCTTTCACCCCCCCCCTTCCTGTTCGCTACTAGGTTTTTTCTCTCTCTCTGCTTCCCCCTGCTTTGCATACCTCGTCTTAAAGCTATGTTGGGTCCTGCCTCCTCACATCCCTTGCTAACAATCCACTTCCTGACGACTCTATGACGAAAAACTTCCTGACATCCCCCCTTTATGTCTGAGTCCTCAGCTTCCAATTGTGACCCCTTGTTGCTGTGTCCCCTCTCTGGAACAGCCTTTCTCTGTCTACCTTATCTATTCCACGCAGTATTTTGTATATCGTGTGTGTGTGTGTGTGTGTGTGTGTGTGTGTGTGTGTGTGTGTGTGTGTGTGTGTTTGTGTGTGAGACTCAACAATCCGTATTTGCACCAATAACTCATTACAGTTGTGACCGGGTGTGGACGTGTGAATTGTTCATTATTCTATAATTTGTTCATGATTGTAGCCATGTATAAACGTATGTAAGTAAATTTACTTACAGGATTCTTTATCTTTGTAACTTGTGAGTTCATTACCTTTGTACATAGTTCAGCTATCAAAACTTTGGGGGCCCAGTCCCTGGACCCATTATGTACCATCTGTAAATACCTTTGTAACTTGTCGTGATTGTGTCCAGATCTACCTGGAGTTCATTACCTTTGTAACTTGCTCAGCTATCAAAACTTTGGGGTCCCAGTGCTGACACTCTTCCTGAAACTGAGTGCTGACACTGTCTCTGGAGCTAAGTGCTGATAGCCTCGCTGAACCTGGGTGCTACACTCTCCCTGGAACTGAGTGCTGACACTCATCCTGTAGCTGAGAACTGACACTCTTCCTACAACTGAGTGCTGACTCTCATTCTAAATCTGAGTGCTGACACTCTCCCTGGAACTGAATGCTGACACTCTCCTGAGAACTGAATGCTGACGCTCTCACTGGAATGAAGTGCCGACACTCTCCTGAGAACCGAGTGCTGACACTCTCCCTTGAACTGAATGCTGATACTCTCCCTGGAACTGAGTACTGACACTCTCCATAGAACTGAGTGCTGACACTCTCCCTGGAACTGAGTGCTGACACTCTCCGTTGAACTGAGTTCTGCCACTCTGAAACTGAGTGCTGACACTCTCCCTGGAACTGTGTGCTGACACTCTCTGTGGAACTAAGTCCTGACACTCTCCGTGAAACTGCTGTCACTCTCCCTCAAGCTGAGTTCTGACACTCTCCGTGGAACTGAGTGCTGACACTCTCCGTGGAACAGAGTGATGACACTCTCCGTTGAAATGAGTGCTGAAACTCTCCCTGGAACTGAGAGCTGACACTTTCCCTGGAACTGAGTCCTGACACTCTTCGTGAATCTGAGTGATGACACTCTCCCTGGAACTGAGTGCTAACACTCTCCCTGGAACAAAGTGCTGTCACACTCCCTGGAACTGAGTGGTGACACTCTGCGTGGAACTGAGTGCTGACACTCTACCTGGAATGGAGTGCTGACACTCCCAGGAACTGCGTGCTAACACTCTTCCTGGAACAGAATGCTGACACTCTGCCTGGAATGGAGTGCTGAAACTTTCCTTAGAACTGAGTGCTGACACTTCCTCTGGAACTGAGTGCTGACTCTCTTCCTGGAACCGAATGCTGGCACTCTACCTGGAATGCAGTGCTGACCCTCTCCCTGGAACTGAGTGCTGACACTTCCTCTGGAACTGAGTGCTGACACTTGTCCTGGTACTGAGTGCTGACACGCAGTCTAAAACTTTGTGCTGACGCTCTCCCTTTATCTGAGTGCTGACAATCTCCCTGGAATGTAGTGCTGTAACTCTCCCTGGAATAGAGTGCTGACACTCTTCCTGGAATAGAGTGCTGACACTCTCCCTGGAACTGACGGCTGACACTTTCCCAAGATGTGAGTGTTGTCACTCTCCCTGTAACTGAGTGTTGACACACTCTCCGGAACTGAGTGCTGACAGTAAAAATTCTAACAACGTCATTAATGTTTAAATCTGTGTTGGAAAGCAACCATTATATCATGAATTTAACTATCCTATGCTACACAGAGCCATTACCTTCAGTTACTGAGTTCTGCTACATAAGTCATTAGTGAGGCTGGCACAAAGCTCGTAAGTTTTATAGTGAAAATCACTTACGTCTCATAGGAGAAAACTGGAAGATATTGGTCACCAGAACAGTAGCTTACAAGAACGGTTTCGATAAACGAAGTCAGTTGAAGGACCTAAGTCACGACCGGGTGTTATAAGCCATATAAACTGCACAGTAATTCTTAACATGGGTAACTACAAGTGAAATACTAATGGTGCGAGAATAACTACAACTGAAGGTCAATGGTCCTGTTGTAAGTTGCACAACAGATGAAACAGTAACGTTAAGTACAAGTGAAGGTTGTAAGTTAATCACAACTGAAGGAGTACTGCAAACCACAGTAGATGGTGTAACGTGAAATACAAGTCATGGTGTAACATCAACTAAAAGTGATGGTGTAACATCAACTAAAAGTGATGGAGTAGCATCAGCTAAAAGTGATGGTGCAACATTAACTACAAGTGTTGGTGTAACATCAACTAAACGTGATGGAGTAGCATCAGCTACAAGTGATGGTGTAACATTAACTACAAGTGGTGGTGTAATATCAAATACAAGTGATGGTGTAAAATCAACAACAAGGGATGGTGTAACATCAATTACAAGTGATGGTGTAACATCAACCACAAGTGATGGCGTAACATCAACGACAAGCGATGATGTAACATCAACTACAAGTGATGGTGTAACATCAACTACAAGTGATGGTGCAACATCAACTACAAGCGAAGGTGTAACATTAACTACAAGCTATGGTATAATATCAATTACAAATGATGGAGTAACATCAACCACAAGTGATGGTGCAACATCAACTAAAAGCGAAGGTGTAACATTAACTACAAGCGTTGGTACAATATCAATTACAAGTGATGGAGTAACATCAACCACAAGTGATGGTGTAACATCAACTACAAGTGATGGAGTAACATCAATTACAAGTGAAGGTGTAACATCAACTACAAGTGATGGTGCAACATCAACTAAAAGTGATCGTGTAACATGAGCTACAAGTGATGGTGCAACATCAACTACAAGTGATGGTGTAACGTGAACTACAAGTGATCGTGCAACATCAACTGCAAGTGGTGGTGCAACGAGAACTAAAAGTGATTGTGTAACTTTAACTACAAGTGATCGCGTAACATCAACTACAAGTGATGGTGTAACGTGAAATACAAGTGATGGTCTAACGTGAACTGGAAGTGATGGTGTAACATAAACTACAAGTGATCGTGTGACATGAACTACAAGAGATGGTGTAACTCAAACTGCAAATTATATTGTAATATCAACTACAAGTGGTGGTGTAACACGAACTATAAGCGATCGTGAAACATAAACTATAAGTGATAATGTAACGAAACTACAAGTGATGGTGTAATATGAACTACAACCGATGGTTTAACATGAACTATAAGTGATGATGTAACATGAGCTACAAGTGATGGTGCAACATGAGCTACAAGTGATGGAGTAACGTGAACTACAAGTGTTGGTGTAACATGAACTATAAGGGATGGTTTAATATGAACTACAAGTGATGGTGTAACATGATCTACAAGTGATGGTGTAACGTGAACTACAAGTGATGATGTAAAGTGAACTACAAGTGAAGGTGTAACATCAACTACAAGTGATGGTGTAATGAGAACCAATAGTGATGGTGAAATATGAACTACAAGTGATGATGTAACGTGAAATGCAAGTGATTGTGCAATATGAACTACAAGTGATGGTGTGAGGTGAACTACAAGTGATCGTGTAACACGAACTACAAGAGATGGTTTAACATGAAGTACAATTGATAATGTAACATGAGCAACAAGTGAAGGAGTAACGTGAACTGTAAGTGATGGTGTAACGTGAACTACAAGTGATCGTGTAACATGAACTACAAGTGATGGTGTAACGCAAACTGCAAGTTATATTGTAGTATCAACTACAAGTGATGGTGTAACATCAACTACAAGTGATTGTGTAACGTGAGCTGCAAGTGATGGTGTACCATGAACTACAAGTGATTGTGTAACGTGAACTAAAAGTGATGGTGTAACATCGACTAGAAGTGTTAATAAAACATGGGCTACAAGTGATGGTGTAACATGAACTACAAGCGATGGTGTAACGTGAACTACAAGCGATGGTGTAACAAGAACTACACGGGATGGTTTAACATGAACTAAAAGTGGTGATGTATAATGAGCTACAAGTTGTGGAGTAACGTGAACTACAAGTGATGGTGCAACGTGAACTACAATTGATTGTTTAACATGAACTTCAAGTGATGGTGTAACATGAACTACAAGTAATCATAACGTGAACTACAAGTGAAGGTTTAACATCAACTACAAGTGATCGTGTAAGGTCAATCAAAAGTGATGGTGTAATATGAACAACAAGTGATGTAACGTGAAATACGATTGAGCAACTTGAACTACAAGTGATCTTGTAACATCAACTACAAGGGATGGTTTAACATGAAGTACAAGTGATCAGGTAACATGAGCTACAAGTGATCAGGTAACATGAGCTACAAGTGAAGGAATAACATGAACTGCAAGTGATGGTTTTACGTGAACTACAAGTGATCGTGAAATGTGAACTACAAGTGAATGTGTAAAATGAACTACAATTGATGGCGTAACGTGAACTACAAGTGATGGTGTAACGCAAACTTCAAGTTATATTGTAATATCAACTACAAGTGATGGTGTAGCATCAACTACAAGTGACAGTGTAATGTGAGCTGCAAGTGATGGTGTAACATGAACTACAAGTGATGGTGTAACATCAACTATAAGTGATAGTGTAACTTGGACTACAAGTGATGGTGTAAAATAAACTACAAGTGATTGTGTAACGTGAACTACAAGTGATGGTGTATCATCAACTACAAGTGATGTGATGGTGTAACATCAACTACAAGTGATGTGATGGTGTAACATCATCTACAAGTGATGTGACGGTGTAGCATCAACTACAAGTGATGGTGTAATATGAACTACAAATGATGCTGTAATGTAAACTACAAGTGATTGAATAACGTGACCTACAAGTGATGGTGCAACATGAACTACAAGGCATGGTTTAACATGAACTATAAGTGATGATGTAACATGAGCTACAAGTGATGGTGTAATGTAAACTACAAGTGATGGTGTAACGTGAACTACAATTGAAGGTGTACTGTGTACTACAAGTGAATGCGTAATACGAACTACAAGTGATTGCCTAACGTGAACTACAAGTGATGATATAACATCAACTACAAGTGATTGTGTAACGTGAACTACGAGTGATATTGTAATATGAACTACAAGTTATGGTGAAACGTGAACTACAAGTGATGATGCAACGTCAACTACAAGTAATGGTGTAACGTGAACAACAAGGGATGGTTTAACATGAACTACAAGTGATGATGTAACATGAGCTACAAGTGATGGTGTAACATGAACTACAACTGATGGTGTAAGGAGAACGACAACTTATGGTGTAACATGAACTACAAGGGATGGTTTAACATGAACTACAAGTGATGGTGTAACATCAACTACAAGTGTTGATGTAACAATTGCTACAAGTGATGGTGTAACATGAACTGCAAGTGATGGTGTAAGAACTACAACTGATGGTGTAACGTGAACTACAAGGGATGGTTTAACATGAACTACAAGTGATGGTGTAACATCAACTTCAAGTGTTGATTTAGCATTAGCTACAAGTGATGGTGTAACATGAACTACAAGTGATGGTGTAAGGTGAAATACAATTGATGGTGTAACATGAACTTCAAGGGATGTTTTAACATGAACTATAAGTGATGGTGTATCAAGAGCTACAAGTGATGGTGTAACGTGAACTACAAATGATGGTGTAACGTGAACTATAAGAGAAGGTGTAACATCATCTACAAGTGATGTCGTAACGTGAACCAAAAGTGATTGTGCAATATGAACTACAAGTGATGATGTAACGTGAAATAGAAGTAATTGTGCAATATGAACTACAAGTGATGGTGTCACGTGCACTACAAGTGATCGTGTAACATGAACTACAAGGGATGGTTTAGCATGAAGTACAAGCGATAATGTAACATGAAGTACAAGCGATAATGTAACATGAGCTACAAGTGAAGGAGTAACGTGAACTGCAAGTGATCGTGTAATGTGAACTACAAGTGAAGGTGGAAAATGAACTACAATTGATGGCTTAACGTGAACTACAAGTCATGGTGTAACATCAACTTCAAGTGATAGTGTAACGTTACCTACAAGTGTTGTAAAATGAACTACAAGTGATCATGTAACGTGAACTACAAGTGATGGTGTAACATCAACTACAAATGATGGTGTAATGTGAACTACAAGTTAGGGTGTAACGCGAACTACAAGTGATTGAGTAACGTGAAATTCAAGTTATGGTGCAACCTCAAATACAAGTGATCGTGTAACATCAACTACAAGTGATGGTGTAACATCAGCTACAAGTGATGGTGTAACATCATCTACAAGTGATGGTGTAATGTGAACCAATAGTGATGGTGAAATATGAACTACAAGTCATGATGTAACGTGAAATACAAGTGATTGTGCAATATGAACTCAAAGTGATGGTGTCAGGTGAACTACAAGTGATCGTGTAACACGAACTACAAGGGATGGTTTAACATGAAGTACTAGTGACATTGTAACATGAGCTACAAGTGAAGGAGTAACGTGAACTACAAGTCATGGTGTAACATGAACTACAAGTGATCGTGTAACATGAACTACAAGTGATGGTGTAACGCAAACTGCAAGTTATATTGTAGTATCAACTACAAGTGATGGTGTAACATCAACTACAAGTGATTGTGTAACGTGAGCTGCAAGTGATGGTGTACCATGAACTACAAGTGATTGTGTAACGTGAACTAAAAGTGATGGTGTAACATCGACTAGAAGTGTTAATAAAACATGGGCTACAAGTGATGGTGTAACATGAACTACAAGCGATGGTGTAACGTGAACTACAAGCGATGGTGTAACAAGAACTACACTTGATGGTTTAACATGAACTAAAAGTGGTGATGTATAATGAGCTACAAGTTGTGGAGTAACGTGAACTACAAGTGATGGTGCAACGTGAACTACAATTGCTTGTTTAACATGAACTTCAAGTGATGGTGTAACATGAACTACAAGTAATCATAACGTGAGCTACAAGTGAAGGTTTAACATCAACTACAAGTGATCGTGTAAGGTCAATCAAAAGTGATGGTGTAATATGAACAACAAGTGATGTAACGTGAAATACGATTGAGCAACTTGAACTACAAGTGATCTTGTAACATCAACTACAAGGGATGGTTTAACATGAAGTACAAGTGATCAGGTAACATGAGCTACAAGTGATCAGGTAACATGAGCTACAAGTGAAGAATAAAATGAACCAAAAAATTTTTGGTTTTACGTGAAATACAAAAGGGGGCGGGGAAAAAGGGAATACAAGGAAAGTGTTTAAAAGAACTACAATTTTATGGGTAAGTAAACAAAAAGTGGGTGAACGCAAACTTGTTATATTGAATATCAACTACAAGTGATGGTTTTGGGATCAACTACAAGTGGCAGTTTTAAAGTGAGCTGCAAGTGATGGTTTTAACATGAACTACAATGATGGTGTTTAAAATCAACTATAAGTGATGAGTTAAAAATTGGACAAAAAGTGATGGTGTAAAATTTAAAAAAAAAAATGTTGTGTAAAGTGAACTACAAGTGATGGTGTATCATTTAACTCAAGTGATGTGATGGGTTTTAAATCAACTACAAGTGATGTGATGGGTAACTCATCTAAAGGATGTGACGGTGTAGCATTTTAATACAAGTGATGGGGTTAAAATGAATACAAAAGATGCTGTAAAGTAAACTACAAGTGAAATTGAATAACGTGAACTAAAATGTGAAGGTGCAACTGAATACAAGGCCCGGTTTAAACTGAACTATAAGTGTGATGTAACATGAATACAATTGAAGGTGTATGTTAACTACAAGGAATGCGTTTAAACGAACTACAAGTGATTGCCCCAAAGTGAATACAAATGAAGATAAAACATCAATCAAGTGATTGCGGTTTAAAAGTGAAATACGAGTGATATTGTAATTTGAAATAACCCAAATTATGGTGAAAAAGGAACTACAAAATGAAGATGCAACGTCAAAACAAATAATGGTGAAAAGTGAAAATACCCGTGAATGTGTAAAATGAGGTGCAATGAAAGGTGTAACATGAACTACAAGTGATGGTTTTAAGTTTTTTACTACCCAAAGGGGAGGGGGTAACTGAAATACAAAGTGAAAGGGGTAATGTCAACTAAAAAGTGTGGGTAGCAAACAATGTAGTGATGGTGTAGAGGAAACTACAAGGATAGTTAACCAAAAACTACAAGTGATGGTTTTAACGAGAACTAAAAGTGATTGTGTAATATAACTTCAAGTGTTCGTGTTTAAACCCCAAATACAAGTGATGGGTTTTAACGTGAAAAACAATGATTTGTGTAAAATGAAAAACAAGTGATGGTGTAAGCAAGCTGAAATTTTTATTGTAAAATCAAACAAAAGTGATGATATAAAATTTAAAATACCCAAGTTGAAGTGGATGTTGAAAATACGAGGTTTTTGTAAAATTTAACTCAAGTTATGGGGGGGAAACGTGAAAATAAAAATTTATGATGCAACGTCAAAAATAAAGTAATGGTTTTAACGTTTTAAAATACAAGTGATTGGGTAACCCGAGGGAAGTGATGGTAACATGAACTACAAGTAATGGTGTTTATGTGTTTCTTCAATTGGAGTGTAAAGTGAACTACAAGTGATGGCGGGAATGTAACTACAAGGATGGGGGGTGCATCAACTGGAAAATTTATAGTGTGGAGGAAACAAAAAGTGATAAACTTTTAAAAATAACTACAAAGGGTGGTTTTAAAGGAACTAAAAGTGAAAATTTTTTTTTGGAAAAAAAACTATAAATGTCGGGGAACATTAAATAAAAGTGATGGTTTTACGGAACTACAAAAAGATTGTTAAAAGTGAAAATACAAGTGTGGTGAAAATGAATAAAAAGGGTGGTTTTTAAAATGGTTTTTTGCAAGTGTGGGTTTTATGTTTATTGGTAAAAACAGAGGCCCTGTTTCAACCTGAAAGATAGAGAAACCCCCTTGATGAAAATACGGGGTTTAAACTATTTCACAAGGGCAGGCAAAGGAAGGGGTGGTTGGGTGGCTATGTATGTCACAGAAAATTTAATTGTTGTTTTAGACATGATAAGGGGTTAGAGACATTGAACACAGAATCTTTTTTTGGGCTACAGTTCTGTGGGACAGGCAAAATAATTTTGGGTGTTTTTTATGGGCCCCCCAAAACCTTGATGGGGAGGGCAGTAATTGTTTGGGAAGAAATTCAAAAAGACTAGATGTAAAAAACGTTTTTAAATGGGGATTTTATTTAGAAAAATTGATTGGAACTTTTAAAAGGAATCTTGAGTCTAGGGGTTCTTGAACGGTTCAGGATTGCTTTTTGAAAGGTTGGACGAACTAATGAGGAAACAATCTGCTTGGGCTTGGTTTTTGCCACAACATTCCCAATTAATAATCTTGAGGATAATTGTGAATTGGGAAAGTGATAACAATTTACTTGTTTTAATATTCAGGAAATTTCTCAGATAACTGCAATCAAAACTCTGTCCCCGTTTTTCGCTTGGGCCCACTATGGGACTGAAAAAATTTCTTTTTTCACTAAAGGGTTTTTTTGGAGGTAGTTGGTAATGAATAAGATATTAGTATATGGGCTTCAGTAGGCTTTCGAAGGTTTCACACCAGAGGCTATTTAGGAAACTTAAGGAACGGAATAGGAGGAGAAATTTTTTCCTGAGTAGAGGCAGGTGACAAATAGACGCAGAGAGTTTGCTAAAAAGGGAAAAAATCAGAATGGGGCATGTCAAAAGTGGTGTTCCTCAGGGGTCAAGTGTTGGCCCGTTATTGTTCACATTTACATAAACACATAGATGGGGGAATAAATAGCGACATAGAAAATTTGCTGATGAACCAAAATGGGGCCGCCCCCTTCATTTAATGAGGGCACTGAGCTCCGGGATGATTTGAATAGCTGATGAAAGGGTCGGAAAAGTGGCAGTGCAGTTTAATATTGAAAATTTTCAAAGTTCTAATGTTGGACAGGTAAATAACCAGCCCATAAAAACAAAATAAGCGAAAAGGGATTTGGGGTTTTGGTTAGCGAAATTTAAAAAACCAAGAAAACAATGCATTAGGTTCGCAATAAAGAAAAACAAAATTTTGGTTCTATCTGAAGCATAAATAATAGAAGTCCTAGGTTTTTCTTCAACTTATTATCCTTGGTTAGGCCTCATTTGACTATGCTGTCAGTTCTGGTCACCATATTACAGAAGGTAAAAATGCTCTGGAAAACTAAAAAGGAGGAGAAAAAGGGGTGATCCCATGTATAAAAATTTTCCCCTATGGGGATAGCTGAGGTCCCTGAATCGCCTTTTTTCAAAAGGGTGAATTAGGTGGGATATGATCTGGTTTATAAGGGAAAAAAACAGGAAAAAAATTTAAGGGGATGTAAATGGTCTAAAAATTTCAGCCAAGAAGGACTCGCGAAAGGGTTTAATTTGGGAAAAAAATTCGTTTTCAGAAAGGATATAGGAAAGCACTTTTTGGGGTAATAGAGTTGTGGTGGGGGAACAAACTCCCGAGTACAGTTATTCAGGCAAAAAACTTGTGTGTTTCAAAAATAGGTAGTTAAATACATGAGTGGGTGGGGGTGGGTGTGGTTGGCCCTGATGCTTGTGTGCTGGGTTGGTGCAGTGCTCCACCTTGAGGGAGTGTCGATGGGTGGGTTTTTTGGGCTAATCCGGCGGGGGAGTCATTGGTCTAATGGGGGGGGATATGGCCCCTGCTCCGTGGGTAAAGGGGCCTGTTGCGAGTTTCTTCTTTCTTATGTTTTTATGTTCTTTAAGTGTGATTAACATGGTACAAGTGATGGGTAAACGTGAACTAAGGTGATGGTTTAAGATCAAGTACAAGTGATGGTGTAATTAAACAATAGTCTGGTGAATAGAATGAAAGTATGATGTAACGTGAAATACAAGGATTGTGCAATATGAATAAAGTGGGGTGTCAGGTAAACCAAGTGATCGTGTAACACAAAACTACAAGGGAGGGTTTAATGAAGTAAAAGTAAAATTGTAACATGAGTACAGTAAAGGGAGACGTAAACCCAGTGTCGTGTTATGTAAACTAAAGGGAAAAAGTGTAAAAAAACTACAATTGAGGGTGAACGGAGTACAGTGTTGGTAACTGAGGTGAAGTGAGGTTAAAACATAAAACCAAAAGTGATTGTGTAACGTGAACTACAATTGGGCCCCGTGCAAGTGAATAAAGGGGGTTTTGAAAATAACTATAAGAAATGGTGTAGATCACTGTAAGTGATGGTGTAGTAGGAACTACAAGTGATGGTGTAACAATAACTACAAGTGATGGTGTAACGTGAACTGCAAGTGATGGTGTAACGTGAACTACAAGTGATGGTGTAACATCAACTACAAGCGATGGTGTAATTGACTACAAGTGATGGTTTAAGATCAACTACAAGTGATGGTGTAAAGTGAACTGCAAGTGATGGTATAACGTGAACTATAAGTGGTGGTATAACGTGAACTAAAGTGTGGTATAACGTGAACTAAAAGTGGGGTAAAACGTGAACTTAAAGTGATGGATAACGTGAACTACAAGTGATGGTTAACGTGAATACAAGTAAAAACCAAATGGTAAATTGCGAAGTCATAAAGTGTGCACGCGGTTATTTTTCCTCTTGACTTATAAGAAAATTCATTTATAATATCCTAGGAAAAAAAATCCAAGGATGTAAGAAAAAACTTTGAAAGGAAGAATGATGTTTTTGTGCCCTGGACTGAAAAGCGTCAAGACCGAGGTCGATCTAATGTGTCAATTGTTTCTTGTACAAAGGAATAGATTTATGAAATGCAATTATTAGGGAAAGATAGTGTCGTGGGTGATGACCACAACATAGTTGCTTCAAAAAATATGAGAGGAGGGTGAATGGCAAAAAAAAAAAACTTTAATGACTTTTGTTTCGTCTTCACTGATTGACGAAGTACCTTCCTGGTCGTTTTATCAACAAGCCAAAAAGTGCTGCAGGTTCTTTGTTTACTATTTTTTTCTTATCTTTGATAATCTGCTATAACCCACTGTTGCAGTTATTAGCTTGTATTAAGAAATAGTATCTGGAATGGTGGCATGGTGTTACGCTTTTTATGGTAAGTAAATAAAAGTCCTTGTTTAGGGGGGGTAAACAGCCTACCGTTTTAAAGGGGATTTATATTTTTTAAAATAAAAAAACACTTGGGCCCGCTTGTCCCCCATATTAAATTGGAGCAACATTAAATTTTTTACAAGGAAGGGCGCAAAAAACTCCGTATTCAAAAATTAATAATTTTATATATATTATATTATATTAATATATATAATTTTATTATATATTATATATATATATATATTATATATTTTAGGGAGGGACCACTCTAGAACTGTCCCAGGGACCCTCATCCCAGAGAAAAAAATAAACTTGCTTTTAGGGAAAAACTAAGGGTTTCCCTGAAGGTTTGGAATTTTCTCCCACCACCCCCGATTTAAATTGTTTTATTTAAAGACAAAATAATGGCAAACATTCACAAAAATACAAAAGAAAGTTAAACAAATAAGAACGCAGAGTCATCCGAATACTTGCCCGTCCCTGCGAGGGCCCCGGTGCCCAAAAGTGTATTCATTTTTTCTCTGGATGCAACACTGAGTCTCTGAAAAAGGGGAAACTGGTCGCCCTGGGTCCTTGGTTTCATGTGAGTTTTCCCCAGTTTTGATGAACTTAGAGCACACTTGCCCCTGCTCCAAGGGTCTCAGCCCCCTTTGGAATGAAGTTATAGCAAGGGTGAAGGTTTCTATTTTCGGATTTTCTGGGTCTCCCTGTGGTGGCAGTAAAACCCCCTTTCCCTACGGGTATGGCAAGTAGGTGTTGCCAATGTGGCAGCACGGGTTTTGTAGTCCCAGGCAATTGCTTTCCACCTTCCGGGTAGCATAGTGGCTCCATCACGCACTTTTGACTTCCATCAGACCTTGACTGGGGCCCCCTTTGAGGGGCAATGGGCTGTGGCGGGGTTCTCTTTTGATGTCATTGACCTGTTGGCTTTTCCCCTTTGCTGTGGCACACGGCCCATGAAGTCCGAATTGATCAGCTGTCGCCCTCCCGCAAATAACCTAGTTCGGGAGGATGGGGGCGGCTAGGCGAAAGGCAACCCATCCGAATGGCTGTGGGTCGAGACGGGGCCCCCGGGAGGAATTGGGAACAGTAAAGGAATTCCTGAGTGTGGTGCCTTCACTGCCGGAGACGAGCTTTGCCCTTTTCCCGTTTTTTCCATGATGGGTTTGTCCAGGGGGATTTTTTGTGTCTTTGGGGGGCTGGTTCCGGGGGTTGTAGGGTGTCCCCCCAAACGCTGTTCAGTAAACCTAGGGTTTGAGCCCCTTTCCATTTTCTCTCAAGATTTGGGAAACTTTCTTTTTGTTAATGCACTAGAAGCCAAACACAAGACAAAAAAAGCAGGTAAGCAAAATGCTTTTGCTTTACGCAATTATCCTCCCAGTCGCATGAGAGGGTTTGCTTGACCCCATTGTCACCCTTAGGACGGGTTCAGTCCCTTCTTAAAGTTGATCTCAGGTGGGGGTGTATATTCATCGGTGATGGGTTGTAAAAAACAGGGTGACACCTCAGGAAGAAAGTGAGTTTTGGGATAGTAAGAACCTTGTGAAAATACAGAGCATCAGGGGCTTTCAAGATCGTTATTCTCTACCCATTTATCGGTCATTCAATTTGCCCCGAGGACGTGTCGAGGGCCTGGTGACCCAGCGGTGTCCAATAGGGTGTGTTGGACGGAGTGGTAGTGAGATTTCCCGGGAGGATTCTTTCCAGCTTTGATTATTTCTGGTTCGCTGTGTGTTTTCACATTGGAGGGATTGAGGATGGTCCCCAAATCTTTCCCTGTTTTTCACCCGTTTAGGTCCCCCCCAGGGCTTTCAGTACCTGCCAGATTTCGTCACCAGGGACCAGTATTGAGTCATGCGTAGGTGGAAATTAGTTCTCTTACTGCAAGCAGAAAAGAAGTGGAGCGAGGGGGTACCCCGCTGAACACCCCCCTTTATGATTGAATTTCATGTTCTCCCAAGCAAAAGAATTGAGGGTTTGCTGTAGCCGGCTGAAAGAAAGGGAAAAGGCTGGGGAACCCACCCGAACAGCTGGAAAAGAGAATCTCTCTTCACCATATTAAAGGCATTTCTAAATAAGTTTGGGGCTATGGCCTTGTCTTTGGTAGGCCCTGTGTGGCCCCTGCGGCATGAGCGCGGCTTCCTGCCTTGAGACCCCAAAACCCCGTTTGGGGGGCTAGGTAAAGTGCGTTCTAGGCGAATGTTTTCATGTGTTTTTGGGAAAAGACGGCGAAAAAGGGGTTTCCCCAAATGCAATGGTCTGATTCCCCCCTCCTCTTCTTTTAAGCACATGTGGGCTCCAAAAAAGAAAAAAAATTTAATTTCTTCTTTGGGGGTCGCCCAGCCAGCAATTTTTGACGAAGTTGTTAACCGGTGAGAAAAAATTTTATGCAGTTCACCCAGTATGGATTTTCCAACTCTTTTAGGTGCTAGGTCGAAATTTCCGTGTAACCTCCTGCAGATCCTGCTGGGGAAAAGACACGATCGCCTTTTATATATGAATATATAATTATATATATAATATTATATTTATTAATATATTTATATTTTTTAAAAGTCGGCCGTCTCCCCCGAGGCAGGGTGACCCAAAAAAAAAGAAAGAAAATCCCCAAAAAGAAAATACTTTCTCATCTTAAAAACTTTACCCCCTCGCCATTTTCACTGTTTTTGCAGAGGGGCTCAGATACAACGTTGAAGCATTAACATATAAAAAAACACAAATATCCCCCAAATGCCCCTATCCCAAAAACCCCCCCCCTTTAAAGGCAGGCATTGACTTCCCATTTCCGGACTAAGCCGATATTGAAAAAAAACCCGGTTTCCCCGAATCCCTTTCCCAAATTTACCCCGTCACACTCCAACGATCTCAGGTCCCAAGTACCTTGTCTCCATTCATCCTATCTAACACGCTCACGCAGCTTTCTGGAAGTCAACCCCTTTCCCAAAAACCCTTTTCCCCCCCTCCCAACCCTTTCGAGGGACCCCTACCCGCCTTCCTTCCCCCATAGATTTTTATGCTTTCCATTCATTTTACTTTGATCCATTCCCCTAAATGACCAAACCACCTCAACAACCCTTTCTGCCCCCTTTACTAATATTTTTATTAACCCACACCTTTCAATTTCCACATACGAATTTTCTGCATAATATTTAACCCAATTGCCTTAAAAAGGGGAAACTCCCCTGCCTCCAACCTTTTATAACAAGAAAAATTTATTTTACCCCAACCCAATAAATATATTTTAGAATTGTTTTCAGTAATTATTTAAACAAACACAGTGAAATATTTTTTTTCGTTAGGTTCAGTGATTTTGGAGAAAAATTATTGCATACACAAATTTTCGCTTTCTTAATGGCAAGATGAGCGTTGCTATTTAAACCAAGTGCAAGTTCTCCTATCGGACGACTTATAATATAATATATATATATATTATATTATAAATATATATATATATTTTTATATATTTATAAAATTAATTTTTTATATTTATATATATTATAATATATATTATAATTATATATAATTATAATTATATATTATATATTATATTATATATATATTATATATGTCGTGCCCAAAATGGCTTGA
>NC_069404.1:22535425-22566464 GCF_026875155.1 Cherax quadricarinatus
TTCAATGCATAGCTCCTGATGACTCACTGAGAAGTGTGAAAGTACTTGAGCTAAAGATTTCCACCCCTCGTGGCTTGTCCTGCATAGTTAAGATCGTCTGTCTGCGATTGTTTGCATTATAAGCGCCAATCGCCACCTCTTCTCCCAATTCTCCTGCTTGTTTCCTTCCTTGACTTCTACTGTAACGTCTTACAAACGCTCACTCCTCGGAGCCCACAAAGCTGCACTCAACTTGGAATTTCTAAATAAGTGCCTAAGTGAACAGATCCTACCGAAATCCCTACTGCAGAACAGGTTGGTCAGGCTAGCTACTACATCGTTCGATCAACTACTCAGGTTAGTGCTCATTAAAAATATTTAACTAGTAAGACATGAAAAGAAAATGCTTTTCACTGAAATGAGAAAACCAAGAGAGTATTCTTTAATAAGATTCCCCCAGGTTGGCATGACTTCTTGCTTGATTATATTTATAGGGAACTTGTAAGAGTCAGACAATACACCGAAAGCAATCATACTAGGAAGTTAAATAATCTCGTAGCACAGAGTGGTTGGACCACACATGCGAATCTGGAGTTTGTTATGAACCTGTCTAGCAAGGAATTAAGCAGTGATCAACAGGCAGCACAAGAATTTGGATTAAGCTTTGCGCCCTCAACTAATGACGTTAATTACGTAGACTTATCAAAATCGTTTTGCATGCTGTAAAAACACGGTGACTTGACCCCTGATACATTACTCCAGCCATTGCTACCCAATTGTCCATTAAAATTCACAAAAGTTTACAAAGAGCTCAATAATGATCAGACTCAGCACCTCTCATGAGGTGATAAATTCATTTTAAGTCAGATATATTTTGCACGAAACAACGAGTGAAAAAATGTAAATAAGTGAATAGGCTTCTGTTGCAAAAATACTATTTTAAATAATCATATTATTTGAAGGTGTTGAAATTGGAGACCGTAGAAGACAAAAGGCCTATAACCCTCACTCTTCTGTACACAGAAGACAATGCAAGATGAGGTAATCAGTCCCTCAACCTTCATACGATAATCCTGATGATTCTTAAACATAGGCAGGAAGATAGATTCTTATATTCTGGATTCACATGAGTGCAACAGTGGAAGTCATGGAAGATAGTTTCTAGTTTTCTTGAAACTATGTAACATAATTAATATGTGATCCTAATAAAAAAAATAAAGGGATGACTTTCAATATATTTAAAACCTCTTCTTTGACTATCAGTCCAATATCGGGACTTTGATTCCAAAAACGCCCGGCCACAATCAAATTATTTTTCATGTACGCAGTTTTGTGTTATAAATGTAGTGTGGTACATGGCGCAGTGATTATGTGGAAAATAATTTCCCAAAATTATGTTGTGTAAATAAACCCGATTAATACTTTACTATTGCTCTAAAGTGTATTTTAAAGAAGTGAACCAAGAGGGAAGCTCTGCGCATGCGCTGACGAGCAGGGAAAGAAACGCCATTGTTTTTGAATGTCATACTAGCACGTTAGTGTAATGTGCATAATTTTCGTCGCTCTAGGGGTTATATTGGGCTTTAAACCTCTCAAATAGGAGCCGAAATTGTTGGATTTGCAGTCCTGCATAACGTGAACATTAAACAGATGGACACGACAGCTCCAGGAACCCCAGCTAAATTGTCTATTTGTGTTGAAATTCTGGCCAGTATTTTCTTCATAAATTTAGACAGGGGGGGGGGTTCTGTACATGACACACAGTAATCTCCAGAGTAATTGGTGAGTGTTATGATTATAAATTCTCCTTCTGTTACATAAATGTGTATAAGTAATCATTTATTAATTTTAATATACAGTCCACATGTTTATATTAATGTTTACCATAATTCTTGGTAATGTATATTTCATTTGAAATTAATATAGATCAAGAGTGACTTGTGGATATGACAGCCATAGGTATCAAATGGGGACATTTTTTTGTGACCTAGGTGTCCCAAAATTCTTACTTGTCTATGTAACTTTGATAAATAATAATTATCTTTGTTACCATTTACTGGTATGTATCTAATGAGATTCATCCAGGTAAATTTAATTTTCGAAAATTAGTTGCCCATTGGTCCTTGATCGAACTGGATGTAATTAGTAAAATCATTAATTAGTGAATTAATTACTTAATTATTATATGTGAAATGACAGAAGGAGGTGGATGTTAGGTCCACAAATTTACTTAATATGTAGTGGATTATAATTATTACAATATTAAATTTGGTAAGCCAAAGCCTGGCAAGGATTTATATTAGTGTATGTGTATAATATTAATTTTGATAAGCCAAGTCTGACTAAGATTCATATTAATGCATTTAAAATTTATATTATAATTTCCTTACATGTGTAATTGCTAAGCTCAAGTGTAGTTAAAATTATTAATGTATATTTAAAGTTTATATTATAATTTTCATACATGTAATTGCTAAGCTCAAGTGTAGCTAGGATTTATTCAAGGTAAGTTGTGATATTTACCTTTATAAAGTGCATAATTAAGTGCATAATCAGTGTTATTAATTAAGTTGAATTTAATACATTGCATCATGGCTGAAAATGAGGAAATTAATGTAGAAGACAAACATGGAATTTAGAGGAAAAAAATCATCATTGCAGGCTAGAAAGGGTCACTTAATCAAGGCATACAGTAGATGTTTGGAATTAATGAATCAAGAAACTGTGAATACTGATGATTTAAAATTGTATTTAGATTCTTTAGGGAATAGATATGATTCATACAAATTATATTATAACAAATATGAAGGAGATTTGTTAGTAAACTGTGTAGATGAGACAGAAGTAAATCTTATGATTAACCAGTATTATGAATTAAGGAAAAGATTCTTTCTTGCAAAAGTCAGGCCTTGAATAAATTAAAATGTGTAAACCCGGCAGTTAGTCAATCTATTCCAACAAATAATACGTCTTTGCCAAAACTCCCAGAATTATGTTTACCTGTATTTAATCCTGGAGAAAATTGGGAGGAATTTTGGTCTATTTTTAAAGCAGCTGTGCATGATAGGAGTGACCTAGCCTGTGTAACTAAATTGTTTTACCTCAAAGGACAGATAGGAGGAGATGCTCACATACTCATACAAGCATTTTCCAATGTAGATGATTCTTACAAAGAAGCAGTTGACTTGTTGAAGGTCACTTATGGCAATATAGAACAAAGTAGGTTGGATCTAGTGACTATCATTGTTAATTTAAAAACTCCATATCAATCTTACAAAGGTTTACAACAGTTTAGAGTTAAACTGGAGAACACTCTCAAAACTTTAAGTAATAAATATAATCTGAAGGAATTAGACTGGTTATTGAGTGCCATTATACAGAATAAATTAAGCTGTAACACACTTGAATGACTCTCAAACAAGTATCACAAAGGATATTTTGGTCTGGAGGAAATAAGACTAGGTCTACAAGAATTAATTGTTCAGTTGCAGACCAGCCAACCAACTCATTTTAAAGATACAACACATAATAACTGAGGTATCTGCCAAGTTTCACAAGGGGAAAAATTATCACAATGTTAATAATCAGAATTCACCTACTAATAAGAGTTACATAGGTACATATCAAGTAGCAGGAATCAGAAATAATGATTCTCCACAAGGTAAGAAGAATAAGTACCTCCCTAAGAGCAGCGCAGTTAATAAGAAACCAGTCAAAGAAAAGTGAGAATGTCTTTTCTGCAAGGGTACTCATTTTTCTAAGAATTGCAATGCATACAATTCATGGAATGATAAAGTTGAAAGATTGGAAGAACTTGACAGATGTATCAGATGTCTAGGTAATCACAATGTAAAGGATTGTCATGCCAAATTAAACAACTGTTATCAATGTCACAAAGGAAGACACTATATAGTCATGTGTAAGGGTCTATATGATAATGTTGATAATAATGACAATGATGACAATCCTGGCACAACAGTGGCTAATGTAAAAATTGCTGCTAATGTTAATAATGATGGTTTTGCTGAAGTAGCATTACCTGTGTTACAGGTAAAAATCGATGATAAAAGGCATAAATCAAAAAATGTAACTGCATTATTAGACCAGGGATCACAACGTACTTTCATAAAACGTAAATGTCTTGATGGTATGAAAGTACAAATAGGCGATCGTACAACTCTAAAATTATCTGGCTTTCTCTCAGATAAAAGGGCTCAATTGTATGACACTGTTTATGTAACGGTCAGGTTGGGCAATGAGAAAAAACGTGTTAATGCAGTAATTGTAGATAGACTTCTAGAGAAAATATCTACAGTAGGGCTTAGTAAAGCTACAGAAAGACTCACATAAAGTGCCATTTGAAAACAGGTGAATTTGTAAATGAAGTGATAAGCCTATAGAGGCAGGTGCCAGAAGTCGCCAGAAACTTACCACAGGTCAGCTGTTTTTAATAATCTTCCTGGCTTGCTAGTGTACTCGCATATAATCTAGTGATACCAGTGAATAGCAGAATACAGTGTTGTAGTAGCAACTAACCAGTATTATAATGGTACTTAGTGGAGTGGAGTGACTTTCATTAGTTTCTTTTTTCTTGAAATACCAGACGTATACTGTGAATTTCATATAGCCTGTAGTTACCAGCGGTCGCAATATACACAACGAGAAGCAAATATTACTACAGAAAAAGCGCCCTTCCTCCAAAATTTCCACCAGTCAACTATAGTGATAATATAGCATTTATTGTGGTGGAGCCGAAAAAAAAAAAATAGAAAAGCTAGATACAGCGATTGATAAACAAGGGTGGAGGTCGACCGTTCGTCATTGTAGGAGCTGCCAGCAGTCACCGGTTTCTTCAACACGCAAGTTATACTTTTGTATCAATCAAATCACATATTACTCGGGTAGATAATTTCCAGTAGATCCTTCATGTGTTAGCCCAAATCACCGACCAGTATGTTTTAAATAAGCGACCCACTGATCAGATCAGATCGACTGGTCCGAACCCTTGACTGGTCCGAACCCTTGACTGGTCCGAACCCTTGACTGGTCCGAACCCTTGACTGGACCGAACCCTTGACTGGTTTCAAACGGTTTCGTTGGACAATAAAGCAGACTGTAAATGGATGGGGTTGTAGGCGCCCTTATAAACACAAACATTAAATATATATCAGGAACGTGCACGGTAAGCTGTCCAATATACAAAAACAGTTAGAAACAGAAATACAAATAGCTAGAGCTTCATTTAAGGAGGTTATTAATAGAATATTCAAGAGGTTGCTAGTAGAGATTGCAGTAAATCAACCATTCAAATCATTATGAAGCTGTGTGTAGTCTGTGGTCAGTCAAACAAACGGGCTTCCACATGGATAAATTGTCATTTTTGTGGAAATTGGTGTCACGCCCCTTGTGCAGATATCCAAGAACTAGCTACAAGCAGTATTAAAACAGGGAAATGTTTTTGGGTATGCCCAAATGAGATAAATCTGTGGACTAAAATCACAAGGGAATTAAAAGAGGACAACATCAAAGCTGCTTTCATAGAAAACCTGGAAGCTTTCTACAACAGATGGGAACATAAAAAGTCTGGGCCATGATACTGGCCATGTAGTCAGAAACTGTAAGGCTGGAGATGAAGTCCTGGTACTCAGTAAATGTGGGGCTGATAGTGCTGTCCTGGGAGACAGTAATGGTGAAGCTGGAGGTGCTGTCCTGGGAGACAGTAATGGTGAAGCTGGAGGTGCTGTCCTGGGAGACAGTAATGGTGAAGCTGGAGATTTTGTCCAGGTAGTCGGGAATTATACGCAGGAAGGAATACATATAAATGACCTCATAGGGGACGGGAAAGCCATAGTAGGAAAAAGTGTAGTCAAAGATAAGATAAAACCAATATTGCAAACTAGAAATACCACAGGAAATAGCAAACAAGAGGACTCCACTAGCAATAGTGAGGATATATTACCAAAAACAACTGGTGGGAGCTCCATTGATGGTGCTAGGGATGATAGAAGTATGACAGGGAAACATGCACCAATAGGGAATACAGTCACAGAAACCCAAGGCAAACGGAAACCAAGCCTGTGCACATACTATGCACTTGGTATCTGCTGGCATGGGAAATCTGGAAAAACAGATGGGACGTGCAACTATGACCACCCTAGAAAATGCCATGCCCATATGACAACAGGAAAATGCAAACTCCCTTCCTGTAAGCTTTTTCACCCTGAACTGTGTACCTCTTCATTACAGGAAAGACTGTGCTATTACTTAAATTGCCAGGCATACCATCTAAAGGGGACAAAAAGATACAAAACATCCAGGCCATGGGAAAACCTGGGTAGCCACAGCCACTCAAGAGGGAGAGGTTTTTTAGTGCCAGGAAGGAAAAAAAACTGGCAGGAAATGGCAGAAATCGTACACCAAATCCAGTCATTCCTGGAGTGGAACCACAGTCGATGGCCTCCACTCCAAACCAACAGATACAGATACTAATGCCGGAAAAAAAATCCCCCCCCAGTACCAACAATACCACCAGTCCGATAACATTCTTCTTTGCAAATATACAGGGTCTAAAGCCAGCAACAAACAACAAAATACCTTTCATCCGTGGACTGCTTGCAAAGGCAAAGGCAATGTTCGCGGCTTTCACTGGGGACCCACATAAAGGATCACTTGGACAACGAAATATGGATCCCAGGCTACAACCTATACAGATGTGACAGAGTGAACAGGCAAAAGGGGGGGGGGGGTTGGCCTGTACATTGCAGAGTCATTTGTTTGCACAGAAACTGCTTAATGCCTCAAATGATGTAGTGGAAGTTTTAGCAGTAAAAAGTCGAGAAACCAAAACCTAGTCATTGTGGTAGTCTACAAGCCTCCGGATGCAACATCCCAGCAATTCCAAGAACAGCTGTTAAAAATTGACCACTGTCTGGAAAATCTTCCAGTTCCTGCACCCAACATCTTGCTCCTGGGGGATTTCAACTTAAGGCACCTAAAATGGAGGAATATAGCAAATAATATTGTTGCAGTAATAACACCAGGAGGCAGCTCTGATGAAAACTCACACTCACACGAGCTTTTAAATCTCTGCACAAAATTCAATTTAAACCAGCAAATAATAGAGCCTACTAGACTGGAGAATACACTAGACCTCATCTTCACTAACAATGATGATCTGATAAGAAATGTCACCATATCAAAAACAATATACTCAGATCACAACATAATTGAGGTTCAGACATGTATGCGTGGAGCCCCAGACCGACATAATGAGACTAGTCACGAGGGAGCATTCACCAAATTCAACTTCAATAACTAAAGCATAAAGTGGGACCAAGTAAACCAAGTCCTAACCGATATAAGCTGGGAAGATATACTAAGCAGCACAGACCCCAACTTATGCCTAGAACAGATTAACTCGGTGGCACTCGATGTATGCACAAGGCTTATTCCTCTAAGAAAAAGGAGGAGTAGATGTAAAATAGAAAGAGACAGGCGCTCCCTTTACAGGCGACGGAAAAGAATAACAGAGCGGCTAAAAGAGGTCAATATATCTGAAATGCGTAGGGAGACACTGGTCAGAGAAATAGCAAGCATCGAACTTAAGCTAAAAGAATCCTTTAGGAGTCAGGAATCGAGGGAAGAACTAAAAGCCATAATGAAATCGAAAGAAACCCAAAGTATTTCTTCTCCTATGCCAAATCAAAATCGAGAACAACGTCCAGTATTGGGCCCCTACTTAAACAAGATGGGTCCTACACAGATGACAGCAAGGAAATGAGTGAGCTACTCAAGTCCCAATATGACTCAGTTTTTAGCAAGCCGCTAACCAGACTGAGAGTCGAAGATCAAAATGAATTTTTTATGAGAGAGCCACAAAATTTGATTAACACAAGCCTATCCGATGTTATCCTGACGCCAAATGACTTCGAACAGGCGATAAATGACATGCCCATGCACTCTGCCCCAGGGCCAGACTCATGGAACTCCGTGTTCATCAAGAACTGCAAGAAGCCCTATCACGAGCCTTTTCCATCCTATGGAGAGGGAGCATGGACACGGGGGTCGTCCCACAGTTACTAAAAACAACAGACATAACCCCACTCCACAAAGGGGGCAGTAAAGCAACAGCAAAGAACTACAGACCAATAGCACTAACATCCCATATCACAAAAATCTTTGAAAGAGTCCTAAGAAGCAAGATCACCACCCATCTAGAAACCATCAGTTCACACAACCCAGGGCAACATGGGTTTAGAACAGGTCGCTCCTGTCTGTCTCAACTATTGGATCACTACGACAAGGTCCTAAATGCACTAGAAGACAAAAAAGAATGCAGATGTAATATATACAGACTTTGCAAAAGCCTTCGACAAGTGTGACCATGGCGTAATAGCGCACAAAATGCGTGCTAAAGGAAATAACAGGAAAAGTCGGTCGATGGATCTATAATTTCCTCACTAACAGAACACAGAGAGTAGTCGTCAACAGAGTAAAGTCCGAGGCAGCTACGGTGAGAAGCTCTGTTCCACAAGGCACAGTACTCGCTCCCATCTTGTTCCTCATCCTCATATCCGACATAGACAAGGATGTCAGCCACAGCACCGTGCCTTCCTTTGCAGATGACACCCGAATCTGCATGACAGTGTTTTCCATTGCAGACACTGCAAGGCTCCAGGCGGACATCAACCAAATCTTTCAGTGGGCTGCAGGAAACAATATGAAGTTCAACGATGAGAAATTTCAATTACTCAGATATGGTAAAAATGGGAAAATTTAAAACTTCACAGAGTACAAAAAAATTTTGGAAAACAAAAATGGCGAACCCCACTAAAGACCGGGAGTGTCCTGCGGGGGTCAAAACCTTTCCAAAGGACATACTGCCCCCTCGCCCACCCCTCTTCCAAAAATTGAAGGTGTAGGAAACCCCCTTTTCCCCTTTGGGGGGCCAAATTGAGACTTTTTCCTTCAGGGGCATTTGAACTAGGCGGAAAAAAAATTTTTGGGCTGCAAAAACTATAGTTAAGAGGTTTAAATTCCGATAGGAAAATGGGAAAAAAAATTTCACGGCAAAAAAACGGGTGAAAAAACCCCCAATCAAAATGGGAGAAGGTAGGGGAGGTTCCCTTAAACCCGTATTCCTTGGAAAAAAAAGCAGGAGGAAAAGAGAACCTAAAAACAGGGGAACCAGAGGGCCCCTTATTAAACCTACTACGGAAACCCAAAAAAGACTTTTAAGGCGGGGAAAAATTGCCCCCCCCAGAAAAGGGGTTTCAGGGGCCCCAAAGGGTTAAAACACCCAATTTATTGGGGCCGAGGTTCCAAACCCGTTTCCCGGAAACCAAAGGGGGGAACCAAAAAACCCGGGGTCTTTAAAGCTTGCCCCGAAAAAAACCCTAAAGAAAAAGTTCCTGAATCCCCCTGGCCGGGGTGTTTCCCCTTTTGAGCCCAAAACAAAGGTTGGGGCCCCGAACGCCGGTCCCAGCCCCCGGGGGGGTTACCCGACCCCTCTTTTCAGTAAAACCCAAAGTAGTTTTAGCCCTGGGTGTAGGGGTTTGGGTGGCCCAAAAAATTTTGATCGGCTTGCCCAAGGGGGGTTGGTAAAACCCCCCCTTTGCCCCCTTGGGGAAAAACCCTTTTAAAAAGCCCCCTTCGGGGATGAATTTTTGTAGGCCCAATAAAAATTTTTGATAGGGGACTTTTATCCTCCTTTGTTTATGAAAGTGGGGTTAATTTTTTAAAGGGAATGGGGAGGCCTTTAATTGGTGGGTTTTAAATTAACAGCAGGAAAAATAAATTAATTTGAAGAAAGCCCCAGAAAATTTTATAGGGAATCCTGAAGGGGGTAAAAAAGGAAATTTTGGGTAAATTTTTGGGGAAAACCAAAAAAAAAAAAAAAAAACAAAAAAAAAAGGAACGGGTTAAAAAAGGGCTCGTTCCGCGAACTGAGTAAAGACACCAAAATTGTTAACTGTTTAATGTATAATTGCGGGAACAACAAATTTAATAAATTTATAAAAGAGGTTACCCCTGAGCCCAAAATTTTTTGGTCCCTATTTCCCCACATCAGGAGGGAAGAAGGATTCTAAGCCCACTCTCGGGGGAAATTGTGTTTTTTGTAGTGCCAAGAGTAACAAAAAGGGACTGTTTAAATGATGTTTTGATAAAGGTCCGTCTTGACGGAAAAATTTTGGGAGGATATCTTATTAAATTTAAAGGTGAAAAATTATGCTTTCGGCTGAAAAAGTAAAGCTTTCCAAGGGGGGGTTTTTAAAAGAGGTGAGGGGGATTGTCCCCCGCTTCTTAGGGCCCGGGGGAGAATCCTAGTGACCCCTTAGCCCTCTGAAAACTTTCGCTTTAGGGCGTATTTTTTGGGTGACACCCATTTTGTTCCACTTCAAGGCGAAAAAGGGAAACCCCTTAAACTGACGGGAAGCCCATTGAGAAAAGTAAGAGCAAAAAATTTTTATGCGGACAATTTATGGATGTGACATCAATGAAGGGGAAAACTGTTAATGTTTTAAATAGAGGCTAATAAAAAATGAAAGGGCGCAAATGTCCCTCCGGGGGGAAGGGAATAGTAATCGTCCAAATTTAAAAGGGGAAAAAATAAGAAAAGTTTCCCCTGGAGTGAAAGTGCCAAAATTGTAAAGTATGGGATTAACTTGGGGATTTGAGAGAGATTTGTTAATGTTAAAACTAATTTACATATCCCCAAAAAATTTAAAACAAAGGGGTTTTTGCTTGCTGAAGTTTCCAAATTTTTTGATCACTGGGTTTGGACCTTTTTAAAAAGAGGAAAATTTTAAAACAGGAAAGCATGGAACTTAAAGGCTTGGGATGAAATTCTACTGAAAAATTCATTAAGGGGGGATAAAATTAAATTGGTGATTATGAAAAAATTCCCAAAATGTTGGAGTTCCCCCCTAAAGGGGGGCCAACCCAAAGGGGAAAAAAATGTATCACATTTTTTGTGATGCTTCAAAATTGGATATGGGCGTTGCTTCTTCAATGTAAAGTTTTATTTCTTTGTATGTTAAAGGGTAAAGGTCTCCAATTAAATCACGTACCCTTTCCCCAGTTTGGGAAACCAGCCCTTTATGTATGTGCAAATTTGTAATTATAAAAAAATAAGTGCGGAGATAATATTTGTGACACTGTAAAATTTTTTCTGAAAATGAGGTATCCTTACTGGATTTTATATTGGAAGCAGTAAAATGTTTACATACAAAAAAAGTCGTGAAATTAATCGATGCAAAAGAAGTTAATAGTTTGGGTAGCATTGTTACATTTATCATTACCTGGTGAGGGAATCCAGTGATTTTTTGTCTCGAGGTTTACTTATGTAAATTTGTAAATGTGTTTTATGGTTTAAAGGGCCGAGTTGGTTGGTAAATAAAAACTAATTGGCCTGTAAAAAGACGTATATTGCTCCGTTGAAATTACTGTGACCATGCTCCCCAAAAGTTTGTCCTCCCTAGCCCTTGATATAAAAGGGTATTTTCTTTACCCAAACTATCAATGTTTTAAATGTTGGTGTTTAAATTTCTAAACAAGATGAATTCTATGTAAGTTTTCACATCCCCTTTTAAAATTGGATAAAGGGGTACAAGGAAATTTGGGAAAAGAGTTAAATTTATGATGAAAAAAAAAAAATTGTAAAGGTTCCATAATAGGAAAAAGGGGCCCGTATTTAGAGAAAAGTAATTTGGTGCAGAGGTAGGTTACAAAAAAGCTGGGGGTTGGGTGATTATGTTAAAAAACCCCATCTTAGCCCCCAAAAATCATCATCTAAAAAATTTAGTTGTTTTTTAAATGCCCCTAAAAATGTTAAAGTTTGGGGGGGTTCAGATACCTTTTTAAGTTTAGGGAAAATTTCGGATTCCACAAGGGCGAAAAAGTAAAAAAAGGGTGATTAAATTTGTGTAATATGTCGCCGTGTGGATGAGATCCTATATGTACCCGGTCCCCACCACTGCCCAAAAGGAAAATGTAAATTAATGAAAAACCCTTGATGTAAAAAGGTGTAGGGGCTATAGTGATCAATAATTTTAAAGGTATTTTAGTGGGTTTCCCCTGAAAGTGTTGTTTGTTTGTTCATTTTTTGCTACAGCACATTTATTTAGAAAAATGGCACGGACTTGTCTGCAGAACGTTTATACAGCGTTTTGAAAATTTTTCAGTAGAGTTGTCCAAGATTGATGATTTTGGTAAAGCACAAATTTTGTGCGGTGCTCAACATTTAATAGGTTAAAAAATAGTAACGATGTTTAATCTTGTTAACCCAGTGAGGGGTTTTTACCGGAAATTTTTTTACTCCTAGAGCCCCTTTTGGCAGGGGGGGGGCGTACGAAGGGAATAGGACAGTGAAAAAGGGTCTCAGTAAAGTACTCCTGGAAAAAAATTAATTTGGAGAATTTGTGGAGTTGGGAGGCGGGAACGGGTCAAATTAGGGTTCTCGTACTGGTGATACACCTGATGCGGTATTAACACCTTTCACCCAAAAAGTGGAAGGAAATTGGAAGCTGCCCCTGTCTAAGAAAAATCCCGAAGAAAAGTGTGAGATTACAAAGATTTGTCAGTTGTTGTTGTGTTAAAATTTAAAAATGTTAAATAAAATAATTGAAAATTGGTCTAAGTGTGGCATAAGGAAAACTTCTTACACATGAACACTTTTTGGGGCGAAAAAGGGGTAAAACGAAAGTTCAAAAGGTGTTGTGTTAATTGATACTGAACAACATCGAACTTGTGGCCCCTTGGGCAAAGTATTGAATTTTACCCCGATCACAAGGGGTTGTCGGATGTCAAAGTGTTGTGTCGGGCCAGGGGTTTAACAAAAATTTTTAAAAAGTTTTCCCCTTTGGGAATTTAAAAGGTATTCAACAAACGTAAATGAAAAATTGGGGGGAAATGAACGAGTGGTTTGGAAAATAACCTGGCCGAGTGATGCGGAAGTTGAAATATGGGGAAAACCCTTAGGGAACAGCCCCCCTCAAGCCCGAACGGGGGAATTGTTCCTAAAAGGAAGGGCTAATTTGATCATTTTACAACGAATTGTCCCGGGCCCCCGTGGGAAAGTTTATATTTTCGAAAAACAGTATATGTAAATTGATGACCCAAAATTTTATTTTTAAAAATTTTGTTATAAAAATTGGAAGCCCCGGCCTGTGCGGCAGAGAGACTCGCCTGTTTGAAAATAGTCAACAAACCCCTTGTGAATAAACGAGAATTTTTGCACTTGGAGGTTAAATTGGGTGACACCTCTCAAATAGGAGCCCAATTTTTTGGATTGTTCCTGCATAATTGAGATATCAGGGACTGGAAAGACAGTTCCAGGAACCCCAGTAAGTCTGTTTATATGTTATTGGCAGTGTTTTTTTCTGGTAGACAGTTATCGTAGGGGTTTTTAAAAGGGATTCGAGGGTTGAAGGTAGCAATTTGTTGGGTGGTAACGATTATTTTAGGTTGTGATGTGGAGGGGAGCCCAGCCTTGCCTGTTTGCCTATGTCAACGCCCCCATGAGGAGGAGGCAGAGGTCGAAGTACCAAAGCGCATCCCATGACGTCACACAACAGTCACAGGCCTAGGGATCTCCTATCTAAAGCACATGGATGATACTGATATGCTATACAACAGGGATCAGCAACTATGCTGACAGGTCGGTCATGTTACGTATGTCGTCTCGACATACACTACTATCTATAGGCTGAACAGGCAGGTAGTTCTGGGCTGATTCTATTCAATAACAAATTCATATATTACTTAGAATTAATGGATGGTATCATAATGGATGTTAACAAAATGAGTTTTACGTAATGGGTGTTAATGTAATCACTTTTAACGTAATGAGTTTTAACGTAATGAGTTTTAGCATAATGCATTACAAACTATAAGAACAAATCATTGTACTATATGGATGGAATTGATCGATTGATCTGTATTCATGCACTCTACGGATTCTGAGGAAGAATAAATATATATATACAAGGTGAAATTAACAGCAAAGGCATCTGGTGCGCACTCAGATCATTACTGTCAAATTCTCAGAATACGGAGGGAACGTGAATACGAAAAAAAAAAAATTCTGAAAAACTAATCAGTTAATAACAAATAGTTGACAATTTACTTCATCTCAGACATCTAGTTATACAGACTATGTACATTTAAATCCAATTCTGCGAGGGTGAGGTTTACATATGCAGAATGGTTATCATCTCTGGGAGGATCGAATTCCTCTCCAATGGCTAACACATGCCTTGACTGAGGGAGATCTGAGCGAATATCTACAAAAGATACTTGTGGGTTTCTCATTACTTGTCGAGTACGCAAGGAGTAACGACATTCAGGTTGGTTATCTGACTGAGTATTTGAGGTAGAGGGTACAGAGTCAAGAGGATTTTCAGCATCTGTCACATTAGTCTGGGTAGCAATATCATCAATATCGCATACTAATTTCATATGATCTAAATGCGATTCTTTGTACTTACCCGTACTAATTTCTCTAACCTTATACTTATTACCAGAGATATGTTCTACAACTTGATAAGGTCCGACAAACTTTTGATCGAGCTTAGGCATTGGGGATGTTTTGTTGAAATTTGTCAGCATTACTCTTGAACCTACTTTGACTTTTGATGGCTTAGCACGGCTATTAGTTACTCTAGTAAATTCTGCTGTTGATTTATGAAGTGTTTCACGGATTCTTCTAAAAACACTTTGAGCCATGCTGGTACGAGTTGCTATGAAATCATCAGGGTTGTAATTAGGTTTCGGAGTGGAATATAACAACTCATAGGGTAAACGCTTGTCTACACCATACAATGCATAATGTGGAGTATCACCTATGGAAGCATTGTAAGCAGAATTTATGGCACATTGGACATCTGGTATGACTTCATCCCAAGTTTCACTATTGGGGTTGATAGTGGCTCTCAGGACATCAAGTACTTTCTTATTGGTTCGTTCGGCTAACCCATTGCTGGCAGGATGATGAGGAACAATGGTGGATTTAGAGATCTTGTACAAAGTACACAAATTTTCAAGAATCTCATCACAGAATTCACCTCCATTATCTGTTCTTTAAACGCTTTAGCTACTGTCTCTGCAGTCTTATCTGCAATAGGAACTAACTCACAATATCTGGTGAAATGGTCTACCATAACACACAGATGTTTGTTGCCTTGGAGGGAACATTTAAAATTGGTTAACAAGTCAAGGGCAACTCTTTCCCACGGTTCACTAGTGGTTGGGTACACTTGGATTGGATTAGGACCATTGACATTTCCTTTATGTTGCATACAAACACTACATTTCTTAACATAATCTGAAATGTCAGTTGCCATACGTGGCCAAAAGTATTTCATTCTGGCTTGTTTCACAGAACAATCCATACCAGGGTGTGCAACACCTGGTGCATCATGAACTAGCTGTAGAGCTATGTTCACTAGTGACTGTGGAATTACTAACTGGTACACTCTTCTGCTTGGAGTACCCAACTCGGGTGTTCGATACAGTTATTCTTGGCTCATTACAAAGTCACTAATGGGTGCTGGTGGCTTCACAGTAAAAATAAGATCTTCCTGGAGCAGGAATCGAATCACCAGAACACAAGGGATCGGTTCTTTCTTACTGGAGGAATGCACAAACTCGGTGGAGTGGATGACTCTCCCCGGTTGAAAAAAAATAATGCTATAACACGCCATATGAGCAAGGGAGAACGAATCTACTATCTCAAACTGCAAGCACAGGAGAAAATAAATGAACACGGTCAACAATGCTGATATTCAATCTGAGTCGCACACAGTGACACGAGGTATCAGCTATAAAGAAACTACACTTACAAACGTTAGCAACACGTGCAAGTTACTCGAGAAATAACTTCTTCCAATGCACTGATTACTGTCAACTAGGATGGGATCACAATCTGAAACACAAGGGACAACAACAACACTCAAGTGAGCACACTAGCCACAGAAACGTCTTCTGCAACGGCTTGTGGCATCAGCAAGAGATGGCATAACTCGTTGCAAGTAAAGTTCTTCTCAAAGCATCCCCTGGGAAGGAACGAGTACTTGAACAAGTCACCATCGCAAGGATAGTAGTCTCAGCACTATCCTGCAGAGCCCAGCCTCTGCCTGTCCTAGCCTATGTCAAATGCCGACTGAGGAGGAGGCAGAGGTACGAACATACACATGCGCATCCCATGACGTCACACAACAGTCACAGGCCTAGGGATCTCCTATCTAAAGCACATGGATGATACTGATATGCTATACAACACAGGGATCAGCAACTATGCTGACACAGTGAGGTTTTCTGAGTATGATACACATTAATCTCCAGTCAAATTGGTGAGTGATATTAAGATATATTCTCCTTCATTAAGTAAATGTGTGTATATATAATCATTTATTAATTTTAATATACAGTCCACCAATTTTTATATTTACCAGAATTCTTGGTGTGATGCATATTTCATTTGTAATTAATAGGTCTAGAGCAACTTGTGGATATGACAGTTGTAGGTATCGAAGGGGGACATTTTTTGCGACCTAGGTGTACCAAATTCCTACTTGTCTATGTAACTTTGATAAATAATAATTATCTTTGTGACCATTTACTGGTATGTACATTATAAGTTACATCCAGATAAATGCAATTTTCCACAGGTGATGCAAGGAACCAAATCACAAAAACAAACAAAAATAAAAACACAATGTTATAAAAAGTAGATTTACCATCTCATGAAAAAGATAAGAATTACACATGCAAGCCTCTCCAAGTAGGACACATACGCCTGTAAAACATCTAGAAAACTGTTACCACACATAGAGCTCACGGTCCATCACAACAATTGAAAAATACATTAATAGACATATATAGTCCCGTTGAAAAACCATACGACACAACATAATGTATAGACAAGATAATAAGGAACAAATATCAATCAGTGCAAGAAGCACACCAGAATACAAAAACAAGAAAATACAACACCTCAGGCCATCCAAAAAATCCGTATGTCAATGTAACAATATCTTTTGACAGTGGTACAGGTCATGTATTTACACCTGTCATCAATACCTTCCCCTCAAGGGAAATAATCAATAAGTATTCCTCTCACACCTACCACAGCCATTTACACACGTACACCACCAGTCATGCCCATCCACCCATCACCTCACACACCAGGAGGCCAACCGGCTGAATACCCCTGACTCCCCCCAACTGACTCACACCTTCATTTTTCTCCCTTCATTTACAGCGCCAATAAATCCCCTATTGTTAGCCCTCTATAACCCTCCAAAAAAGCCACCCCCTCCCCACCCATTCCCGTATATGTTCCTATTGTGGCACGAGGTTCGATAAAACGTTGCCCCCAATACCCTTTGCCTCATCCCCCCCCCTCCCTTTCTCCCTCATACCCACAAGATGTATACATAATCCACGATTATATATGCTAAAGCCCCTGCGACACACTCATCCACCCTGCCCATATCAAGACACAGCACCCACAACACCGACACGCCTTGATCCCCACCCTTGCTACCACCCTACTCATCCACCTCCTGACACACGCCATTCCTTCACAAAAATAGACCACATGATATGCAGTCTCCTCCCCACCACATGTGCCACGCCCCCCCACCCTCCATGACCCGCCTATTCCTGAGCATCGCTCCCAATGGCAAAATGCCATGCAGGAAGGGATACATAACCTCACACACCCTTGGTCTTATCCTTAATTAATTTGCAGAATCTTCATCATATTTCATCCCATGCATAAGTAGGGTAAACCCCTTCTACTGGCACCACTACACTACCCACTAACATTTTACACAAAATTCCCACCTTTCCTCGGTTCCCTAGCTAACACTAATGCCAGTAACACTTTCACATTTCTTCAATTCTGCTCCCCCGTACCATCTCAGTTGATCATGAACCCTATCTAGCTGCTGCCCCCCCCCTCCATCCTCCTACACGCATCACTTCCCTCTTAATGAACACGCATTTTATGTGCCTTCGCAGGTCCAATAATCCTAACCGTCCCTTACTTACCAGTAATATCACTACCTCCCTTTGCATCCAATCACATCTAGAAACCCACAAGAATTTAAATACCATTCTGAGAACACTCGTGATTGTAGTTCCTGTCAATGGCAACACTGCCGATACGAACCAGATTTTACTATATAATAATACATTGATCACAATTGCTCTTTGCCTAAGGGTTAAATGGTATGGTCGCAGCATTCCTAAGCGTTGTTGCACATGTTCCACCATCCTATTCGAATTCGCCTCTCTTGCTGCGCGCAGGTCAGCCTCAAAGAGGACTCCACATATTTTCAGACTCAGACCCTGCTGCTGCACGACATCATATCCCCACTCCACCCTCACTGACCACTCTCCCAGCACAATGATCATCTACTTCTCCAGGTTTACTTTCATCCCTGTAGCTCCCCCAAACATGCACATGACCTCCCCCAGTGCCCCCAACCTAGTCTCCTCACACACCAGAATAGTTGTGTCATCCATGTAACCTACCAAACCAGGCCTGGTTTGGTAGTGGCAGATGAGGTTTAATGTGGATAAGTGTAGGGTACTTGCCCTTGGTAATGAAAATAACCCTCGAAGCTATAATCTAGGTGAAGTAGAGCTTGGTCATACAGAGTGTGAAAAGGACTTGGGAGTCGTGGTAAGCAGAAATCTAAAGCCAAGACAGCAGTGCCTCAGTGTGCGCAACGGGGCCAACGGATTACTTGGATTTATCTCAAGAGGTGTAAGTAACAGAAGTCCAAAAGTTATTTTACAGCTCTATACATCACTAGTGAGGCCTCATTTAGATTATGCTGCTCAGTTTTGGTCCCCTTACTACAGGATGGACATAGACTCATTAGAGAACATACAGAGAAGAATGACTAAAATGATTTACTGTGTAAGGAACCTCCCATATGAAGATAGACTTAAAGCCTTAAATCTCCACTCTCTGGAGAGGCGTAGAATGAGGGGAGATATCATTGAAGTGTATAAGTGGATGACGGGCATAAACAAGGGAGACATTAATAAAGTACTGAGGGTGTCAAACCAGGTAAGAACCAGGAATAATGGATTTAAGTTGGATAAATTTAGATTTAGAAAGGACATAGGTAAGTACTGGTTTTCTAACAGAGTTGTAGATGCGTGGAACAGTCTTCCCAGTGGGGTGATAGAGGCTAGGACCTTGGGTAGCTTTAAGAAGAGACTGGACAAATATATGAGTGGGAGGGGCTGGGTTTGATTGGTGTTAGGGGGTGCGGGAGTTGTTTCTTGAGTAGCTTTAGGTAGATGTCGTCTTGATAAGGACCTGCCTCGTATGGGCCAGTAGGCCTTCTGCAGTGTTCCTACATTCTTATGTTCTTATGTTCCTCACACTAACCCCTCCCCCATTTCCTAGACATCCTCCACAATCCAAAAGGGTCCTGAACACATGTAAACAATAGTTGTGACATTGCACATCCTTGCCTAAGACCCCGCCCCATGTTAACTGCCTCCCCAACGCACCTGTTGATTTTCACCTACGTTTTCACTCCCCAGCACAATGTTTCAACCCACCACACAATTTCCTCCCTAAAACCCTGTCTGATGAAAATATTCAGCAATGCTCCCCTTTCTACCCTGTCATACGCCCTCTGCAAATCCAGTGCCAACAACCCCCCTCCTCCCCTCCATTATTTCCACAAACCCCTTAATGATTCATGTCCCATGACCATTGACCTACCCGGCAACCCAAACTGAGACTCAGGCACCACCCATAACTTTTGCAAACAACTTATAATCAGCACAGAACAACGAAATGGCTCAGTAATCCCCAAGGGTACTCTGCCTTTTCCCCTTTGGAATGAATACCGCCACAGCCATTGCCTGTGTTTCTCCCATCTTACCTCCTTTCATCACATTCATTAATTGAACCAGAATTCCCCTTAGCAGCCCCCAATGTTGCACATAAATTAACACGGTAAACCATCAATCCCGGGCGCCTTTTCCTTACTCATTTCAGTAAGCGCTCTCCATATCTCCTCCTCCTCCTCAATGAACCCCCCAGTGCCTCCCGATTACTCCTCCCCAGTTTACATGGCTCGAACCCACACACTTGCATTAGAACCTCCCCGTCTACCCCATGGCTTTTCCAGTACCCCTCATACCATCTATCCACATATGCACTCATCCCTTTTGTGTCCCTTAAGACCTGACCCTCTTAAAATCCCCCCACTGAAGATGTGGCTTCTAATCCCGGGATTGTAGTCATTTGCTGTCTCAACTTCTGTCCTCGCAGCACACAAACTGACGGTCTATCTCCCCATAGAACCTCCCCCATCCCCGCCTGCACCTGCACTGCTGCAAAACGCTCCTCTGGCAACTCCTTTATCCTCCTCTTCAACATTTGTATATCCTCCACTGGAAAATTTCCAGCCACTGCCCCCCCTTCCACATAACATCCCCGTAATCTATCTTCTAAGTAACTGGTTAATCCAAACCCCAATTGGTTAATTCGTTTACCTTCCCTCATGTAAAACTGACGGATCCTTGCTTTTGCCACACTATCCCACCATCCCACCACATCCTCTACAGTCCCTCCCTCCATACAAATCTGTTTGCATAGCACTGCAAACCTTCCAATTCCTCTTCATCCCCCTGAACCATCGTATTCAGTTTCCAATAACTCCTATGCCTATGCAACAAAGCCGCCCACCCCACCTCCACCATTACTGCCCTATGATCAGAATAGGCATCTCAATGGTCTTAAAAGACTCAACCATTTTCCTCTGCAATAGATATATCCTGTCCAACCGTGCCGAATAGTCCCTCCATACAAAAGTATGCGCCACCTCCCACATCCATCCGCATCCCTTAACTGGATACCCTTGAAAAGGCTCCCTAGGACTCTAGATAAATATCCCGCCACCCTGGGTTACACATCTGCCCTCTTGATAACACAATTCCAATCGTCCCCCACAATTGCCACAGACGGTAACGTGCGTAGGATGTACACAAGTTCCTCACGCATGAAGTCCGTCTTCACTTTCGCATCACTTTCAGCTAGGGCATATACATATACGAAAACCACACTCTCACCCATCCACCAACCTTCCACATGCATGACCCGCCTCCCTCTCCCCCCTCACTCCTATGCAAAACAAATGGGCTCTCCTCTCTGATCAACACCCCTACTCCCCCTTTCAACCAGTTAGACGACAATACAAACGCCTGATATCCAGGCACCACTAATTCACAACCAATCTTAAATTTGTGTTCCTGTACAAATGCCACATCCATGTTATATCTGTTCATAAACACTTTAAAGCACTAGCGTTTCACGCCATCACACAAACCATTTATATTTATAGTTACACACCTGAGGCCAGCTTAGGGGTTCCATCCCCGCCGCCTCTCAACACTCTTCCCATTCCGACCAGTCCCCTGGGCACTACCTTTGCCCCTCTCACCCACTCCTTCCCAACCCTCTTCGCACCACCTGCTGGTGTTGCCCTCCGTGAGGGTTACCTCGATTTCCATGTCCCTGTCTTCTTCCTTGGCCTTTTGCGCCAGGTCAGAACATCGTCCGAATCTGACCCCACTGCCCTTTTCCAATGTTATGACTCTGCCTCCATGGCAGTGTCCTGAGAGACTGCACAATTGTATTTCCATCTCCACCATCCGTATTCCACTTCACGGTCCTCTGTGGCAGCCACAAAGGCCATCACAGGGCCCACATGGTCTTCCCTCCTCTCACATACTACGTCCTCTGCCTCAACCCCAGTCACCTGCACCTTGTGACCCTCCTCCTCGTTAGGCTGTAACAAGCTTCTCCTCTATAGCCTTCACCTCGGAGCACACTTGCACCTCGGAGCACACTTGCACCTCCTCGCTCAGCGTCGGTATGGTGTTGGGCTGGTTAATCCTTGGGCTCCACCCCCTCCCCGTTTCTGCAGGTGTAACCTCCTCCTCCCCCACTCCATGTACGACTATGCCCTCCATCTTGACATCGGTCTTCCTCAGGCATCTCACGCTCAATAGCAGATGCTCCTCCACTTGCAAGCCCAGGAGCGCATTTCTGCATTCCACACTCCAGCACCATATGTTCATGTGCTCCGCACAGGCGGCACCTCCGCCTTTTGGCTGGCATATGCAACCATTACCTGTGTTTTAAACTCTTCAAGGTAGACATATGAGGGTATATGATGTTTCAATGTCATTTTAAGAGTTAAGGTGCCTTCCAGAAATCCCCACGTAGGTCCCTATTACCCATTTTCCCAAATTGACCATATGAAAAGTCCCCCATCTTTCGAAGACACGCGAATGTCCACTTTGTCCACTTCAAATGGGATGTTGCGAGCTTGGGCCCACATGTAAATGTCGCAATACATCAGTCAACTTGACCCTCACTGCTGGTGTCATGTTAACACAGACATCTTGGATCCCAACGATTCATACGCTGGAGCGGTTTGCACTTTCACAAGCAGTCTATATACCCCATTCAGTGCCACTCCATGTAAATCTTCGTTCTTTATCCCATACGCATCAAGTATAATCGCTGGTAGTAACACTTGGGCTGACGTAGGCTTACTGCCCACAGGGTGAGCTCAATTCCCACAGTGTTTACTCGACAGCGCACACCTTGTGCCATGTTGTCTCTGGTAGCTCGCTTGGGGGATCAGTAGAGGGGTGCAAAGCACGACCACACTCCACCTCATCCAGGTAGCGAATGTTATCTCAAATTGAGCTATGTATCGAAGAAGGTTTAGAAATACGTAATACATATTATATGAAAAAAGAGACTAGACAAGTGTGCAGATACGATATAGCTCATAATGATACTTTTTTGGACTATGCTTTAATAGATAAAGTTAGACTGGTAGCCTAATGATGTGCATATTTCATAGAGAGGCAACACATATGAGACTATTATAGTTGTAGTTACAGTGAAAGTAAGAGGTACATGAAAATGGCATCGATAGGTAAAAGAGAAGTGAAGGCTTATAAATTAAAGGAGATTGGGTAAAGTTAAGATTAAGATTAAAGCAGCAGAGTTAACTGAGATTAAGAAATGATAAGAGCAGGTAAGAATATAGTTTTTTTAGTAGCTGATGTATTTGATCAGTATATACATGAAATGAGGAAAATTCTCTAGGGATTGACAAAGTGTATGCACTGTCCTTCAATATAGGGGATAGATAGATGTAAAAATTATAGGGGTATATTGGTGTTAAGTATGCAACGTGAAGTGTATGGTAGAGTTATTAATAAGAAAAATATGGATAAATTAGAAGGAATGAAGAGGAACGAAGGTTTTAGGAAGGGTAGGGGATGTGTATACAAAGCATTTAGACTGAAGAACTTATGTGAGCAATACATAGATAAAAAGTAACGAACTTTTTACTGCCTTTATGGATTTAGAAAAGGCATATGATAGGGTAGATAGGGAAGCAATGTGGCACTTTTTGCAAATGTATGGAATAAGTGGAAGTTTACTTAAACTAATGAAGAGCATTTATGAGGATAATGAGGCGCAGGGGAGAGATTATTTTCCAGTGAAAGTGGTGTGTGATGTTACCATGGCTGATAAATTAGATATCTGTGCAACACTTCGGTATCTTTATTTTTTAGTAAATGCTATAAGTCCATCAGTTTTGATAAGAATGCAGCACATGCACTTTGACAGGTGAAGCAGTAGCAGGCGGTGTCACCATGGAAAACTTCACTGGTGAGAGTGAGTTATGACTGTAGGTTAGTAAAGTGTACAAATCACTACATCATGATCCCTAGATTTTGCTGTTTTTGGCAGGAATATAAATAAATGGTTCAGAAAACCGACAAGTTGATTATTTTGAAACTTATGCAACACTTGTGTTGGCGAAATGTTTCCAAATTAAAGTGCTCAAGTGTCTGATTTATCGACTTGTCGGTTCTCTTTTGAGGGAAAAGTTGAATAGATTAGAGTGGAAGGATGAATGAGTGGCGGTGGTAGTATAATCGGTTGAATACTTGCTCAGTAAGGGGTGTGTATCGTTCCCTCTACCCCTATCCCATGAGGGGATACCATGGGACCCTCCTGATGAATCGACGTTACTTGGCTTTATGTTCCCATCAAGTCTGTAAGTATTGAGCTAGTTAGTTTAATATGTTTATTATGCACCCCATACCCATCCTGTGGGCGGTAGTCAAAAGATTACAGAGGTACATAATGGGTCCAGGGACTGGGCCTCAAAGGTTTGATAGCTGAGCAAGTTACAGAGGTAATGAATTCACAATTTACAAAGGTAATGAACTCACAATTTATTGAGCTCCACTCTTGTTTATTGTTATATTGTGTGCTGGGTTTTTTGTTAATTTAACCGGATCTGATTTGACTTTCGTATTTTAGAGTAATTTCTCTTAGTCCTCACTATTTCTTTTAAAGGCCTTCTGTCTATCGGGTGTGTGATTGCATGTCCTGGTTTTAACATTTTGTTATTCTGTTTCTAACCTTGTTGATCGGATTGGGTCACTTGACACTGCCGACATACGGAGAGCAGTTTGATGTAGGCAATAGATCAGAAAATCTACCTCATCTTTAATGGAAGACAACAGGTCGTCAACGCCCTCCAGCAAACCTCCATCGATTATGCTGCCAGAAGTTTACCTTGGTGAAACATTGGCGTCTGTACTCAGTCTGGGGCTGAAGTTTAAACCAATTGCCTCCACCAGTGACTACTGCGTCTCACATTGGCTTCCCGTTCACACACCGTGGATCCTGAGACCTACTTAACACAACCATTGGAAGGTCAGAATACCATCTGTCCACTGTATATATTAACTTCGTTTCACGACATTTAAGTATTTTTTTTTTTTGAGGGGGGGAATTTATTGCTTCACTTAGGAACATTTCATGTTTGTTTTACATTTTATATAATTACATTTTTTTTTTGCATATTATCAATATAATTGTTTATTTTCTTCTGTTATAATTTATTGTTCTATTTTTCTTTTCACGAGGAGAAATGGTCCTTTCAATATTCTTAGAGGGTCTTGAAAGGGCCATTATACCTTCACATCTCTAAACCATTAATCTTCATCACAATGGTTGTTTATCATATTTAGAGATGTGATTGTACAAGAAGTGAGTGTTTGTGATTGAGAGATAATGAATTTGGTACGGAATGAGAGATGGCACAATAACTTTTTGCTGATGATAGTTCTTTTGGGAGATTCGCAAGTTGCTGTCAGGGGAACGCCTTTCGCCTGATCAAAATGAATGGAAAAATAAATAAATAAATAAAATACTCGAGGTATAATAATGAAGATAGTTTTTCAAGGCTTTAAATTGAGATTAAATAAGAATAAAAATTGGCCATTGTGGTTCTGGTAAGCTGTTAGGGCAGGAGAATGTTAAGCCCAGGATGGTCTTCTGATGTTTGAAGAAATGGTGTAGGTTATCCTGGGTGGTGGTGTTCATCCGATGATCTGGAATCTTCTGTTAATACTTAGTTGTAGCACCACAATTATGATTTTAGAGGGGAGGAGTTGTCGTAATGTCCTACTAAGTCCAATAGACAGGTATCTTGCTCCAATATTTAAGCGTCTACCCTGGATGACCAGGCCAGCAGAAGAACTGATAATAAGAGAAAATACACTGGTTACCAAAAGTTAAAAAAGGACAACACCGAAGAAAGAAAGATTGGTATTTAATTCCAACGTCATTACTGGCAATCTGGAAAATAGAAAAAAACAACGAACAGAAATACTCCTGGTAGATCACCTTACCGGATGAGGAGAAGAGTGGAGGTGCAGTAACTCTCCAAACTTCAACCCACACCAGGTAAGGTTAATACTACCCGGAGTAAAAATTAAAGCAC
The DNA here is from genome assembly GCF_026875155.1 of Cherax quadricarinatus. Lineage (NCBI taxonomy): Eukaryota > Metazoa > Arthropoda > Malacostraca > Decapoda > Parastacidae > Cherax > Cherax quadricarinatus. The sequence continues at coordinate 22,561,273 of NC_069404.1, forward strand.
ATCAGATCCCAGGACCTGGAGTTTCACCTGCAGTAACACGCTAATGGTTCCTCGTTGTCTGAACAACCATAACCTCACTTAATACCGGCTTTTCCCTCACATTCCAAAGATGATAAATTAATTTGGGAGTGTATGTTCAATTAGGAAATTCAAGTAAACGTATGAAAGAAAAAAGTGATTCGAGTATAAAGAAAAGCATGAAAAACTAGACATTAGATATTTGATTGGAAGGAGGAAATATAAAGGAAGGAAATGTGTTTAGATATTTTAGAAATTTTGCCAACAATAGGACTCAAAATATCAACAAGCCATTTGGATAATTTATATGAAACTAATTGAGCCCTATTATTGGCAAAATTTCTAACTTTAATGTTAAAAACAACATAGATTTAGTTGATAAATTAAGCTCCTTGACTGACTTAAATGATTTTAACATGGTTAGTTTTGATGTTACTTCCTTGTTTACGAAAGTTCCTGTTGATGATTTATTAAGTTTCTTATCTGAAGAACTCGTTAACTATGATTTACCATTGCCAGTTCCTACTATCATTAAACTTATTAAACTTTGCATTGTTGATGCAAAATTTGTATTTAATGATAAGTTTTACTCTCAGAAGTTTGGTATGGCAATGGGAAATCCTCTTTCACCTGTTCTTAGTAACCTATACATGGTTTTTTTTCAAACAAGGCTGCTTAACACAATCCTCCCTAATAGAGCTAAATGGTTCAGATATGTTGATGATATTTTGTGTCTTATGCCCAAAAATGTAGATATACACCATTTCCTTGGCAAATTAAATAGCTTAGCCCACTCTATAAATTTTACTGTTGAATTTGAAGAAAATAACTCATTGCCTTTTCTAGATGTTTTAATTATTAAGGTTAATAATAAATTCCAATATAAAATTTACAGAAAACCTACAAATAACTGTTCCTATGTCCACTATTATTCCTCGCATCAAGATAGAGTCAAACTGTCTGTTTTCTCATAAATGTTTTTGAGAGCTTTACGAATTTGTAGTCCAGAGTTCATAGATGAGGAAATATCCAAAATTTATCAAATAGGTAATGATTTGAAATACCCAAGAAATGTAATTGATAAATCTTTTAAATTTGCTAGAAATACTTTTTACAATCCAAAAAGGGACAACCAGCCTTATTCAACTAAAAATATGTTGGTTCTCCCTTACCATGAAAACTTAATTGATATGCCTTCTCTTCTTAAGACTTTTAATATTAAAGTTGTATTCAAAAATCTTGATACAGTAAAAAAACTTTTGATAAAGAATTCCCCCCAAAATGCTGATGGATGTGTCTATAAGATTCCTTGTAAAATTTGCGATGAAGTTTATTACGGTCAAATTGGTAAAAATTTCGAACTAAGATTAAAACAACATAAATATAGCATTAGAACTGGAAAAGATTCCAATGCTCTATTTATTCATGTAAGAGATTTTAACCATCCAATTGATTTTCAAAAAGTTGAGAAAGTAGTATCAAGCAAGTCCATGGTCGACAGGAATATAAATGAATCTTGTTTTATAAAAAGCAGTTTTGACATATAATAATATGAATATTTCCTTTGGTTTATATAAATTAGATCCATTTATAATTAATAGAATTTGGGAAGAACTTAATAATACATTGGACAAATAATAATTTTTTAAATTTCTTATTTCTTAGGTAGAATAGTTTGTTGGTGGGTTGTGTGAAGGACCTGTCTAGTTCGGCCGGCGGGCCTGCTGTCTCGCGTCAGGTGTTTCTTTGCTGTTGGATCTGATAGTGAGGTGTGGGCTACCCCTTTATATACCTTCCTTTGATGCTTTACTTTTATTGTTCCTTGATAATGTGAGTAGTCACGAAAGCGCTTGGAACTTCTTTATTCTTTCACAGTGGTTGTTTTGCATATATATATATATATAATATATATATATATATTATATATATATATATATATATATATATATATATATATATATATATATTATCTATATATAATAATATATATACACACATATATAATATAATATAATACAGGTTGGTAGGTAGACAGCCACTTCCCCCCCCCTTCCCCCACCGTCCAGGGAGGTTCTACCGTCCCGCCAAATGAGTGCAATATGGGAATCTGTAAATATTTTACACAGTAGGATTACTGGTGCCTGTTCTTCGTCAAATAAACATGAAGGATAAAAGGTACATTTTGCTACTATTTACATTTAGTTCATGCTACACATACACGTACCTGCATACATATACACACTCATCAATTTTTTTTTTTCAATATTCTTACTAGTTCTTACTCTTATTTATTTTCCTTTTATCGCTATTCTGAAATAGAAAGAAATTATTCCTCCGTAAGCCATGAATATCGTAAAGGACAACAAAAAAATCCTTGAGCAAGAGGTTGGTGACCTCTTCTCCTGTATAAATTACTGAATATTAGAATAAGAAAAGCTTTATAAAAATATGCATGGACGTAGTGCAGATGTTAAGAAAGAGATGACTGTTAACGGTATGAATGAAAATAAGCTGGATGTCCTGGCTTTTAGTGAAACAAAGTTGAAGGAGATAGGGAAGTTTCAGTAGGGAGAAATTAATGGTATTAGGTCAAGTGTATCTGAGAGTTAGAGCTAAGAAAGGAATAGCAATAATGATGAAGGATCAGCACTGGCAGGAAAAGAATGAATTTAAATGTATAAATTCAAGAGTTTTATGGACTGAAATAAGGGTCAGATATGAAGTGGGTTGTAGTAAGTGTTTAAGCACCTGGAAAAGAGGTGTGTAGAGAGAGATATTTCAGATGTTAAGCAAGTGTTTATGGAGTTTTGAACAAAAAGTAAATACGGAAAGGGACCTGAATACTAAAGTGGGAGTAAAGGTTATAGAAGGCGTAGTAGGTAAGTTTGGGGGACTTTGATTGAACTTTGTATAGAAAAAGATTTATAATAGGTAATACATATTTAAAATAAAGGATTAATAAATTTACGAGATAGGCCGTAATGACAACAGTTTGCTGGGTTATGTATTGGCGGATAAAAAGTTGATAGGTAGACTTCTGGATGTTTATGTTTATAGAGGGACGACACATATATCAGATAATTTTTTAGTTCTAGCTACACAAAGTAAAGGGCCGATGTAGGTATTAGGAAAATGGTAACAGCAAGTAAGATAGAGAGGTAAAAGTTTTTAAAATAATGCAGGAAGCAATTAGGAAAAGATATAAGCAACTATCGGTAGAAAGATGGGCTAGTGAGAAAATAGATAATGAGGTGGAAAAGATTTGCGGTGGATTTAAGAAGACATTGTTAGTCTTCAGCAGAAGTTTGCGGTTTTTTGGAAGGGTTGTTGTGGGAGGGAAGAGTAGAGACTAGTGAAATGATGAAGTAAAGAGAGTGGTAAGAGAAAAAATTAATTAGGAGAGTTTTTCTAGGAGCAGAAATGATATAAGAAGAGAGGAGTATATGGAGAGAAAAAGAGAGTGCTAAGGGAATATAAAAAAGATCGTAAATGAGAAGTGGGTTCGGTGCTGTCAACAAATTATACTGAGAATAAGAAAAAGTTTTGAAATGAGATTATTAAGTAGAGAGAGAGTAAGGAGCAGACTCTTGCTGCTGGCCTCATGCAATCTAACGTAAGACTCACAGCCTGGCTGATCGGGCACCGACCCTTATTAGGCGTGGGCCGACATGTTATAATGCCAGATAGTGTCAAATGCTTTTTCGACATTAAAAAAAAAAAGAATGCACTATATAAAATAAAATGGTAGTAGGTTAGATAATAATACCATAGAAGTTAAACATAAAATATCCAAGTCAGGAATGCTGTTTCCTTCACTTGAGATGCTTTGTTTCCTTTTCCACTTCTCTCATTATTTGACAATTCTTTGGTGCTGTCTTCCAGCCCAGGTTTAAATATTCTACCTTAACTAGTGAACCTGTGAGTTGCAAAGTACAAGTGGCGGTAGATTCTTTTGTAAATCTCTGAATTCTTAGGTAATCTCTAGCCAGTTCACTGAGTGATGCTGCTTCAGATTACGGTAGACACTGAAAGGAATCAAGCTTTTTGTTTCTACGAAACTCCCGTAGCTGAAGAATCTTTAATGGAATGCATGACGTTATTCTCATCGCTCTACTGAAGTCTCCAGCTCAAGCTGAGAGATTTCAACATTGCATATAAACCTCATCCTGGATGATGGAATCAAACAGTGAAGCATAGAATTTTTCCCTTTGTGTAATTATCATATAGAATAAGGTAGCAGCACTTTGCTGATGTAATCAATTGTACTAATAAAATAACCTTCACCTCTCATGGTGTATTTGCATGAATATCTTGTTACGCTACTTTTTGTAGTGTATTCGAAGAAGTGCAAACATCACGTCTTATATACTTATCGTAACATGTGTACACATTAAAACGTGCACTTATTATGGTGTGTGCATATATATAATATGTATACATTTTATAATCGACTAAAATGATTAAAAGTAGTCAAGAAGTTTTGTACAGAAAGTGTGGTTGTAGTGAATTCACAGAGTAAACTGAGTTGTAATTTAAACTGCGTGTTAAAATTTTCCATTGTTGTTTTCCAAATTCCTTGGGTCATAAATAATTAATTGATCCCGAAGGGAAGTCAGAAGTGACTACACTGAAGATCTAACGGGGATCACCCTCAAATCCCTTAGACCTATGAAAATGACGTCCTCCCATTGTCATATATACCTTAGCAAATCAGGGAACGGGTGGAGCTTGAACTCGTAGCAAGCGAATCCTAAAACTCACATGAGTGTTATTACGATGTCTTAGCAACCAGTAGGATAAGGGGATGAGTGAGTCATCTTTTCATATATTTTAAGTATGAGGAATTACATTTCGCCACTATTTACCAGAAGCACTTAAAAGCGATTTTTACCCTATTTTGCTTAAGTATTGTAATCAGTATTTTTGCCCAAGCCACGAGCTTACCGGTTTATTTTTTAAGAAGAAATTTATATACAGTTAAATATGATTATATAATAAGATCATTTTTCATCACCTTGTTTACTGGGTAATACTCTAACACGCCGTCTTAATACCAACTGCAGCTTAGTCTATGCACTCACACCCACTGCATTGACCATGTTGGGAGATAGGTTTGACTATGATTTATTAATATTTCGTAATGTTGGTTTCAGTTTGGTTTAGTATGAGGGGGA
>NC_069404.1:22566964-22594849 GCF_026875155.1 Cherax quadricarinatus
TATATATATATATATTTTATAAATATATATATATATATATAATTTATATATATTTATAATATATATTGCAAAACAACCACTGTGAAAGAATAAAGAAGTTCCAAGCGCTTTCGTGACTACTCACATTATCAAGGAACAATAAAAGTAAAGCATCAAAGGAAGGTATATAAAGGGGTAGCCCACACCTCACTATCAGATCCAACAGCAAGAAACACCTGACGCGAGACAGCAGGCCCGCCGGCCGAACTAGACAGGTCCTTCACACAACCCACCAACAAACTATTCTACCTAAGAAATAAGAAATTTAAAAAATTATTATTTGTCCAATGTATTATTAAGTTCTTCCCAAATTCTATTAATTATAAATGGATCTAATTTATATAAACCAAAGGAAATATTCATATTATTATATGTCAAAACTGCTTTTTATAAAACAAGATTCATTTATATTCCTGTCGACCATGGACTTGCTTGATACTACTTTCTCAACTTTTTGAAAATCAATTGGATGGTTAAAATCTCTTACATGAATAAATAGAGCATTGGAATCTTTTCCAGTTCTAATGCTATATTTATGTTGTTTTAATCTTAGTTCGAAATTTTTACCAATTTGACCGTAATAAACTTCATCGCAAATTTTACAAGGAATCTTATAGACACATCCATCAGCATTTTGGGGGGAATTCTTTATCAAAAGTTTTTTTACTGTATCAAGATTTTTGAATACAACTTTAATATTAAAAGTCTTAAGAAGAGAAGGCATATCAATTAAGTTTTCATGGTAAGGGAGAACCAACATATTTTTAGTTGAATAAGGCTGGTTGTCCCTTTTTGGATTGTAAAAAGTATTTCTAGCAAATTTAAAAGATTTATCAATTACATTTCTTGGGTATTTCAAATCATTACCTATTTGATAAATTTTGGATATTTCCTCATCTATGAACTCTGGACTACAAATTCGTAAAGCTCTCAAAAACATTTATGAGAAAACAGACAGTTTGACTCTATCTTGATGCGAGGAATAATAGTGGACATAGGAACAGTTATTTGTAGGTTTTCTGTAAATTTTATATTGGAATTTATTATTAACCTTAATAATTAAAACATCTAGAAAAGGCAATGAGTTATTTTCTTCAAATTCAACAGTAAAATTTATAGAGTGGGCTAAGCTATTTAATTTGCCAAGGAAATGGTGTATATCTACATTTTTGGGCATAAGACACAAAATATCATCAACATATCTGAACCCATTTAGCTCTATTAGGGAGGATTGTGTTAAGCAGCCTTGTTTGAAAAAAAACCATGTATAGGTTACTAAGAACAGGTGAAAGAGGATTTCCCATTGCCATACCAAACTTCTGAGAGTAAAACTTATCATTAAATACAAATTTTGCATCAACAATGCAAAGTTTAATAAGTTTAATGATAGTAGGAACTGGCAATGGTAAATCATAGTTAACGAGTTCTTCAGATAAGAAACTTAATAAATCATCAACAGGAACTTTCGTAAACAAGGAAGTAACATCAAAACTAACCATGTTAAAATCATTTAAGTCAGTCAAGGAGCTTAATTTATCAACTAAATCTATGTTGTTTTTTAACATTAAAGTTAGAAATTTTGCCAATAATAGGGCTCAATTAGTTTCATATAAATTATCCAAATGGCTTGTTGATATTTTGAGTCCTATTGTTGGCAAAATTTCTAAAATATCTAAACACATTTCCTTCCTTTATATTTCCTCCTTCCAATCAAATATCTAATGTCTAGTTTTTCATGCTTTTCTTTATACTCGAATCACTTTTTTCTTTCATACGTTTACTTGAATTTCCTAATTGAACATACACTCCCAAATTAATTTATCATCTTTGGAATGTGAGGGAAAAGCCGGTATTAAGTGAGGTTATGGTTGTTCAGACAACGAGGAACCATTAGCGTGTTACTGCAGGTGAAACTCCAGGTCCTGGGATCTGATGTGCTTTAATTTTTACTCCGGGTAGTATTAACCTTACCTGGTGTGGGTTGAAGTTTGGAGAGTTACTGCACCTCCACTCTTCTCCTCATCCGGTAAGGTGATCTACCAGGAGTATTTCTGTTCGTTGTTTTTTTCTATTTTCCAGATTGCCAGTAATGACGTTGGAATTAAATACCAATCTTTCTTTCTTCGGTGTTGTCCTTTTTTAACTTTTGGTAACCAGTGTATTTTCTCTTATTATCAGTTCTTCTGCTGGCCTGGTCATCCAGGGTAGACGCTTAAATATTGGAGCAAGATACCTGTCTATTGGACTTAGTAGGACATTACGACAACTCCTCCCCTCTAAAATCATAATTGTGGTGCTACAACTAAGTATTAACAGAAGATTCCAGATCATCGGATGAACACCACCACCCAGGATAACCTACACCATTTCTTCAAACATCAGAAGACCATCCTGGGCTTAACATTCTCCTGCCCTAACAGCTTACCAGAACCACAATGGCCAATTTTTATTCTTATTTAATCTCAATTTAAAGCCTTGAAAAACTATCTTCATTATTATACCTCGAGTATTTTATTTATTTATTTATTTTTCCATTCATTTTGATCAGGCGAAAGGCGTTCCCCTGACAGCAACTTGCGAATCTCCCAAAAGAACTATCATCAGCAAAAAGTTATTGTGCCATCTCTCATTCCGTACCAAATTCATTATCTCTCAATCACAAACACTCACTTCTTGTACAATCACATCTCTAAATATGATAAACAACCATTGTGATGAAGATTAATGGTTTAGAGATGTGAAGGTATAATGGCCCTTTCAAGACCCTCTAAGAATATTGAAAGGACCATTTCTCCTCGTGAAAAGAAAAATAGAACAATAAATTATAACAGAAGAAAATAAACAATTATATTGATAATATGCAAAAAAAAAATGTAATTATATAAAATGTAAAACAAACATGAAATGTTCCTAAGTGAAGCAATAAATTCCCCCCCTCAAAAAAAAAAAAATACTTAAATGTCGTGAAACGAAGTTAATATATACAGTGGACAGATGGTATTCTGACCTTCCAATGGTTGTGTTAAGTAGGTCTCAGGATCCACGGTGTGTGAACGGGAAGCCAATGTGAGACGCAGTAGTCACTGGTGGAGGCAATTGGTTTAAACTTCAGCCCCAGACTGAGTACAGACGCCAATGTTTCACCAAGGTAAACTTCTGGCAGCATAATCGATGGAGGTTTGCTGGAGGGCGTTGACGACCTGTTGTCTTCCATTAAAGATGAGGTAGATTTTCTGATCTATTGCCTACATCAAACTGCTCTCCGTATGTCGGCAGTGTCAAGTGACCCAATCCGATCAACAAGGTTAGAAACAGAATAACAAAATGTTAAAACCAGGACATGCAATCACACACCCGATAGACAGAAGGCCTTTAAAAGAAATAGTGAGGACTAAGAGAAATTACTCTAAAATACGAAAGTCAAATCAGATCCGGTTAAATTAACAAAAAACCCAGCACACAATATAACAATAAACAAGAGTGGAGCTCAATAAATTGTGAGTTCATTACCTTTGTAAATTGTGAATTCATTACCTCTGTAACTTGCTCAGCTATCAAACCTTTGAGGCCCAGTCCCTGGACCCATTATGTACCTCTGTAATCTTTTGACTACCGCCCACAGGATGGGTATGGGGTGCATAATAAACATATTAAACTAACTAGCTCAATACTTACAGACTTGATGGGAACATAAAGCCAAGTAACGTCGATTCATCAGGAGGGTCCCATGGTATCCCCTCATGGGATAGGGGTAGAGGGAACGATACACACCCCTTACTGAGCAAGTATTCAACCGATTATACTACCACCGCCACTCATTCATCCTTCCACTCTAATCTATTCAACTTTTCCCTCAAAAGAGAACCGACAAGTCGATAAATCAGACACTTGAGCACTTTAATTTGGAAACATTTCGCCAACACAAGTGTTGCATAAGTTTCAAAATAATCAACTTGTCGGTTTTCTGAACCATTTATTTATATTCCTGCCAAAAACAGCAAAATCTAGGGATCATGATGTAGTGATTTGTACACTTTACTAACCTACAGTCATAACTCACTCTCACCAGTGAAGTTTTCCATGGTGACACCGCCTGCTACTGCTTCACCTGTCAAAGTGCATGTGCTGCATTCTTATCAAAACTGATGGACTTATAGCATTTACTAAAAAATAAAGATACCGAAGTGTTGCACAGATATCTAATTTATCAGCCATGGTAACATCACACACCACTTTCACTGGAAAATAATCTCTCCCCTGCGCCTCATTATCCTCATAAATGCTCTTCATTAGTTTAAGTAAACTTCCACTTATTCCATACATTTGCAAAAAGTGCCACATTGCTTCCCTATCTACCCTATCATATGCCTTTTCTAAATCCATAAAGGCAGTAAAAAGTTCGTTACTTTTATCTATGTATTGCTCACATAAGTTCTTCAGTCTAAATGCTTTGTATACACATCCCCTACCCTTCCTAAAACCTTCGTTCCTCTTCATTCCTTCTCAGATTTATCCATATTTTCTTATTAATAACTCTACCATACACTTCACGTTGCATACTTAACACCAATATACCCCTATAATTTTTACATCTATCTATCCCCTATATTGAAGGACAGTGCATACACTTTGTCAATCCCTAGAGAATTTTCCTCATTTCATGTATATACTGATCAAATACATCAGCTACTAAAAAACTATATTCTTACCTGCTCTTATCATTTCTTAATCTCAGTTAACTCTGCTGCTTTAATCTTAATCTTAATCTTACCCAATCTCCTTTAATTTATAAGCCTTCACTTCTCTTTTACCTATCGATGCCATTTTCATGTACCTCTTACTTTCACTGTAACTACAACTATAATAGTCTCATATGTGTTGCCTCTCTATGAAATATGCACATCATTAGGCTACCAGTCTAACTTTATCTATTAAAGCATAGTCCAACAAAGTATCATTATGAGCTATATCGTATCTGCACACTTGTCTAGTCTCTTTTTTCATATAATATGTATTACGTATTTCTAAACCTTCTTCGATACATAGCTCAATTTGAGACTAACATTCGCTACCTGGATGAGGTGGAGTGTGGTCGTGCTTTGCACCCCTCTACTGATCACCCAAGCGAGCTACCCAGAGACAACATGGCACAAGGTGTGCGCTGTCGAGTAAACACTGTGGGAATTGAGCTCATCTGTGGGGCAGTAATGCCTACGTCAGCCCAAGTGTTACTACCAGCGATTATACTTGATGCGTATGGGATAAAGAACGAAGATTTACATGGAGTGGCACTGAATGGGGTATATAGACTGCTTGTGAAAGTGCTAACCGCTCCAGCGTATGAATCGTTGGTGGATCCAAGATGTCTGTGTTAACATGACACCAGCAGTGAGGGGTCAAGTTGACTGATGTATTGCGACATTACATGTGGGTCAAGCTCGCAACATGCCATTTGAAGTGGACAAAGTGGACATTCGACGTGTCTTCGAAAGATGTGGGACTATTCATATGGTCAACTTGGAAAATGGGTAATAGGGACCTACGTGGGATTTCTGGAAGGCACCTTAACTCTTAAAATGACATTGAAACATCATATACCCTCATATGTCTACCTTGAAGAGTTTAAAACACAGGTAATGGTTGCATATGCCAGCCAGAGGCGGAGGTGCCGCCTGTGCGGAGCACATGAACATATGGTGCTGGAGTGTGGAATGCAGAAATGCGCTCCTGGGCTTGCAAGTGGAGGAGCATCTGCTATTGAGCGTGAGATGCCTGAGGAAGACCGATGTCAAGATGGAGGGCATAGTCGTACATGGAGTGAGGAGGAGGAGGTTACACCTGCAGAAACGGGGGAGGGTGTGGAGCCCCAAGGATTAACCAGCCCAACACCAGTACCGACGCTGAGCGAGGAGGTGCAAGTGTGCTCCGAGGTGCAAGTGTGCTCCGAGGTGAAGGCTATAGAGGAGAAGCTATGTTACAGCCTAACGAGGAGGAGGGTCACAAGGTGCAGGTGACTGGGGTTGAGGCAGAGGACGTAGTATGTGAGAGGAGGGAAGACCATGTGGCGCCTGTGATGGCCTTTGTGGCTGCCACAGAGGACCGTGAAGTGGAATACGGGATGGTGGAGATGGAAATACATTGTGCAGTCTCTCAGGACACTGCCATGGAGGCAGAGGTCATAACATGGAAAAGGGCAGTGGCGTCAGATTCGGACGATGTTCTGACCTGGCGCAAAGGCCAAGGAAGAAGACATGGGGACATGGAAATCGAGGTAACCCTCACGGAGGGCAACACCAGCAGGTGGTGCGAAGAGGGTTGGGAAGGAGTGTGGTGAGAGGGGCAAAGGTAGTGCCCAGGGGACTGGTCGGAATGGGAAGAGTGTTGAGAGGCGGCGGGGATGGAACCCCTAAGCTGGCCTCAGGTGTGTAACTATAAATATAAATGGTTTGTGTGATGGCGTGAAACGCTAGTGCTTTAAAGTGTTTATGAACAGATATAACATGGATGTGGCATTTGTACAGGAACACAAATTTAAGATTGGTTGTGAATTAGTGGTGCCTGGATATCAGGCGTTTGTATTGTCGTCTAACTGGTTGAAAGGGGGAGTAGGGGTGTTGATCAGAGAGGAGAGCCCATTTGTTTTGCATAGGAGTGAGGGGGGAGAGGGAGGCGGGTCATGCATGTGGAAGGTTGGTGGATGGGTGAGAGTGTGGTTTTCGTATATGTATATGCCCTAGCTGAAAGTGATGCGAAAGTGAAGACGGACTTCATGCGTGAGGAACTTGTGTACATCCTACGCACGTTACCGTCTGTGGCAATTGTGGGGGACGATTGGAATTGTGTTATCAAGAGGGCAGATGTGTAACCCAGGGTGGCGGGATATTTATCTAGAGTCCTAGGGAGCCTTTTCAAGGGTATCCAGTTAAGGGATGCGGATGGATGTGGGAGGTGGCGCATACTTTTGTATGGAGGGACTATTCGGCACGGTTGGACAGGATATATCTATTGCAGAGGAAAATGGTTGAGTCTTTTAAGACCATTGAGATGCCTATTCTGATCATAGGGCAGTAATGGTGGAGGTGGGGTGGGCGGCTTTGTTGCATAGGCATAGGAGTTATTGGAAACTGAATACGATGGTTCAGGGGGATGAAGAGGAATTGGAAGGTTTGCAGTGCTATGCAAACAGATTTGTATGGAGGGAGGGACTGTAGAGGATGTGGTGGGATGGTGGGATAGTGTGGCAAAAGCAAGGATCCGTCAGTTTTACATGAGGGAAGGTAAACGAATTAACCAATTGGGGTTTGGATTAACCAGTTACTTAGAAGATAGATTACGGGGATGTTATGTGGAAGGGGGGGCAGTGGCTGGAAATTTTCCAGTGGAGGATATACAAATGTTGAAGAGGAGGATAAAGGAGTTGCCAGAGGAGCGTTTTGCAGCAGTGCAGGTGCAGGCGGGGATGGGGGAGGTTCTATGGGGAGATAGACCGTCAGTTTGTGTGCTGCGAGGACAGAAGTTGAGACAGCAAATGACTACAATCCCGGGATTAGAAGCCACATCTTCAGTGGGGGGATTTTAAGAGGGTCAGGTCTTAAGGGACACAAAAGGGATGAGTGCATATGTGGATAGATGGTATGAGGGGTACTGGAAAAGCCATGGGGTAGACGGGGAGGTTCTAATGCGAAGTGTGTGGGTTCGAGCCATGTAAACTGGGGAGGAGTAATCGGGAGGCACTGGGGGGTTCATTGAGGAGGAGGAGGAGATATGGAGAGCGCTTACTGAAATGAGTAAGGAAAAGGCGCCCGGGATTGATGGTTTACCGTGTTAATTTATGTGCAACATTGGGGGCTGCTAAGGGGAATTCTGGTTCAATTAATGAATGTGATGAAAGGAGGTAAGATGGGAGAAACACAGGCAATGGCTGTGGCGGTATTCATTCCAAAGGGGAAAAGGCAGAGTACCCTTGGGGATTACTGAGCCATTTCGTTGTTCTGTGCTGATTATAAGTTGTTTGCAAAAGTTATGGGTGGTGCCTGAGTCTCAGTTTGGGTTGCCGGGTAGGTCAATGGTCATGGGACATGAATCATTAAGGGGTTTGTGGAAATAATGGAGGGGAGGAGGGGGGTTGTTGGCACTGGATTTGCAGAGGGCGTATGACAGGGTAGAAAGGGGAGCATTGCTGAATATTTTCATCAGACAGGGTTTTAGGGAGGAAATTGTGTGGTGGGTTGAAACATTGTGCTGGGGAGTGAAAACGTAGGTGAAAATCAACAGGTGCGTTGGGGAGGCAGTTAACATGGGGCGGGGTCTTAGGCAAGGATGTGCAATGTCACAACTATTGTTTACATGTGTTCAGGACCCCTTTTGGATTGTGGAGGATGTCTAGGAAATGGGGGAGGGGTTAGTGTGAGGAACATAAGAACATAAGAATGTAGGAACACTGCAGAAGGCCTACTGGCCCATACGAGGCAGGTCCTTATCAAGACGACATCTACCTAAAGCTACTCAAGAAACAACTCCCGCACCCCCTAACACCAATCAAACCCAGCCCCTCCCACTCATATATTTGTCCAGTCTCTTCTTAAAGCTACCCAAGGTCCTAGCCTCTATCACCCCACTGGGAAGACTGTTCCACGCATCTACAACTCTGTTAGAAAACCAGTACTTACCTATGTCCTTTCTAAATCTAAATTTATCCAACTTAAATCCATTATTCCTGGTTCTTACCTGGTTTGACACCCTCAGTACTTTATTAATGTCTCCCTTGTTTATGCCCGTCATCCACTTATACACTTCAATGATATCTCCCCTCATTCTACGCCTCTCCAGAGAGTGGAGATTTAAGGCTTTAAGTCTATCTTCATATGGGAGGTTCCTTACACAGTAAATCATTTTAGTCATTCTTCTCTGTATGTTCTCTAATGAGTCTATGTCCATCCTGTAGTAAGGGGACCAAAACTGAGCAGCATAATCTAAATGAGGCCTCACTAGTGATGTATAGAGCTGTAAAATAACTTTTGGACTTCTGTTACTTACACCTCTTGAGATAAATCCAAGTAATCCGTTGGCCCCGTTGCGCACACTGAGGCACTGCTGTCTTGGCTTTAGATTTCTGCTTACCACGACTCCCAAGTCCTTTTCACACTCTGTATGACCAAGCTCTACTTCACCTAGATTATAGCTTCGAGGGTTATTTTCATTACCAAGGGCAAGTACCCTACACTTATCCACATTAAACCTCATCTGCCACTACCAAACCAGGCCTGGTTTGGTAGGTTACATGGATGACACAACTATTCTGGTGTGTGAGGAGGAGACTAGGTTGGGGGCACTGGGGGAGGTCATGTGCATGTTTGGGGGAGCTACAGGGATGAAAGTAAACCTGGAGAAGTAGATGATCATTGTGCTGGGAGAGTGGTCATGAGGGTGGAGGGGGGAAATATGATGTCGTGCAGCAGCAGGGTCTGAGTCTGAAAATATGTGGAGTCCTCTTTGAGGCTGACCTGCGCGCAGCAAGAGAGGCGAATTCGAATAGGATGGTGGAACATGTGCAACAACGCTTAGGAATGCTGCGACCATACCATTTAACCCTTAGGCAAAGAGCAATTGTGATCAATGTATTATTATATAGTAAAATCTGGTTCGTATCGGCAGTGTTGCCATTGACAGGAACTACAATCACGAGTGTTCTCAGAATGGTATTTAAATTCTTGTGGTTTCTAGATGTGATTGGATGAAAAGGGGAGGTAGTGATATTACTGGTAAGTAAGGGACGGTTAGGATTGTTGGACCTGCGAAGGCACATAAAATGCGTGTTCATTAAGAGGGAAGTGATGCGTGTAGGAGGATGGAGGGGGGGGGCAGCAGCTAGATAGGGTTCATGATCAACTGAGATGGTACGGGGGAGCAGAATTGAAGAAATGTGAAAGTGTTACGGGCATTAGTGTTAGCTGGGGAACCGAGGAAAGGTGGGAATTTTGTGTAAAATGTTAGTGGGTAGTGTAGTGGTCCCAGTAGAAGGGGTTTACCCTACTTATGCATGGGATGAAATATGATGAAGATTCTGCAAATTAATTAAGGATAAGACCAAGGGTTGTGTGAGGTTATGTATCCCTTCCTGCATGGCATTTTGCCATTGGAGCGATGCTCAGGAATAGGGGGGTCATGGAGGGGGGGGGGGCGTGGCACATGTGGTGGGGAGGAGACTGCATATCATGTGGTCTATTTTTGTGAAGGAATGGCGTGTGTCAGGAGGTGGATGATAGTGGTGGTAGCAAGGTGGGGATCAAGGCGTGTCGGTGTTGTGGGTGCTGTGTCTTGATATGGGCAGGTGGATGAGTGTGTCGCAGGGGCTTTAGCATATATAATCGTGGATTATGTATACATCTTGTGGGGTATGAGGGAGAAAGGGAGGGGGGGGATGAGGCAAAGGGTATTGGGGGCAACGTTTTATCGAACCTCGTGCCACAATAGGAACATATACGGAATGGGTGGGGAGGGGTGGCTTTTTTGGAGGGTTATAGAGGGCTAACAATAGGGGATTTATTGGCGCTGTAAATGAAGGGGAAAAATGAAGGTGTGAGTCAGTTGGGGGGAGTCAGGGGTATTCAGCCGGTTGGCCTCCTGGTGTGTGAGGTGATGGGTGGATGGGGCATGACTGGTGGTGTACGTGTGTAAATGGCCTGTGGTAGGTGTGAGAGGAATACTTATTGATTATTTCCCTTGAGGGGAAGGTATTGATGACTGTGTGTAAATACATGACCTGTACCACTGTCAAAAGATATTGTTACATTGACATAACGGATTTTTTGGATGGCCTGAGGTGTTGTATTTTCTTGTTTTGTATTCTGGTGTGCTTCTTGCACTGATTGATATTTGTTCCTTATTATCTTGTCTATACAATTATGTTGTGTCGTATGGTTTTTTTTCAACGGGACATATATGTCTATTAATGTATTTTTCAATTGTTTGATGACCGTGAGCTCTATGTGTGGTAACAGTTTTCTAGATGTTTTACAGGCGTATGTGTCCTACTTGGAGAGGCTTGCATGTGTAATTCTTATCTTTTTCATGAGATGGTAAATCTACTTTTTATAACATTGTGTTTTTATTTTTGTTTGTTTTTGTGATTTGGTTCCTTGCATCACCTGTGGAAAATTGCATTTATCTGGATGTAACTATAATGAAACATACCAGTAAATGGTCACAAAGATAATTATTATTTATCAAAGTTACATAGACAAGTAGGAATTTGGTACACCTAGGTCGCAAAAAATGTCCCCCTTCGATACCTACAACTGTCATATCCACAAGTTGCTCTAGACCTATTAATTACAAATGAAATATGCATCACACCAAGAATTCTGGTAAATATAAAAATTGGTGGACTGTATATTAAAATTAATAAATGTTATATATACACACATTTACTTAATGAAGGAGAAATATATTTAATATCACTCACCAATTTGACTGGAGATTAATGTGTATCATACTCAGAAAACCTCACTGTGTCAGCATAGTTGCTGATCCCTGTGTTGTATAGCATATCAGTATCATCCAGTGCTTTAGATAGGAGATCCCTAGGCCTGTGACTGTTGTGTGACGTCATGGATGCGCATGTGTATGTTCGTACCTCTGCCTCCTCCTCAGTCGGCATTTGACATAGGCTAGGACAGGCAGAGGCGGGCTCTGCAGGATAGTGCTGAGACTACTATCCTTGCGATGGTGACTTGTTCAAGTACTCGTTCCTTCCAGGGGATGCTTTAAAGAAGAAACTTTATTTTGCAACGAGTTATGCCATCTCTTGCTGATGCCACAAGCCGTTGCAGAAGACGTTTCTGTGGCTAGTGTGCTCACTTGAGTGTTGTTGTTGTCCCTTGTGTTTCAGATTGTGATCCCATCCTAGTTGACAGTAATCAGTGCATTGGAAGAAGTTATTTCTCGAGTAACTTGCACGTGTTGCTAACGTTTGTAAGTGTAGTTTCTTTATAGCTGATACCTCGTTTTCACTGTGTGCGACTCAGATTGAATATCAGCATTGTTGACCGTGTTCATTTATTTTCTCCTGTGCTTGCAGTTTGAGATAGTAGATTCGTTCCCTTGCTCATATGGCGTGTTATAGCATTATTTTTTTTCAACCGGGGAGAGTCATCCACTCCACCGAGTTTGTGCATTCCTCCAGTAAGAAAGAACCGATCCCTTGTGTTCTGGTGATTCGATTCCTGCTCCAGGAAGATCTTATTTTTTACTGTGAACGCCACCAGCACCCATTAGTGACTTTGTAATGAGCCAAGAATAACTGTATCGAACACCCGAGTTGGGTACTCCAAGCAGAAGAGTGTACCAGTTAGTAATTCCACAGTCACTAGTGAACATAGCTTTACAGCTATGTCATGATGCACCAGGTGTTGCACACCCTGGTATGGATTGTTCTGTGAAACAAGCCAGAATGAAATACTTTTGGCCACGTATGGCAACTGACATTCAGATTATGTTAAGAAATGTAGTGTTTGTATGCAACATAAAGGAAATGTCAATGGTCCTAATCCAATCCAAGTGTACCCAACCACTAGTGAACCGTGGGAAGATTTTGCCCTTGACTTGTTAACCAATTTTAAATGTTCCCTCCAAGGCAACAAACATCTGTGTGTTAATGTAGACCATTTCACCAGATATTGTGAGTTAGTTCCTATTGCAGATAAGACTGCAGAGACAGTAGCTAAAGCGTTTAAAGAACAGATAATGGAGTTGAATTCTGTGATGAGATTCTTGAAAATTTGTGTACTTTGTACAAGATCTCTAAATCCACCATTGTTCCTCATCATCCTGCCAGCAATGGGTTAGCCGAACGAACCAATAAGAAAGTACTTGATGTCCTGAGAGCCACTATCAACCCCAATAGTGAAACTTGGGATGAAGTCATACCAGATGTCCAATGTGCCATAAATTCTGCTTACAATGCTTCCATAGGTGATACTCCACATTATGCATTGTATGGTGTAGACAAGCGTTTACCCTATGAGTTGTTATATTCCACTCCGAAACCTAATTACAACCCTGATGATTTCATAGCAACTCGTACCAGCATGGTCAACAGTGTTTTAGAAGAATCCGTTGAAACACTTCATAAATCAACAGCAGAATTACTAGAGTAACTAATAGCCGTGCTAAGCCATCAAAAGTCAAAGTAGGTTCAAGAGTAATGCTGACAATTTCAACAAAACATCCCCAATGCCTAAGCTCGATCAAAAGTTTGTCGGACCTTATCAAGTTGTAGAACATATCTCTGGTAATATGTAAAAGTTAGAGAAATTAGTACGGGTAAGTACAAAGAATCGCATTTAGATCATATGAAATTAGTATGCGATATTGATGATATTGCTACCCAGACTAATGTGACAGATGCTGAAAATCCTCTTGACTCTGTACCCTCTACCTCAAATACTCAGTCAGATAACCAACCTGAATGTCGTTACTCCTTGCGTACTCGACAAGTAATGAGAAACCCACAAGTATCTTTTGTAGATACTCGTTCAGATCTCCCTCAGTCAAGGCATGTGTTAGCCATTGGAGGGGAAAATCGATCCTCCCAGAGATGATAACCATTCTGCATATGTAAACCTCACCCTCGCAGAATTGGATTTAAATGTACATAGTCTGTATAACTAGATGTCAGATAAGATAAAAATTTGGGTCAACTATTTGTTATTAACTGATTAGTTTTTCAGAATTTTTTTTTTTTCGTATTCACGTTCCCTCCGTATTCTGAGAATTTGACAGTAATGATCTGAGTGCGCACCAGATGCCTTTGCTGTTAATTTCACCTTGTATATATATATTTATTCTTCCTCAGAATCCGTAGAGGTGCATGAATACAGATCAATCGATCAATTCCATCCATATAGTACAATGATTTTTTTCTTATAGTTTGTAATGCATTTATGCTAAAACTCATTACGTTAAAACTCATTACGTTAAAAGTGATTACATTAACACCCATTACGTAAAACTCATTTTGTTAACATCCATTATGATACCATCCATTAATTCTAAGTAATATATGAATTTGTTATTGAATAGAATCAGCCCAGAACTACCTGCCTGTTCAGCCTATAGATAGTAGTGTATGTCGAGACGACATACGTAACATGACCGACCTGTCAGCATAGTTGCTGATCCCTGTTGTATAGCATATCAGTATCATCCATGTGCTTTAGATAGGAGATCCCTAGGCCTGTGACTGTTGTGTGACGTCATGGGATGCGCATGTGTACGTTCGTACCTCTGCCTCCTCCTCAGTCGGCGTTTGACATAGGCTAGGACAGGCAGAGGCTGGGCTCCACCTCCCATCATCACAACCTGACAATATATCGTTACCATCCAACAAATGTGTCTACCTTCAACCCTCGATATCTCCTTTTAAGAACCCCTACGATAACTGTCTATCCATGAAAATAACACTGGCCAGAGTAACAATATAAACAGACTTATCTGAGGTTCCTGGAACTGTCTTGTCCAGTCGCCTGATATCTCAAGTTATGCAGGAATGCATATCCAACAAATTCGGCTCCTATTTGAGAGGTGTCAGCCCAATTTAACCTCCAGAGTGCGAAAATTCTTCCGATTATTCACTAACGTTTGTGTTGACTAGTTCAAACATGGCGAGTCTCTCTGCTCTGCACAGGCGCAGGGCTTCCAATTTTTTATAACATAATTTTTATTAAATACAATTTGGTCATCAATTTACATATACTGTATTTCAGGAAAATATATAGTACTTTCCACACGGTGGCCGGACAGAGTTCGTTGCTAAATGACTCAAATTAGTCCTTCCTTTAGGAGACAATTCCAGCCAGTTCTGGCTTGAGTGGCTGTTCTCCTAGTAGGTCTTACCATGATTTCAACTTCCGGCATCACTCGGTCAGCGTTATCTTCAATATCACTCGTGTCACTTTCCCTCAGATTTTCATTTACGTTTGATTGAATACCATTTAATTCCAAGGGAATCAATTTATTAATTGTGTGTAAACTTTCCTGGCCACGACACAACACTTTGACATTCCGGACAACACCTTGTGCATCTGGGTACAATGTCAATACTTTGCCCAGAGGCCACAATGTTCGATGTTGTTCAGTATCAATTAACACAATGTCACCTGGTTGAATGTTCTGTCGATTTACTGCCTCTGTCGCACCATAAAAGTGTTCATGTAGTGTAAGAAGATATTCCTTATGCCACACATTAGACCAATGATCAATTACTTTATTTAACATTTTAAATTTATCACACAACACTGCCACATCATTGTAATCTTCATCACTTTCTTCAGGATTATTTCTATAGACAGGGGCAGCTTCCAATTTCCTTCCACATATTAGGTGAGAAGGTGTTAATACATCTGCATCAGGTGTATCACTCAGGTACGAGAGAGGCCTATTATTTATCCGATTCTCCGCCTCCACTAACACTGCACGGAATTCTTCCAAATTAATTTTCTTCCAGTGTAGTACTTTACTGAGACACCTCTTCACTGTGCCTATCAGTCTTTCGTACAGTCCCCCCTGCCAAAGGGCTCTAGGAGTAATAAATTTCCAGGTACACCCTCACTGGGTTAACAGAGATTGAACATCGTTACTATTATTTAACTCTATTAAATGTTGAGCACCTGCTACAAAATTTGTGGCATTATCCAAAATCATCAATCTTGGACAGGATCTCTAGCTGCAAATTTTCAAAACAGCTGTATAAACTGTTCTGCAGACAAGTCCTGTGCCACTTCTAAATGAACTGTGCTAGTAGCAGTACAGGTGAACAAACAAACATACACTTTCAGTGGAACACCATCTGAAGTACCTGTTAAAATTATTGGATCACTATAGTCTACACCTGTTACATCAAATGGTTTCATTAATTGTACACGTTCCTTTGGCAGTGGTGGAGGACCTGGGTACATATAGGATCTGGCATCCACACGGCGACATATTACACAAGATTTAATCACCCTTTTTACACTTTACCGTCCTTGTGGAATCCAGAAAGTTTCCCTAATACAATTTAAGGTATCTTGTACCCCACCATGCATTACATTTTTATGGGCATTTAGAACAACTAAATTTGTTAGATGATGAGTTTTGGGCAGTAAGATAGGGTGTTTAACATAATCACCCAACTCAGCATTTTGTAACCTACCTCTGCACCTAATTACATTGTTCTCTAAATACAGCCCCAATTTCTCTATTATGGAACCTTTCACAATTTTTCTTTTCATCATCAATTTAATCTCATTTCCATAGATTTCTTCTTGTACCCTCTTTATCCAATATTCAAGAGGATGTGAAAACTTACATGAGATATTCATCTTGTTTAGAAATTTAAACACCAACTTAGTTACATTGATTAGTTTGGGTAAAGAAGAATACCTATTTATATCAATGGCTAAGGGAGGACAAACTATTGGAGCAGTGGTCACAGTAATTTCAACAGGAGCAATATACGTCTTTTGTACAGGCCAATTAGCTTTATTTACCAACCAACTCGGCCCTTTAAACCATGATACAGCATTTACAAATTTAGCATAAGGTAAACCTCGAGACAAGAAATCAGCTGGATTCTCCTCACCAGGTATATGATTAAATGTTAACATATGCTGACCCAAACTATTATACTTCTCTTGCATCTGATTAATTTCAGCGACTCTGTTTTGTATGTACACAATTTTACTGCTTCCATTATGAATCCATTGTAAGGATACCTCATTATCAGACAAAATTACAGTGTCACTAATATTTATCTCCTGCATCTTATTTCTTTTATAATTAGCTAATTTGACACATACATAAATGGCTGGTAATTCCAACTGAGGTAAGGTACGTGATTTAATTGGAGACACTTTAGCCTTAGACATAACAAGAGAAATAACACTATTACATTGAAGGTAAGCAACTGCTCCATATGCCAATTTTGAAGCATCACAAAAAATGTGGAGTACATTTTTCCCCTTTGGATTGGCCACCTTGAGGGGGAACTCCAACATTGGAATTTTTTCATAATCACCAATTAATTCATCCCACCTGTTAATGAATTCCTCAGGTAGAATTTCATCCCAAGCACATTTAAGTTTCCATGCTTCCTGTATTAATAATTTTCCTCTTATAGTAAGGGGTGACACTAAACCTAGTGGATCAAAACATTTGGAAACTTCAGCAAGCAAAACTCTCTTAGTTAATTTATTGGGCATACTGTAATTATTAGGTTTTAACATTAACAAATCTCTCTCAATATCCCAAGTTAATCCCAATACTTTACTATATTTTGGCACTTCATCTCCAGGGTAATCTTTACTTATTTTGTCCTTTAATTTGGACGAATTACTATTCCATTCCCTCAGAGGCACATTTGCGCCTTACATTATTTTATTAGCCTCTATGTAAGTCATTAACAGTTCCTCTTCAGTTGATGTCACATCCAGTAAATTGTCCGCATAAAATTGTTTGCTCATTACTTTACTCAATGGACTTCCCGTCAGTTTAAGGTGTCCATTTATCGTCGCTTGAAGTAGGAACAAACTGGATGTAGCACCAAATAATACGCTCCTAAAGCGAAAGGTTTTCAGAGGGCTAAGTGGGTCACTAGGATTCTCAGGCCATAAGAAGCGGGCACAATCCCAGTCAGCCTCTTGTAAACCCCCTCTTAGGAAAGCTTTACTTATGTCAGCCGTAAAGGCATAATTCTTCACCTTGAAATTTAATAAGATATCTCCTAATTTTTTCCGTCAACGGACGGACCTGTCATCAAACAGTCATTTAAACTAGGTACATTTTTGTTACTCTTGGCACTACAATTAAACACAATTCTCAGAGGAGTGGTCTTAGAATCCTTCTTCCCTCCGTGATGTGGCAAATAGTGACCATAAATTTTGGCTTGCTCAGGAGGTACCTCTTCTATAAATTTATTAATTAGTTGTTCAGCAATTATATCATTATAGACAGTTAACAATTCTGGTGTCTTACTCAGTTCGCGGAACTGAGCCTTTAACTGTCCATATGCCAGTCTCCACGGAAGTCGTACCCAGTATTGTCCAGATTCAAATTTTACATCTCTCAGGTATTGTTCCTGAATAAAAGAATTGTCTGGACTTTCTTCATTTACATTTATTCCAATGCTGTTTAATACCCACAATTTATGCACTGGCTCATCCTCTATGGAAGAATTATACTGGGGCACGACTTCATGAGTAAGACACACAGTGATAGTATGTATAGTTTCCTCTAGTCATGCATTATTATTTCGAGGAATCCTACCATACATTACATGGCCTCCTGCAGTCTTTAAAAGGGTTACACCACATTTCTTTACCATACCCTTTACAAAGGAGGCATAATAGTCACTACCTATCAAAATATTTATTGGGCCTACAAAATCATCATTTACACCAGAAGGTGCTAAATTTACATTACCTGGAGTTTACCTGGAGAGAGTTCCGGGGGTCAACGCCCCCGCGGCCCGGTCTGTGACCAGGCCTCCTGGTGGATCAGAGCCTGATCAACCAGGCTGTTGTTGCTGGCTGCACGCAAACCAACGTACGAGCCACAGCCCGGCTGATCAGGAACTGACTTTAGGTGCTTGTCCAGTGCCAGCTTGAAGACTGCCAGGGGTCTGTTGGTAATCCCCCTTATGTGTGCTGGGAGGCAGTTGAACAGTCTCGGGCCCCTGACACTTATTGTATGGTCTCTTAACGTGCTAGTGACACCCCTGCTTTTCATTGGGGGGATGGTGCATCGTCTGCCAAGTCTTTTGCTTTCGTAGTGAGTGATTTTCGTGTGCAAGTTCGGTACTAGTCCCTCTAGGATTTTCCAGGGGTATATAATCATGTATCTCTCCCTCCTGCGTTCCAGGGAATACAGGTTTAGGAACCTCAACGCTCCCAATAATTGAGGTGTTTTTATCACCGTTATGCGCGCCGTGAAAGTTCTCTGCACATTTTCTAGGTCGGGGAATTTCACCTGCCTTGAAAGGTGCTGTTAGTGTGCAGCAATATTCCAGCCTAGATAGAACAAGTGACCTGAAGAGTTTTCATCATGGGCTTGGCCTCCCTAGTTTTGAAGGTTCTCATTATCCATCCTGTCATTTTTCTAGCAGATGCGATTGATACAATGTTATGGTCCTTGAAGGTGAGATCCTCCGACATGATCACTCCCAGGTCTTTGACGTTGGTGTTTCGCTCTATTTTGTGGCCAGAATTTGTTTTGTACTCTGATGAAGATTTAATTTCCTCATGTTTACCATATCTGAGTAATTGAAATTTCTCATCGTTGAACTTCATATTGTTTCCTGCAGCCCACTGAAAGATTTGGTTGATGTCCGCCTGGAGCCTTGCAGTGTCTGCAATGGAAAACACTGTCATGCAGATTCGGGTGTCATCTGCAAAGGAAGGCACGGTGCTGTGCGACATCCTTGTCTATGTCGGATATGAGGATGAGGAACAAGATGGAGCGAGTACTGTGCCTTGTGGAAACAGAGCTTCTCACCGTAGCTGCCTCGGACTTTACTCTGTTGACGACTACTCTCTGTGTTCTGTTAGTGAGGAAATTATAGATCCATCGACCGACTTTTCCTGTTATTCCTTTAGCACGCATTTTGTGCGCTATTACGCCATGGTCACACTTGTCGAAGGCTTTTGCAAAGTCTGTATATATTACATCTGCATTCTTTTTGTCTTCTAGTGCATTTAGGACCTTGTCGTAGTGATCCAATAGTTGAGACAGACAGGAGCGACCTGTTCTAAACCCATGTTGCCCTGGGTTGTGTAACTGATGGGTTTCTAGATGGGTGGTGATCTTGCTTCTTAGGACTCTTTCAAAGATTTTTGTGATATGGGATGTTAGTGCTATTGGTCTGTAGTTCTTTGCTGTTGCTTTACTGCCCCCTTTGTGGAGTGGGGTTATGTCTGTTGTTTTTAGTAACTGTGGGACGACCCCCGTGTCCATGCTCCCTCTCCATAGGATGGAAAAGGCTCGTGATAGGGGCTTCTTGCAGTTCTTGATGAACACGGAGTTCCATGAGTCTGGCCCTGGGGCAAGTGCATGGGCATGTCATTTTATCGCCTGTTCGAAGTCATTTGGCGTCAG
Organism: Cherax quadricarinatus; assembly: GCF_026875155.1. Classification (NCBI taxonomy): domain Eukaryota; kingdom Metazoa; phylum Arthropoda; class Malacostraca; order Decapoda; family Parastacidae; genus Cherax; species Cherax quadricarinatus. The sequence continues at coordinate 22,587,134 of NC_069404.1, forward strand.
GATAACATCGGATAGGCTTGTGTTAATCAAATTTTGTGGCTCTCTCATAAAAAATTCATTTTGATCTTCGACTCTCAGTCTGGTTAGCGGCTTGCTAAAAACTGAGTCATATTGGGACTTGAGTAGCTCACTCATTTCCTTGCTGTCATCTGTGTAGGACCCATCTTGTTTAAGTAGGGCCCAATACTGGACGTTGTTCTCGATTTTGATTTGGCATATGGAGAAGAAATACTTTGGGTTTCTTTCGATTTCATTTATGGCTTTTAGTTCTTCCCTCGATTCCTGACTCCTAAAGGATTCTTTTAGCTTAAGTTCGATGCTTTTCTATTTCTCTGACCAGTGTCTCCCTACGCATTTCAGATATATTGACCTCTTTTAGCCGCTCTGTTATTCTTTTCCGTCGCCTGTAAAGGGAGCGCCTGTCTCTTCTATTTTACATCTACTCCTCCTTTTTCTTAGAGGAATAAGCCTTGTGCATACATCGAGTGCCACCGAGTTAATCTGTTCTAGGCATAAGTTGGGGTCTGTGCTGCTTAGTATATCTTCCCAGCTTATACGGTTAGGACTTGGTTTACTTGGTCCCACTTTATGCTTTAGTTATTGAAGTTGAATTTGGTGAATGCTCCCTCGTGACTAGTCTCATTATGTCGGTCTGGGGCTCCACGCATACATGTCTGAACCTCAATTATGTTGTGATCTGAGTATATTGTTTTTGATATGGTGACATTTCTTATCAGATCTCATTGTTAGTGAAGATGAGGTCTAGTGTATTCTCCAGTCTAGTAGGCTCTATTATTTGCTGGTTTTAAAATTGAATTTTGTGCAGAGATTTAAAAGCTCGTGTGAGTGTGAGTTTTCATCAGAGCTGCCTCCTGGTGTTATTACTGCAACAATATTATTTGCTATATTCCTCCATTTTAGGTGCCTTAAGTTGAAATCCCCCAGGAGCAAGATGTTGGGTGCAGGAACTGGAAGATTTTCCAGACAGTGGTCAATTTTTAACAGCTGTTCTTGGAATTGCTGGGATGTTGCATCCGGAGGCTTGTAGACTACCACAATGACTAGGTTTTGGTTCTCGACTTTTACTGCTAAAACTTCCACTACATCATTTGAGGCATTAAGCAGTTCTGTGCAAACAAATGACTCTGCAATGTACAGGCCAACCCCCCCCCCCTTTTGCCTGTTCACTCTGTCACATCTGTATAGGTTGTAGCCTGGGATCCATATTTCGTTGTCCAAGTGATCCTTTATGTGGGTCTCAGTGAAAGCCGCGAACATTGCCTTTGCCTTTGCAAGCAGTCCACGGATGAAAGGTATTTTGTTGTTTGTTGCTGGCTTTAGACCCTGTATATTTGCAAAGAAGAATGTTATCGGACTGGTGGTATTGTTGGTACTGGGGGGGGATTTTTTTTCCGGCATTAGTATCTGTATCTGTTGGTTTGGAGTGGAGGCCATCGACTGTGGTTCCACTCCAGGAATGACTGGATTTGGTGTACGATTTCTGCCATTTCCTGCCAGTTTTTTTTCCTTCCTGGCACTAAAAAACCTCTCCCTCTTGAGTGGCTGTGGCTACCCAGGTTTTCCCATGGCCTGGATGTTTTGTATCTTTTTGTCCCCTTTAGATGGTATGCCTGGCAATTTAAGTAATAGCACAGTCTTTCCTGTAATGAAGAGGTACACAGTTCAGGGTGAAAAAGCTTACAGGAAGGGAGTTTGCATTTTCCTGTTGTCATATGGGCATGGCATTTTCTAGGGTGTCATAGTTTGCACGTCCCATCTGTTTTTCCAGATTTCCCATGCCAGCAGATACCAAGTGCATAGTAATGTGCACAGGCTGGTTTCCGTTTGCCTTGGGTTTCTGTGACTGTATTCCCTATTGGTGCATGTTTCCCTGTCATACTCTATCATCCCTAGCACCATCAATGGAGCTCCCACCAGTTTTTTTTTGGTAATATATCCTCACTATTGCTAGTGGAGTCCTCTTGTTTGCTATTTCCTGTGGTATTTCTAGTTTTGCAATATTGGTTTTATCTTATCTTTGACTACACTTGTTTCCCTACTATGGCTCCTGTCCCCTATGAGGTCATTTATATGTATCCTTCCTGCGTATAATTCCCGACTACCTGGACAAAATCTCCAGCTTCACCATTACTGTCTCCCAGAGACAGCCCTCCAGCTTCACCATTACTGTCTCCCAGGACAGCACCTCCAGCTTCACCATTACTGTCTCCCCAGGACAGCACTATCAGCCCCACATTTACTGACTACCAGGACTTCATCTCCAGCCTACAGTTTCTGACTACATGGCCAGTATCAAGGGCAGTACCATTCAGCCCAGACTTTTTATGTTCCCATCTGTTGTAGAAAGCTTCCAGGTTTTCTATGAAAGCAGCTTTGATGTTGTCCTCTTTTAATTCCCTTGTGATTTTAGTCCACAGATTTATCTCATTTGGGCATACCCAAAAACATTTCCCTGTTTTAATACTGCTTGTAGCTAGTTCTTGGATATCTGCACAAGGGGCGTGACACCAATTTCCACAAAAATGACAATTTATCCATGTGGAAGCCCGTTTGTTTGACTGACCACAGACTACACACAGCTTCATAATGATTTGAATGGTTGATTTACTGCAATTCTACTAGCAACCTCTTGAATATTCTATTAATAACCTCCTTAAATGAAGCTCTAGCTATTGTATTTCTGTTTCTAACTGTTTTTGTATATTGGACAGCTTACCGTGCACGTTCCTGATATATATTTAATGTTTGTGTTTAATAAGGCGCCTACAACCCCATCCATTTACAGTCTGCTTTATTGTCCAACGAAACCGTTTGAAACCAGTCAAGGGTTCGGTCCAGTCAAGGGTTCGGACCAGTCAAGGGTTCGGACCAGTCAAGGGTTCGGACCAGTCAAGGGTTCGGACCAGTCGATCTGATCTGATCAGTGGGTCGCTTATTTAAAACATACTGGTCGGTGATTTGGGCTAACACATGAAGGATCTACTGGAAATTATCTACCCGAGTAATATGTGATTTGATTGATACAAAAGTATAACTTGCGTGTTGAAGAAACCGGTGACTGCTGGCAGCTCCTACAATGACGAACGGTCGACCTCCACCCTTGTTTATCAATCGCTGTATCTAGCTTTTCTATTTTTTTTTCGGCTCCACCACAATAAATGCTATATTATCACTATAGTTGACTGGTGGATAATTTTGGAGGAAGGGCGCTTTTTCTGTAGTAATATTTGCTTCTCGTTGTGTATATTGCGACCGCGGTAACTACAGGCTAATATGAAATTCACAGTATACGTCTGGTATTTCAAGAAAAAAGAAACTAATGAAAGTCACTCCACTCCACTAAGTACCATTATAATACTGGTTAGTTGCTACTACAACACTGTATTCTGCTATTCACTGGTATCACTAGATTATATGCGTAGTACACTAGCAAGCCAGGAAGATTATTAAAAACAGCTGACCTGTGGTAAGTTTCTGGCGACTTCTGGCACCTGCCTCTATAGGCTTATCACTTCATTTACAAATTCACCTGTTTTCAAATGGCACTTTATGTGAGTCTTTCTGTAGCTTTACTAAGCCCTACTGTAGATATTTTCTCTAGAAGTCTATCTACAATTACTGCATTAACACTTTTTTTTCATTTCCCCAACCTGACCGTTACAAAACAGTGTCAACTTTTGAGCCCTTTACTGAGAAAAAGCCAGATAATTTTAGAGTTTACGATCGCCTATTTGTACTTTCTACCATCAAGACATTTATTTTTTATGAAATCGTTGTGATCCCTGGCTAATAATGCAGTTACATTTTTTGTTTTATCCCTTTTTATCATCGATTTTTACCTTTTAACACGGAAACTATTTCAGAAAAAACCATCATTTATTAACATTAGCAGAAATTTTTTACATTACCCACTTTTGTGCCGGATTGTTCTTGTCTTATTACAACATTATCTATAGACCCTTACACATGACTATTTGTTTTCCTTTTGGACATGATAACATTGTTTAATTTGGCATGACAACCCTTTAATTGTGATTACCTAGACATCTGAAAATCGTCAAGTTTTTCCCAAAACTTTCAACTTTACATTCCATGAATTGTATGCATGAAATTCTTAAAAAAATAGTACCCTTGCAGAAAAGACATTCCACTTTCTTTTACTGGTTTCTTTTTAAAGCCGCTCTTAGGGAGGGATTATTCTTCTTACCTTTGGAGAAACATTATTTTGATTCCTGCACTTGAAGTACCTATGTAATCTTATTTTTAGGGGAATTTTATTATTAACATGTGATAATTTTTCCCCTTTGAAACTTGGCAGATACCTCAGTTTTTAAGTGTTGATTTTAAAAATGATTGGTTGGCTGCTGCAACTGAACAATTAATTCTTGTAGACCTAGTCTTTTCCTCCAACCCAAAATATCCTTTGTGATACTTTTTTTGAGATCATTCAAGTGTGTTACATTTAAATTTATTCGTATAATGCCCAAAAACCATTAAATTTTCCTTCAGATTATATTATTTATTTAAATTTTTTGAAGTGTTCCCATTTTTAACTCTAAACGTTGTAAACCTTTGTAAGATTGATATGGAGTTTTTAAATTAAAATGAAGCAAGATCCAACCTATTTTGTCTTTTTTGCCATAATTTTACCTCAACAAGTCAACTGCTTCTTTGAAAGAATCATCTACTTTGGAAAATGCTTGTAGAGATGTAGCTTTCCCCTCCATCTGCCCTTTGAGGTAAAAACAATTTAGTTACACAGGCTAGGCACTCCTATCAGCACCTTTTTAAAAAATAGACCAAAATTCCCCCCCAATTTTCTCCAGGATTAAATACGGAAAAACAAATTCGGGGAGTTTTGGCAAAGCTATTATTTTTTGGGAATAGATTGATAACCCCGGGTTTACACTTTTTTAATTTATTCAAGGCCTGATTTTTGAAAGAAAGAATTTTTTCCCTTAATTCATAATACGGTTAATCAAAGATTTACTTTTTTCTCTACACAGTTTACTAACAAATCCCTTTTCTTTTTGTTATAAATAATTTGATAAATCATATCTATCCCTAAAGAATCTAAATAAATTTTAAATCATCATATTCACATTTCTTGTTTCATTAACCAAAATCACTGATGCCTTGATTAAATGACCCTTTTTACCGAATGGATTTTTTTTCCCCTTTAAATTTCCCGTTTGTCTTCTACATTAAAATTTCCTCATTTTCAGCCATGAGCAAAGTATTAAATTCAACTTAATTAAAAAACACTGATTTTGCACTTTAAAAAAAGCACTTTATAAAAGGAAATACACAACTTACCTTTAATAAATCCAGCTACATTTAGCTTAGCAATTACATGTATGAAAAATTATAATATAACTTTAAATAAACATTAAAAATTTTTAACTAACTTGGTTTTAAATTACACATGAAAGGGGAAATTATAAAAAATAAAAATTTTTAAATGCTTAATATGAATCTTGTCAGACGGGGTACAAAATAAATTTTATACACTACACTAAAAAAATCCTTGCCAGCTTTGGCTTACCAAATTTAAATTGTAATAATTATAATCCACACATATAAGTAAATTTGTGGACCAACACCACCCCCTTTCTGTCTTTCACATAAAATAATTAATAATTAAATTCACTAATTAATGTTTTTTACTAATTCATCCATTTTCGATAAAGGACCAATGGGCAACTAATTTTCAAAAATTAAATTTACCTGGATAAATCTCATTAATACATACCATAAATGGAACAAAGTAATTTTTATTTACAAAGTTCATAACAATAAGAATTTTGGGACACCTGGGTCACAAAAAAATGTCCCCATTTGATACCTAGGGCTGTCATATCCACAAGTCACTCTTGTTATATTAATTTCAAATGAAATATCTTTACCAAGAATTAGGAAACATTAATAAAAAAGGGGACTGAAATTTTAAAAAATTAATAAATGATTACTTATACACATTTTGTAACAGAAGGAGAATTTATAACAAACACCCCAATTACTCTGGAGATTACGTGTGTAAAGTACAGCCCCCCCCCCCGTCTAAATTAGGGAAAAAAATCGGCCAGAATTCAACACAAATGACAATTTACTGGGGTTCCTGGAGCTGTCGGTCATCGTTTTTAAGTTCACGTAGCAGGCGCAAATCCCAAAAATTTCGGCTCCTATTTTGGGGGTTTAAAGCCCAAATAACCCCCAGAGCGACGAAAAATTTTGCACATTACACTAATGCTAGTATACATTCAAAAACAATGGCGTTTCTTTCCCCGCTCTCGCGAGCGCAGAGCCCTCTTGGGTTCACTTCTTTAAAATACACTTTAGAAATAGTAAAGATTAATGGGGGTTTATTTACACAACAAAATTTTGGGAAATTATTTTCCACATAATCCTCGCCATGTACCACACACATTTAAAACACAAAACGCGTACATAAAAATAATTTTGATTGGGCCGGGCTTTTTGGAATCAAACCCCCGAATTGGACTGATAGTCAAAGAAGGGGTTTTTAAAAAAAAAATTAAAAGTACCCTTTATTTTTTTTATTGGGTCACATTTTAATTATGTTACATAGTTTCAAGAAACTAGAAACTATTTTCCCATGATTTCCCACTGTGCACTCAGTGAATCCAAAATATAAGAATCTATCTTCCTGCCTATGTTTAAGAATCATCGGGATTATGTATGAAGGTTGAGGATGATTACCTCATCTTGCTTTGTCTTTCTTGTACAAAGAGTGGGGGTTTATAGGTTTTTTTTCTACGGTCTCCAAAATTTCAACACCTTAAAATAATAAATTTTTTAAAATAGTATTTTTGCAACAGAAGCCTATTCATTATTTACATTTTTTCACTCGTTGTTTCGTGCAAAATTATCTGACTTAAAAATGAATTTATCACCTCAGAGGGGTGCTGAGTCTTCATTATTGAGCTCTTTGTAAACTTTTGTGAATTTTAATGACTTTGGGGTAGCAATGGCTGGATAATGTATCGGGGGCAAGTCCCCGGTTTTTACGCATGCAAAACGATTTGAAAAAGTCTACGAAATTAACGTCTTTGTTGAGGGCGCAAAGCTTAATCCAAATTCTTGTGCTGCCTGTTGATCACTCTTAATTCCTTTCTAACAGTTTAAAACAAATCCAGATTCGCATGTGTGGCCAACCCTCGTGCTACGAGATTATTTTAAATTCCAGTTTTGATGCTTTTGGTGTAATTTTTTGACCCTTAAAGTTCCCTATAAATATAATCAAGCAAGAAGTCATGCCAACCTGGGGGAATTTATTAAAGAATCCTCTTTGGTTTTTCTCATTTCAGTGAAAAGCATTTTCTTTTCATGTCTTACAGTTAAATATTTTTAAAAAACACAACCTAGTAGTTGATCGAACGATGTAGAAAAGCCGACCAACCTGTTCTGCAGTAGGGGTTTCGGGAGGGTTGTTCACTTAGGCACTTATTTTGAAAATTCCAAGTTGATGCAGCTTTTTTGGGCTCCCAGGAGGACGTTTGTAAAACGTTACAGTAGAAGTCAAGGGAAGGAAACAAGGCAGGGGGAATTGGGAGAAAAGGGGCGATTGGGGCTTATAAGCAAACAATCGCAACAACGATCTTAACTTGCAGGAAAGCCCGGGGGTGGAAATCTTTAGCCAAGTACTTTCACACTTCTCAGTAGTCTCAGGGAGCT
>NC_069404.1:22595349-22617510 GCF_026875155.1 Cherax quadricarinatus
GATGAAATATGTTGGGTCCCTCCCTTGACTTAATGAAATCTATAGTGACCTGTACTTATCTAGCAGCTCTTCTCTCCTCCCCTTCCCAATATCATTTCCACCAGCACTGAGACAGATAATGGGCTTGCTCCCATTGCCTGACATGATATTATCCAGCCTGTTGACAATGTCCCCAACACCAGCTCCAGGGAAGCACACTCTATCTCTCATCTTCTTATTCCTATTACAAAAAGCACGGTCAATGTATCTTACCTGAGAGTCACCAACCACAAGAATGCGCTTACCTCCATTAGCAGGGCAGTAGTACCCTTAACCTTCACTGGCCACTGAAGTACATTCATCCTGAAGAACAGAGAAGCGATTTCCTACCTTCAGATCTTCACTCTTAACTTTCCTTACTCTGATGCGCCTTCCATTACTGTGAACTACTCGCCACTTGTAGCAGGTGCTGGGCTGCTCCTCACTGCTGGTAGCCGTTGCTGCCTCCCCACTACAGCCTCCCCACAGCGAGAGACAGACTGCACCTCGCTGCTAGAAGCCTCATTCCCCACAACTCCAGCCACCTCACACTCTCTCCCAGACCCATTGAGGTGGACCTTCAGCCTCCTAATCTCCTCCTGGAGAAGCAAGACCTCCTCCTTCAACTCTCCAACCTCAATTTTTAAAACACTGCAGAAGCAAGCCATGCTTTGTAACCGTCCACACTAATCCCCAAAGCAGCTCAGGGTCTGTGACCTCACGTGACGACTGACCACTGCCCATGTCTGGTATACAACTTCTAAATGCCTTATCCAATAGGTTTCAAATTTTCATCCTTACATGAACATAATGAAAGATTTATGGAAATAGTAACATGTGCAGCTGTCCTTTACTCACTTATATATGAACCTTTCCTGGTTTTGGTTTCTATGGGATAACTGAAGAATGCCTCTTCTGGTCGGCTTCAGCTTTTCCACTTTGTTGTACTCTTTTCATAATGAGGTTGATATTGTTAGTGGATTATGTAGCCGATATCTGGCTTATTTTATTTTTTAAATGGTAAGGCATTATTTTCCAGTAAATAACTAGAGTTTGTCTCTTCATATGGCATAACCTTTTTATTGGCAGATGCTTCTTAGAAAATGGATGAAATACTGCTGGATTTAGGCTGCGTAATTGCAAATTTCTTAAATATACTAGCTAATAACACAAAAAGGTACAATACCGTGATTGGAACAATACACAAATAACCCGCAAATAGAAGATGAAGAGCTTACGACGTAGTTTCGGTCAGACTTGGACCATTTACAAAGTCACACTAACAGAAAGCTGAGGAGGGAGTGTATATAGGTCAGCAGACATTGACGGAAGAAAGAGAGAGGTAGTAGTGGAGGTAGTAGTAGTATTGGAGTCAGTCAAATACTAAGAGGAGCACTGCCAGGGAGCTAAACCCAATTAAGACCACCAGCCTAGATGACATCCCGTCTAAGTTCATGAAAGATGGTGCCTCTGAATTGCCATTTCCCATTGCTCACAGAATAAATTTGTCCATCATCGCTAATACCGTACCGGAAGGGTTCAAGGAGGCCAGAGTTACTTCTATCTTCAAGAAAAATAGTAGGTCTGATGTCAGCAACTATAGGCCTGTTAGTATACTCAGTACGATATCCAAAATTCTAGAGAATGTGGTTTGTACTATCAAGTAGTTAAGTATCTTAATGATAATAACATTCTTCATAGTTAAAAATCAGGCTATAGGAGATTTTACTCACCGACACCTCCCTAATTAATCTGATGGATTACATGAGAAATAAAATGTCAGTTTGGAACATCATGCGAATAGTAACCTTAGACTTGTAAAAGGCCTTCGATACTGTCAACCACAATATATTATGTAAGAAACTTCTAGCTATCGGCATAAGCTCCGTAGACTGGTTTACGTTCTACCTTAGCAACAGGAAACAAATTGCCAAAATCAACAAACAGAATCAGAACCCTGCCGATAGCATGTGGAGTTCCCCAGGGTAGTACTCTGGTCCCTAATTATTCTTATGTTATGTAAACGGCATGCCCATAAATGTCAAGTGCATACTCATACTTTATGCAGATGACAGTGCTCTGTTAGTGTCAGATAAAGACTCGCAAGATATAGCTAATGTAATAACACTGGAAGTGGAGTCCTGCAGCAATTAGTTAGTAGACAACAAACTATCGTTGTGCCATACTCTCAGGCACAAACATAAACTGAGGAGGGTAAATAATTATAATGTCAGGTATATAATGGGAAACCCATTACTTCAGTTTCCTCAGTGAATTATCCGGGAATCCCTTTGATCCAAGCTTGTCAATTGATTGTGAGCAGTGTAGTATAGAAGCTGATGCCAGACTGAAATTCCTCTTCAGATAAGCAGTGTCTACCTAATGGGGCTCGCAGGTACCTATGTACTAGCTCTTATACAATATCATATGGACTACACTTGCTCTTCATGGTACTCTGATTTGACAAAAAACTGAAAGATAGACTACAAATTACTCAGAACAAACGGCAAGATTCATGCTGGTCCTGGGTCCAAGAGAACATGTAGGCCAGGATGATTTACAACAATTGGATATGCTGAAATGTTGAAGACAGAGTAAATCAAGTTTATAAGATTGCTCACAAACAGTGTCCAGAATATCTTGCTGCTAATTTTGTCAAGGTTGGGAACCAAAGCAATCATAGTACTAGGGGGAGAGAGCACAACTTTGTAGTACCCACATTCAGTCGCCTGGCGTCAAACACCTTTTATTGTTCAGCAATAAAGATTTGGAACAGATTACCTGCACATGTCAAAGCCAGTCATAGCACGAACCAGATCAAGAAGAAAAGCCAAAAGTTGCCTAATGAATGTAGCGACAGAAAGGGAGGAGAATAAATTTTATATTTTTAGCTAACACACATGCAAATATAAATTGTGTGTGATAAATGGTTTAAAAAAACGACAAGTTGAAGACTGAGACACTTATGCAAACATATGGGAATCTTTATTGAGGAAACGTTTCGCCACACAGTGGCTTCATCAGTGCAATACAAATCAGAAGGGTGTAAGGAGGGGAGGAGTTTGAGGTAATGAGTCCCTCAGCCTGGAGACGATGCGTTCAGTCCATCAGTCTTGTAGAAAGTGCAGCATAGGGCCGTAGACGTGGCTTATATACTGCAGTCAGGTGAGGCGAAGCAGGAGGAGGCGGCTTCATAGTGGTACCATCCACTAGTCGAAGTAGGTCTTTGTCCAAATGTTGGACGAGGTTGTGGCGATACGTTTCCTCAATAAAGATTAAATATGTTTCTTAAGTTTCTCAATCTTCAACTTGCCGGTTTTTAAACCATTTATCACATCTGTCAGACACTGCGCATCATGGGATCTTGACACAAAGAATTCATCAACCTTGTCCAACCTTTGGACAAAGACCTACCTCGACTAGTGGATGGTACCACTATGATCCCGCCTCGCCTGCTTCACCTCACCTGACTACAGTATATAAGCCACGTCTACGGCCTACGCTGTACTTTCTACAAGATTGATGGACTGAACACATCGACTCCAGGCTGAGGGACTCATTACCTCAAACTCCTCCCTTCCTTACTCCCTTCTGATTTGTATTGGACTGATGAAGCCACTGTGTGGCGAAACGTTTCCTCAATAAAGATTTCCATATGTTACATAAGTGTCTCAATCTTCAAATATAAATAACTGAGTATACCTTATTCCTAATATATCTCCTTTACATTATAATAATAAGATATTATCTCCTTTATAGGTATAATAAGATATTATCTACTTTATAGTATAATGATAAGGTAAAAAAAGTACCCCAACGGAAATAAGTAACTAACTTCTTTAGGTTGTCCTAGGTTCTCTACACATATGTAACTGTATTTGTGTGTACCTGAGTAAACTTTCATACTTACTTACTAACATTAAATACATTACAAAAATAAATGGGTGTACTTATTAAGCTTCATAATTCTAAGTTGTAAACACAGGACACAAACACAGAGAGTTGCATTGATCTTGTCTGTGGTGATATGGAGCCTTAATGACCATCGTGTTGTCGATATGCTTGAAAATTCTTTATCCATCTATTAACAAAGTAGTAAATTTTACATGTATTAAGATTTTAGTTCATAATTTGTTCATATAAAAATACATTACTTTTGAACACGAACATTCAACAATTTATATTGAAAATTACAATGAATTAATCACTAATTCTTTATAACTAAGGGATTAGACGTTGGTAATTTTCTCGTGTGCAGTTTACTGGACGTCCAACTGATCGGCATTTTATTAACTTCCCCTGAGCACCAATACTTATAGCTACACTACTAGCCAGGGAGGGCGATGTTAGTCTAATTGAGCTATGTAACGTAAGAGGTTTGATAATACGTAATACGTATTATATGAAAAAGAGACTACATAAGTGTACAAATAGATATAGCTCATAATGATACTTTGTTGGACTATGCTTTAATGGATAAAGTTAGACAGGTAGCCTAATGATGTGCATATTTCATAGAGAGGCAACACATATAAGGACTATTATACAGTTGTAGTTACAGTGAAAGTAAGAGGTACAAGAAAATAGCATCGATAGGTAAAAGAGAAGTGAAGGTTTATAAATTAAAGGAGATTGGTAAGATTTAAGCAAGTATTGGAGTAAGGAAATAAAGCAGCAGGGATAACTGAGATTAAGAAATGATAAAAGCAGATAAGAATATAGTTTTGTAGTAATGTGATGATGAATCGATGTGTTCAGTCCATCACTCTTGTAAGAGTGATGGACTGAACACATCGATTCCAGGTTGAGGGACTGATTACCTCGAACTTCTCCTATCCTTACCATTTCTACTTTGTATTGGACTGATGAAGCCACTGTGTGGCGAAACGTTTCTTCAATAAAGATTCCAGTGTGTTGCATAAGTGTCTCAATTCTTCAGTTTGTAGTAGCTGATGCATTTGATTAGTATATACATGAAATGAGGAAAATTTTCTGGGGATTTACAACGAGTATATACTGCTCTTCTACACAAGGGAATAAATGGATGTAAAAATTATAGGGATATATTGGTGTTAATTATGCAACGTGAAGTGTATGATAGAGTTATTAATAAGAAAAACATGGATAATTTTGAAGCAGGAATGAAGATGAACGAAGGTTATAGGAAGGGTAGGATGTGTAGATAAAGCATTTAGGCTCAAGAACTTATGTGAACGATATTTAGATAAAAGTAATGAACTTTTTACTGCCTTAATGGATTTAGAAAACGCATATGATAGGGTGAATAGGGAAGCACTTGTTGCAAATGTATGGAATAAGTGGAAATCTACATAAACTAATGAAGAACATTTATGTGGATAATGAGGCTCAAGTTAGAGTATGTCGGGAAGAGTGAGATTATTTTCCAGTGAAAGTGATGAGTGGTGTTACCATGGCTGATAAATTAGATACCTGTGCAACACTTCGGTATCTTTGTTTTGGAGGAAATGTTATAAGTCCATCAGTTTTGATAAGAATACCGCATATGCGCTGAGACAGGTGAAGCGAAGCAGAAGTAGGCGGTGTCGCCATGGAAAATTTCACAGTGAAAGTAAGTCATGACTGTAGGTTAGGCAAGTGTACAAATCACTGCATCATGACCCCTGGATGGTGTTGTTTTTGGCAGGAATATAAATAAAATGGTTCAGAGAACCAACAGTTGATCATTTAGAAACTTTTGCAACACTTGTGTTGGCGAAATGTTTCATAAATAAAGTGCTCAAGTGTTTGATTTATCGTCTTGTTGGTTCTCTTGTGAGGGAAAAGTTGATTAGATTAGAGTGGAAGGATGAATGAGTGGCGGTGGTAGTATAACCGGTTGAATACTTGTTCAGTAAGGGTGTGTATCGGTCCCTCTACCCCCTCCCCCCATCCCCCTCCATTTCAGTCAGTGGAGTTAACATGGGACCCTTCTGACCAATTGACGTTACATGGCTTTCTGCTCCCATCAAGTCTGTAAGTATTGAGCACCACTCTAGTTTATTGTTATATTGTGTGTTAGGTTTTTTGTTAATTTAACCGGACCTGATTTAACTTAACAGAAACTCTACCTCGTCTTTAATGGAAGACAACAGGTCGTCAACGCCCTCCAGCAAACCTCCATCGATTATGCTGCCAGAAGTTTACCTTGGTGAAACATTTGCGTCTGTACTCAGTCTGGGGCTGAAGTTTAAACCAATAGCCTCCACCAGTGACTACTGCGTCTCACATTGGCTTCCCGTTCACACACCCTGGATCCTGAGACCTACTTAACACAACCATTTGAAGGTCGGAATACCATCTGTCCACTGTATATATTAACTTCGTTTCACGACATTTAAGTATTTTTTTTGGGAGGGGATTTTTTGCTTCACTTAGGAACATTTTATGTTTGTTATACATTTTATATAATTACATTTTTTGGAAAATTATCAATAAAATTGCTTATTTCTTCTTTTATAATTTATTATTCTATTCTTTTCACGAGGAGGAATGGTCCTTTTAATACTCTTTGAGGGTCTGAAAAGGCCATTATGCGTTCACATCTCTGAACCATTAATATACATCACAATGGTTGTTTATCGTATTTATAGATGTGATTGTGAAAGAAGTGATATGACTGAAAGATAATGAATCTGATACGGAATGGGAGATGACACAGTTACATTACGCCGGTGATAGTTCTTTAGGGAGATTCGAAAATTGCAAAGATGGTAAATTAATTTGGGAGGATATGTTACATTAGGATATTCAAGTAAACATATGAAAGAACAAAGTGATTAGAGTATAAAGAAAAGCATAAAAACTAAACATTAGATATTTGATTGGAAGTAGGAAATATAAAGGAAGGAAATGTGTTCTGATATTTGGTGGTGGATTTCCCGGCACATGGTTCAATAACGGAAACCAAGGACACAAAAAAGACCAGTGTTTGTATATATACATATATATATATATATATATATATATATATATATATATATATATATATATATATATATATATATATATATATATATATATATATATATATATATATATATATAAATGCACGTACAATATAGCACAGGTTGGTTGGTAGACAGCCACCCCTCCTCCTCCCTTCCAGGGAGGTTCTACCGTCCAGCCAAACGAGTGCAAAATGGGAATCTGTAATTGTTTTACACAGTAGGATTGCTGGTGCCTGTTTTTTGTCTCATAAACATGAAGGTAACAGGTACATTTTGATACTTCTTACACTTAGTTTACGCTACACATCCACGTACATGCATACGTATACACTCATCAGAGTTTTTTTTAATTATCTTAATAGTTCTTATTCTTATTTATTTTCCTTTTATCGCCATTCTGAAATAGAAAAGAATTATTCCTCCGTAAGCCATGAATATCGTAAAATGCAAAAAAAAAAAAAAAAAAAAATACCATGAGAAAGAGGCTGGTAACCCATTCTCCTGTATAAATTACTAAATATTAGAATAAGCATGGATGTAGTACAGATGTTAAGGAAGAGTTGACTGTTAACAGTATGAATGATAACGAGCTGGATGTCCTGGCTCTTAGTGAAACAAAGTTGAACGGGATAGGGAAGTTTCAGTAGGGAGAAATTAATGGTATTAGGTCAAGTGTATCTGAGAGTTAGAGGTAAGAAAGGAATAGCAGTAATGATTAAGGATCAGTTATGTCAGGAAAAGAAGGAATTTAAATGTGTGAATTAAAAAATTATATGGATTGAACTAAGGGATGGAAGTGTGTTATAGTGAGTGTTTAAGCACTTGGAAAAGAGGTTAGTAAAGAGAAATATTTCAGATGTTAAGCAAGTGTTTATGGAGTTTTGAACAAAGAGTAAATATAGAAAGGGACCTGAATGCTAAAGTGGGAATAAAGGTTATGGACGGCGAAGTAGGTATGTAATAGGTAATAAAAGATAAAATAAATTCACGAAATATGACGTAATGACAACAGTTTGTTGGATTATGCATTGGTGGATGAAAGGTTATGTGTTGGTGGATGAAAGGTTGATGGGTAGACTTCTGGATGTTTATGTTTATAGAGGGACAACAAATATATCAGATAATTTTTTAGTTGTAGCTACACTGAGAGTTAAGGGCTGTTGTAGGTATTAGGAAAATGGCAACAGCAAGTGAGATAGAGAGGTAAAGGTTTTTTTAAATAATGGAGGAAGCAATTAGGAAAAGATATAAGCAACTATCGGTAGAAAGATGGGCTAGTGAGAAAATAGATAATGAGGTGGAAAAGATTTGGGGTCGGATTTAAGAAGACATTGTTAGTCTTCAGCAGAAGTTTGCGGTTTTTTGGAAGGGTTGTTGTGGGAGGGAAGAGTAGAGATTAGTGAAATGATGAAGTAAAGAGAGTGGTAAGAGAAAAAATTAATTAGGAGAGTTTTTCTAGGAGCAGAAATGATATAAGAAGAGAGGAGTATATGGAGAGAAAAAGAGAGTTGTAAGAGAATGTAAAAAAGATCGCAAATGAGAAGTGGGTTCGGTGCTGTCAACAAATTATACTGAGAATAAGAAAAAGTTTTGAAATGAGATTATTAAGTAGAGAGAGAGTAAGAAGCAGACTCTTGCTGCTGGCCTCATGCAATCTAACGTACGAATCACAGCCTGGCTGATCGGGCACCGACCCTTATTAGGCGTGGGCCGACATGTTATAATGCCAGTTAGTGTCAAATGCTTTTTCGATATTAAAAAAAAGAATGCACTATATAAAATAAAAATGGTAGTAGGTTAGATAATAATACCATAGAAGTTAAACATAAAATATCCAAGTCAGGAATGCTGTTTCCTTCACTTGAGATGTTTTGTTTCCTGTTCCACTTCTCTCATTATTTGACAGTTCTTTTGGTGCTGTCTTCCAGCCCAGGTTTAAATATTCTACCTTAACTAGTGAAACCTGTGAGTTGCAAAGTACAAGAGGCGGTAGAGTCTTTTGTAAATCTCTGAATTCTTAGGTAATCTCTAGCCAGTTCACTGAGTGATGCTGCTTCGATTACGGTAGACACTGAAAGGAATCAGCTTTTTGTTTCTACGAAACTCCGTAGCTGAAGAATCTTTAATGGAATGCATGACATTATTCTCATCGCTCTACTGAAGTCTCCAGCTCAAGCTGAGAGATTTCAACATTGCATATAAACCTCATCCTGGATGATGGAATCAAACAGTGAAGCATAGAATTTTTCCCTTTGTGTAATTATCATATAGAATAAGGTAGCAGCACTTTGCTGATGTAATCAATTGTACTAATAAATAACCTTCACCTCTCATGGTGTATTTGCGTAATTAACTTGTTACGCTATTTTCTGGTGTGTATTCTAAGTGCAAACATCACGTCTTATGTACGTATTGTAACATGTGTACACTTTAAAGCGCGTACATATTATGGTGTGTGTACTCACCTAGTTGCGATTGCAGGGGTCAATTCACAGCTCCTTAATTCACCTCTTCTTATATGCTATGATATGGATCCTGCCTCCACTACATCACTTCCTACACTATTCCACTTCCTGATAACTATGTGACTGAAGAAATATTTCCTAACATCCCCGTGATTCATCTGGATCTTTAATTTCCAACTGTGAACTCTTGTTGATCTGTCCATCTCTGGAACATCCTATCTCTGTCCACCTTGTCGATTCCTCTCAGTATTTTATATATCGTTATCATACCCCCCCCCCATCTCTCTTGTCTTCCGGTGTCGTCAGGTTGATTCCCTTAACCTCTCCTCGTAGGACATACCCCTAAGTTCTGGGACTAGTCTTGTTGCAAACCTTAGCACTTTCTCTAGTTTCCTTATTAAGATGCTAGGCGCTGTATACTGAAGCAGTTATTTGGTTGATATGCGCCTTAGGAGATGTGCTCGGTATTATACTCACCCCAAGATCCTTTTCCGTGAGTGAAGTTTGTAGTCTCTGGTCCCCTAGACTGCACTCCGTCTGCAGTCTTCTTTGCCCTTCCCCAATCTTCATGACTTAGCACTTGTGGAGTTGAACTCCAAGAGCCAATTGCTGGATAAGGCCTGCAGCCTGTTAGATCCCTTTGTTGTTCTGTCTGCTACTCGTCCAATTTAATTGTTTTCATCAACTTCACATCATCTGCAACCAGGGACACTTCGTAGTCTATTCCATCCGTCAAGTCGTTCACAAATACCAGAAACAGTACCGATCCTAGGAGAGACCCCTGTGGAACCCCGCTCGTCACAGGCGGTACTACTACTGAGACTCACTCTGACACCTCGCCACGTACCATGACTCGCTGTTGTCTTCCTGACAGGTATTCCTGATCTTTTGCAGTGCTTTCCCTGTTATACCTGCCTGATCCTCCAGCTTTTGCACTAATCTCGTGTGTGGAACTATGTCAAATGCCTTCTTACACTCCAAGAAAGTGCAGTCTACCCACACATTTCTCTCTTGTCATATTGCTGTCACCCTGTCATAGAATGCCAGTAGGTTTGTGACACAGGATTTCCCACTGAAACCTAGCTGGCTGTCCTTGATAAGCTCATTCATTTCTAGGTGCTCTACCACTCTTCTCCTGATAATCTTCACCTAAAATCAGTACCTGACCAGCTGGGCTGTGGTTCATACATCTGTTTGCATTCAGCCAGCAGTAACAGCCTGGTTGATCAGGCCTGATCCACTTCGAGGCCTGATCACAGACTAGGCCATGGGGGTCATTGACCTCCAAAACCCTCTCCAGGTATACTCCAGGTAACTCTGCATTCTGTACATGTCAGTGACAATGGACTTTCGTTTAATGCTTCGTGTCTGTCTCCTGTTTTAAAATTTGGGACTACATTTGCTGTATTCCATACCTCAGGTAGTCGCCCTTTTCAATAGATGTGTTGAATATTGTTGTTAGTGATACATATAGTGCCTCTGAAAACATGGGGACGGATAAACATCTTCCCATGGAGAGATGTTATCTGGCCCCATCGCCTTTGAGGTATCTAGTTCGCTTAGTAACCTCTCCACCTCTTCCTCAGCTGCATGCATTGTGTCCAACACTTGATGGTGTACTCCACCTCTCCATCTTTCTGGAGTCTTTAGTGTCTCATCTGTGAAACTTCTTTGAATCTCACGTTGAGCTCCTAACATACAACATGGTCGCTTCTTGTGATCTACCTTCCTTCCTTCCTCAGTCTGATTATCTGGTCTTTGACAGTTGTTTTCCTCCTGATGTGGTTGTACAACAGCTTTGGATCAGATTTGGCTTTTGCTGCAATGTAATTTTCGTTTTGTTGTTGGGCTTCCGTCTTACCTGTGCATATTCATTTCTGGCTCTACAACTTCTCTCCTTATTCTCCTGGGGCTTTGCATTCTATTCTTCTTCCAATCTCTAGCACACTTAGTTTTGGTCTCTTTACACTTTGGTTGAACCAAGGGCTCGTTCTGGCTTTCTCATTATTTCTGTTACCCTTGGTACAAACCTCTCCTTAGCTTCCTTGCATATTGTTGTCACGTATTCCATCACCTCGTTAACAGACTTCCCTGCAGTTCTCTGTCCCACTGAACCCTGTGCAGAAATTCTTCATGCCTATATATTCCCCTCTCTTGTAGTCGCGCTTCATTTGTCCTGCCCTTCCTGCTTCCCTCTCCATATGTAGCCCTACTATGTATTTGAAGCTCAGCAGCACGTTTTCACAGGCACAGAGGGGTCTTTCATATGTGATGTCCTCAATGTCTGCACCACTCAATGTGTTGCTGATTCATCCTTCTTCTCTCTCTCTCTCTCTCTCTCTCTCTGGTAGTGTCCCTCATGGGGCCTGGTGTTTACCTGGAGTTTACCTGGAGAAGGTTTCGGGGGTCAACGCCCTCTCGGTCCGGTCTGAGACCGGGCCTCATGGTGGATCAAGGTCTGATCAACCAGGCTGTTACTGCTGGCCTTATGCAAACTGACGTACGAACCACAGCCCGGTTGGTCAGGTACTGACTTTAGGTCCCTGTCCAGTTACTTGAAGACAGCCAGGGGTCTATTGGTAATCCCTCTTATGTATGCTGGGAGGCAACTGAACAGTCTTGGGCCCCGGACACTTATTGTGTTGTCTCTCAGTGTACTCGTGGCTCCCCTGCTTTTCATTGGGGGAATGTTTGCATCTCCTGCCGAGTCTTTTGCTTTCACATGGAGTGATTTTCGCATGCAAGTTTGGTACCAATCCCTCCAGGACCTTCCAAGTGTATATTATCATGTATCTCTCTCACCTGCATTCGAGGGAATACAGATCAAGAACCTTCAACCGTTCCCCGTAGTTTAGGAGCCTCATCGCACTTATGTGTACCAGGAAAGTTCTTGTACACTCTCCAGGTTAGCGATGTCACCAGCCTTGAAAGGGGCTGCTAGTGTACAGCAGTATTCCAGCCTAGAGAGCACAAGCAATTTGAAGAGAATCATCATGGACTTGGCGTCCTTAGTTTTGAAGGTTCTCATTGTCCATCCTATCATTTTCCTAGCAGACGAGGTAGATACATTGTTGTGGTCTTTGAAGACGAGATCCTCTTACATTATCACTAACAGGTCCTTCACATTACTTTTCCGCTCTATTGTATGTTAGAATTTGTGGTATACCCTGACACATTTTTTAATTTCTTCAAGTTTTCCATATCTGAGTAGTTGAAATTTCTCCTCGTTGAACTTCATATTGTTTTGAGTGGCCCATTTGAAGATTTGGTTGATGTTCGCTAGGAGTCTCGCAGTGTCCTCGATGGAGGTCACTGCCATGGTGATCCAAGTGTCATCCGCAAAGGAAGACACGGAGCAATGGCTTACATCTATGTCTATGTCAGAAATGAGGATACGGATAGAATGGGAGCGAGTACTGTGCCTTGTGGAACAGAGCTTTTTACCATGGCTGCCTGGGACTTTACTCTGTTTACTGTTATTCGTCGTGTTCTATTCGTCAGGAAGTTGTAGATCCATCTACCAACTTTTCCCGTTATTCCTTTATCCCTCATTTTGTGTGATATTACACCATGGTCACACTTGTCGAAAGCTTTTGCAAAGTCTGTGTATACTACTCTGCATTTTGTTTATCCTCTACAGCACCCAGTACCTTGTCATAGTGGTCCAGTAGCTGGGACAGGCAAGAGCGACTGCTGTAAACCCCTGTTGTCCTGGGTTGTGTAACTGATGGGTGTCTAGGTGATTGGCTATCTTGCTTCTTGGAACCCTCTCAAAGATTTTTATAAAAATGGGATGTTAGTGCTATGGGTCTGTAGTACTTTGCTATTGCTTTACTGCTACCTTTGTGGAGGGGGCTATATCTGTTGTTTTTAGTGTGTGTGTGGGATGACCCCCGTGTCCATGCTCCCTCTTGCAGTTCTTGATGAACACGGAGTTCCACGAGTCTGGGCCTCAGGCAGAGTGCATGGGCATGTCATTAATTGCCTCATCTTTTTGTTTTGGTCCATTTTCAATGAAAGTTGATATTGTGATTTAAGCAGCATTTGCGACCTACACACTGTGTCTGTATTGACTTTATGCTGCAAATTGCAAGACAATGCAAAATTCTATGTGGCATAAAACCCTCCCTCCTCTTCGAAATTCGTAAGATGTATAAAGTTCTAGTAGACACCAGATGAAAATAAAGAGCTAGGTAATCTTAATTTCAAATTCTTTTGAGCGAAATATCAATAGATTGCATTATAAAAAATGCTGATTTTTTTTTTGAGGAGTTTTTAGGGAGAAAAAAATTCAATAAATATCAAACAGTAAAACACAACGCTTTCAACATTGGGATTTAATAGAACCATCATTCCTCAATAACGTGTTAAAAAATCATGACACTTCTATAAATACTCTTCCCAAAAAACTGAAGGAAAAGGTCAATAACTTATTCCTGAGTTATTCATATTTTTGTTTTCTGTAAAACTTTATGGTCATGGGCGCGCCAAATCTGAGCATATTACAAACCTCCATCCTTGTTGACAGCTCTCGGGCTACTGAATCATAATTTCCTCCACCTTTCACTTTAGTCCTCACAGCAGTTGCCATAATGTGTATTTACAATGAAACAATCATAAAAATCTTGACAGCAAAAGCAAAAAAAAAAATACATTTATGAAAAAACCGTACATGTACTTAGAAATATGATAGAAACAAGCTGATTGCATCAACATGTTGCCATAGTTTTTCAGTTTCAATTTTGTTTTCCTTTGTAGGACCTGACTTAGCCCCTTACGTGTTGGTACATGAGGTTTTCCAGTACCACTTCCATCATTTTAACCCTCCACGTTTCTGGGCTCCCATGTGGCTCCAGGCTCTCCCAATCGATTTCCTTGTGGTTGACGTCACCTATAATTAGCAGTTTTGCAGTGCTCGCATGAGCCCTTCTGGCCACTTTAGCCAGTGTGGCAACCATCACTCTATTACTCTCATCATACTCTTGCCTTGGCCTCCTGTTGTTGTGTTGTGGGTTATACATAACTGCAATTATCACCTTGGGACCTCCAGACTGAAGTGTTCCTATTATGTAGTCTCTTGCTTCTCCTCTTTCTCCTCTCACCAGCTCGTCAAAATCGCATCGGTTCTTGATGAGCAGTGCCACTCCTCCACCCCCCCTGTCTTTACTCAGGATCTGGAATCCAAGTGGAAAGATGGCATCTGTTATCATTCCTGTGAGCTTGGTTTCTGTTAGAGCTATGATGTCTGGTGATGCCTCTCTGACTCTTTCGTGCCACTCCTCCCACTTGTTATTCCATCAGCGTTGGTGTACCTTACCTTCAGTTTCCTCTCCAACACAGTGTTCTGGGGGATCTGTGAGGGTGGGGGAGCTGGCAGTGTGCGGTGGGATTCTTTAGTGTGATGTTGGGTGTGGTCTGGGTTGGGATAGCAGGTTTGGTTGTGTGGGGGTTCTGAGGGTGGCTCTGTGTGTGCTTGCATTTGTGCTCTTCCCTGTTCAGGTAGTCCTCTGTTGATTCTCTCCTTGTCACTCTTCATTGCCCTCTTTGCTTCTGTGTCCTCTCCCTCACCTCCTGTTATTCTGTTTTTGTTCTGTCTCAATCTAGGAACACCACCTTGAAGGTTGATGATTCCTTCAGCCATGTTTTATGTTGCAGGATTCTGTTTTTGCGTAGTTTCTGCCTAGAAAATCAGTTTGACCGGCCAAATTCTCCCTTCATATACCCCCTACTCTCTGAAAATTTACTTTCTCAGTCATGTCCTCCTCACCTATTTTTTTGATGATGTTTTCAATCCCCCAATTTTCTTCTGCTGTTTTTATTTGTATGTCCTCCACTACACTCCTGAAGCCCATGGATAAATACTGATTTCTCCTTCTCCTCCTCTCATTACCTTTCCTTCTGTGTCTCTGGGTCCTGTTTGTACATGGTCATTGTTTCCCTTATTTTTTCTGTAGCTCTTTTTGACATGGTCGTGCCTCTGCATGTGACCTAATCTCCTCTCCACCTTCTCTACATTCCCTTACTTTTATCCCTGCTCCCAAATGCTCTCCCCCTTCTTTGTTCAGCTCTGGTTGGTGGATTGATATGGCCTTAGCATAATTCATAATCTCCTTCCCTTCGTTGTGATCCTCGTTCAGTAAGGGTGTACTTGCTTCAGATGCTATGTTTTCTCTGGGCAATAGCCCTGTAACTTGCTTAAGCCTATTTACCTCATTATCTAGACCCCTTATCGTGGTTTCTGCAGCTTTGACATGTGACTCCAATTTCTTCTTCTCCACCTCCATCCTCTTCTCCATTTTTGCAGAGAACTCTGCCTCCATCCTTTATCCCATTTTCACAGAAAACTCATCAAGTTTGCTCTCCCACTCTTGTTTCATCCTTTTACATTGCCCTTCCGTCCATTCTTCTTTACAGAACCATTTTCCTCTGATCTCCTGAGCCTTCGACTTCCCTTTTGAGCCACCATTTTTATTATGGGTTAAGTGTTGTAATGTGTGTGTGTGTGTGCTTTTGTGTGTGTGTGTGTGTGTGTGTGTGTGTGTGTGTGTGTGTGTGTGTGTGTGTGTGTGTGTGTGTGTGTGTGCGCTTTTGTGTGTGTGTGTGTGTGTGTGTGTGGGTGTGGGTGTGGGGGGTGGGGGAGTTTTAAGGGGGTGAGAGAGATGGGGACAGTGATGAAGAGGTGGAATGGGAATGTGAAGGGAGGCAGGAGGAGAGGGAGACACACACACAAAAGCAGGTTAGGTGATGTAATGTGGTTTGTGCTGTTTGTGTGTATGTGCATGTCTGTGTGTGTGTGTGTGCATGTCTGTGTGTGTGTGTGTGCATGTGTATGGGGGTGCAGGAGATGTAATGGGGAAAGAGATTGAGAGAGGGAAGGAGGGGGACAGGGAGAGTGATAGGGTTGGAGAGAGAATGGGAAAGGGGCTAGATTGAGAGAGAGGGGGAAGGAAGGGAGGGAGAGAGGAAGGAAAAGAGAGGAGAATGGGGAGGGAGAGGAGAGAAAAGGGAGAAGGGAAAGAAAGAGAGAGATGGAGTGAAAGAGAAAGTGAAGAGAGCGTTGGGAAAGTAAAGGAAACGAGTGGGTAAGTGCTATCTACTCATAGTGAAGCGTCAATTTGCCTGTGTGAATGTGTATGTGTGTGCATGTGTGTGCTTGTGTGTGCTTGTGTGAGTGTGTGTGTGTGTGCATGTGTGTGCTTGTGTGAGTGTGTGTGTGTGTGCTTGTGTGAGTGGTGTGTGTTGTGTGTGTGTGTGTGTGTGTGTGTGTGTGTGTGCTTGTGTGAGTGTGTGTGTGTGTGCTTGTGTGAGTGTGTGTGTGTGTGTGTGTGTGTGTGTGTGTGTGTGTGTGCTTGTGTGAGTGTGTGTGTGTGTGTGCTTGTGTGAGTGTGTGGTTGTGTGTGTGTGTGTGTGTGTGTGTGTGTGTGTGTGTGGTGTGTGTGTGTGTGCGCACGGGTATGTCAACGTGTGCGCTTCTGTAATCACTAATTGTACTCACCTAATTGTGGTTGCAGGGGTCGAGACTCAGCTCCTGGCTCTGCCTCTTCACTGTTTGCTATTAGGTCCTCTCTCTCTCTCTCTCTCTCTCTCTCTCTCTCTCTCTCTCTCTCTCTCTCTCTCTCTCTCTCTCTCTCTCTGTTCCTTAGCTTTATCATACCTCGTCTTTAAGCTAACTATGGTTCCTGCCTCCACTACATCACTTGCTATTCCACTTCCTGACAACTTTATGACTGAAGAGAGACTTCCCAACATCAATGTGACTCGACTAAGTCTTCAACCTCCAACTGTGACCCCTGGTTTCTGTGTTGCCTCTCTGGAACATCCTGTCTTTGTCCAAGTTATCTATTCCACACAGTAATTTGTATGTTTTTATCATGTCTCCCCTGACCCTTCTGTCCACCAGTGTCGTCAGGGCGATTTCCCTTAATCTTTCTTCGTAGGACATTACCCTTAGCTCTGCAACTAACCTTTGCACTTTCTCTAATTTCTTGACATGCTTTACCAAGTGTGGGTTCTACACTGGTGCTGCATACTCCAGTATGGGCCTGACGTACACAGTGTGCAATGTCTTGAACGATTCCTTACTAAGGTATTGGAATGATATTCTCAGGTTTGCCAGGCGCCATATGCTGCAGCAGTTATCTGGTTGATATGTGCTTCCGGAGGCGTGATCAGTGGTATGCTCACCCTAAGATCTTTCACCTTGAGTAAGGTTTGCAGTCTTTGTCCACTTAGCCTATATTCTGTCTGCGGTCCTCTTTGCCTTTCCAAATCTTCATGACTTTGCATTTGGCGGAGTTGAATTCGAGAAGCAGTAGCTGGACCACGTGTCCAGCCTGTCCAGGTCTGTTTGAAGTCCTGCCTGATCTCATCTCATTTAATTTTCCTCATTAACTTACATCATCTGCGAACAGGGACACTTCTGAGTCTATCCCTTCCATCACGTCATTCACATATACCAAAAATAGCACTGGTGTGTGTGTGTGTGCGTGTGTGTGTGTGCGTGTGTGTGTGTGTGTGTGTGTGTGTGTGTGTGTGTGTGTGTGTGTGTGTGTGTGTGTGTGGTGCATGTGTATGTTTGTGCATGTGTGTGTGCGTGTGTGTGTGTGCCTGTGTGTGGGGGGTTGGGGGAGTTGAAAGCGGGAGAGGGAGGGGACAGAGGAGAGGTGGAGGGAGAGTGGGAAGGGAGGGTAGATGGAGAGGATGAGAAAGGGGGGAAGGAAGGGAGGAGGGAATTGGGGGAGGGAGATGGTGGAGGGAGAGGCACAGAAGGGATTGAGAGAGAGGGAAAGGAAGAGAGGGAAGGCAAGGGGGGGAGAGAGGTAGAAGGAGGAAGAGAAAGAGGAGATGAAGGAGGAAGAGGAAGAGGAGGAAGGGGAGGAGGAGGAAGAGAAGGTGGAAGAGGAGAAGGACGAGGATGAGGAGATAAAGGAGGAGGAAGAGGACTAGGAAGAGGAGGAGGAGGGAGAGATGGAAGAGAAGGGAGAGGACTAGGAAGAGTAGGAGGATGAGTGGGAAGAGGAGGAGGAGAAGGAGGAAGAGGAGAAGGAAAGGCAGGAGGAGGATGACAAATGGTGAGTAAGCTGCATGTGTGTTTGTGCATACATGCATGTGTATGTGTGTGAGTGTGCACGTTTATGATAACTTCATGTGTACATACTTTGTTATGTACACACTGTCTTTGTCTGCTTCAATTAGACTGTCAGTTCTAGAGACCTCTTTGTCCTGATCCTACCCTTATTTGGCACCTATGTTAAAGTATGTTTGTTTACTGCAGTCTTGTCTGACCTAAGCACCTGCACATGCACTCACCAGTGTCGGCCTACATGTCGTGCACCAAACTATCCTACTGATTTTTTTCCTAACTAAATGTTAAGTGCTGTATGTATGATATTCAGCTCTCCTAAGTAGGGTTTGTAACCCCCAGCTATCAGTGATGCAGTGCCAACACTAAACACTCAACATACAAACACAAAAGGTGATTTGTACATCACACCTGGCAGAGGTGTCACCTGGGATCCCGGCTCTACTGCAGCTGCACGATATTTTTCATTGTGATGGCTATCCTGGCCCTGGTTCTCCTTCAGTTTCTTCTCTTTGATCTGGTGGCCTGGTGGTTAACGTTCTCGCTTCACACGGTGAGGGCCAGGGTTCGATTCCCAGCCAGAGTAGAAACATTGGACGTGTTTCTTTCCACCTGTTGTCTATGTTTCCCATCAGTAAAATGGGTACCTGGGTGTTAGTCGACTGGTGTGGGTCGCATCCTGGGACACTGACCTAAGGAGGCCTGGTCACAGACCGGGCCGCGGGGGCGTTGACCCCCGGAACTCTCTCCAGATAAACTCCAGATTAACTGTGCTTCAAAAACCGTTTCAAGAATCACTGTCATCAAGTGAATAATTTAAACCCTTAATGCAAACCACCAGCAACCTAGAAAACTGGACATTTTATCTTAATTTTTTTCTTTTCATCCCCCTCACTTTAAGTTTGTATATATTAAATATTGTATAGTTAACATATCATATATAGTATATATTAAGTTTGTATATATTATAGCATGTATACATTTTACAGCATTCAACTAAACTATTAACAATTTTTTTTACATGAGAAAGTGTGGTTACAGTGAATTCATAGTCAACTGAGTTGTAATTCAAACTGTGTGTTAAAATTTGCCATTGTTGTTTTCCACATTCCTTTCGTCAAAAATAATTAATTCATCCCAATGGGAAGTCAGAAATGATTTTCCTAAGGATCTACTGGGGACCATCCTCAAATCCCTTAGACCTATGAAAACGATGTGGGGTTTGAACTCATGGCAAGTGTGTCCTAAAACTCACAGGATTGTTACTACGATATCTTAGCAACAGGATTGTTACTACGATATCTTAGCAACAGGATTGTTACTACGATATCTTAGCAATAGGATTGTTACTACGATATCTTAGCAACAGGATTGTTACTACGATATCTTAGCAACAGGATTGTTACTACGATATCTTAGCAACAGGATTGTTACTACGATATCTTAGCAACAGGATTGTTACTTACGATATCTTAGCAACAGGATTGTTACTACGATATCTTAGCAAAAGGATTGTTACTACGATATCTTAGCAACAGGATTGTTACTACGATATCTTAGCAACAGGATTGTTACTACGATATCTTAGCAACCAGTAAGATAAGGGCGTCACTGAGTCATATTTTCATACATTTTAAGTATAAGGAATTACTTTTGTCACTATTTACCAGCAACACTTAAGACGTATTTTTACCTTTTTCTTCTAATCAGTATTTCTGTCCAAGCTACGATCATACTGGTTTATTTATTAAGAACAAAAGGGTCATCATGAATTTACATACAGTGGAGTATGATTAAATAATGTGGTCATTTTTGATCACCTTGTGTACAGGGCGATGCTCTAACACGGCGTCTTAGTGCAAACATAGGCTTATTCTATTCAAACACGACCATTATATTGTTAACCATGTTAGGAGTTAGGTTTGACTTTGATTTGATAATATTTTGTTACGTTGGGTTCAATTTGGTTTGGTATGATGGGGTTTCATTTAGGTTGGTTTAGTTTTTGATAAGATGGGCTAGGATAGAAACGGTAAAAATTGTCAGTCATGTTATGAAGATTCATATTTGCTATAAAGATTTACCTATTGTAGGTTGTGTGCGAATTCTGTTGTATTACTATAGCATTAAATATTTAACGTGATTTTCTCTTTTATTATTATGTTTTGTTAAGGCTTCCTTATTGGATTCATCTCAACTGTCAGTAAAAATAATAACATCAAGGCTTATGATAAGTTTTTCAATGACTCACAGTCATACTGATTTGCTGGGGAATTGTTGTAGACTGAAAGCAGAAAGCCAGATGGAAAAGAAATGGCCGAGTTTTCGAGAAGGCAAACAGCAGTATTTTGTGCCTTCGAGTTCAAGTCAAAAAACAACAGTAACAAGAACGCCATGATCATCTGGGATGCCAGGAGTAGTTCCGAAATTATGTTTATTCTGCGACGGAGGGCACCTGGAATCAGCCCCTTCATGAATTAGAGAAGATTAGTTTTACCAATGAAAGGAAGTAGAAACAAAAGTAATGAATGACGATCACTTTCCTCCGCGATTATGTAATTGATGATCAAGTGACAAATGGCTTAAATACTACACAAGCTGATTTGTGGAGTTACTGCGCCGATACGATGATATAGTGAAGTAAAAAGTTTTGACAATGACTGATGAAGACATTTCAGCTGGAGAAACTCACTTGTGTTTGAAGAACCTCCATGGAGAACCCAGCTACAAGAAACAGTTGCATGCAAGGAAGGTGTGTGCTGCAAAAGTACATTATTCTTCGAAACGAAACCAGGATTTAAAAGAGCAATAATGCAGTACCAGCTGCAGCTGGTAATAGCCCGCAGCAGCAGTAACAGCAGCCGCAGTAGAAGTAGCTGCAGTTACAGTACCAGCAGCAGCCACAGCAACATCAGTCACCATTACTAGAAACTGCATCAAGTGACTGCTCCAAGGAACTGGATTTCATAGTGTCTTTAGGAAGAAGTTAGCAATTCACTGGGTTATTTTTCACTGGACCAGTCACTGTTGTTTAAATTCCTTCTTGCACATTGTGGAGCGTTCATTCATTCACATCCTGGTTTCCCGAGGTGAAGATTTAACTTTACAAAACTACGAAGATACGTATTTCAAGCAGCACATCCAAAGGGAGCATAAGAAGGCTTCCTCTCACTGTATTGTTTGGGACACCTGTAGACAAGAATCTATCAAATATGACACCATGTCATTAAGGGGAACTGATGTGTATTTAAAAGTTGTCCCAGTAGTGAAGACACCATAAAAGACACCGTAAATAAAGAAGAATTCTTTCAGTACCTTGGAGAAGATACCATCGAGGTCTAGTGCTTTCCAGGTGATCTATACATTTCCAGCGCTGATAATCAGTCCAACACCAGGCTAAGACATAGGTAGAGAATTCTACCAAGAGAAAGTAAACACAAGACTCGTGCTGCTTATTCTTAATGCTCTGAGGACAGGTCATTCAAACATTTTGAGAAAAACCTCCAACTGTGATGTTGTAGTCATGATTATCTGTCATTTTCCTTTCTTTGAAGAAATTTACGTCACCAACTAAAGTTCTGTTAACTACAAACTGGGAGGCTCAAAGCATTGTAAACATCCGGGGTTT
>NC_069404.1:22618010-22640119 GCF_026875155.1 Cherax quadricarinatus
AGTCGCCATCGTTTTCTAGCACTTCAATAAAGGATCTAACCAGGACAAAATCCAAGCCCCACAAAACCAGTCAAATGCAGGAGTTTTACACTATACCCTGTGGAGGCTGTGACAAGATTTACGTAGGTGAAACAGCAAAAAACCCTCGACACCCGCCTCATTTACGCATGTAGGAACGATAACTTGAACAACGCTGTGTACAACACCAAAATTTCCACCAATCATCTCATAAAATTCAAGAGACGCCTAATTAGTGATCAAAGAAACTAATTTCCGCAGACGCAAGTGCCTCGAATCAGCACTGATCGCTGTTTCAAAAACAATTAAACAAAACAACGGCAGCTTCACCATCTCAGAAAGTCTTAGAAAGAATCCTCCTGAAAACAGAAAACCCTGCCATCACATAGTCTCTCCGGGTTATACACACAAAGACATTACAGAGAGTGAACACTGAAACAAGCTACCTCTTTCCACTCTATATTTGTCCAACCTATTTTTATGTAACCCAAGTAATAGCTTTTATATCCTTTTACTCATGTACGAATTAATTACTCTACCATATTGTATTACTTTTGTCACTACCACTACTACTACTACTACTATACTCCCTACTACTACTACAACCTCTACCACTAGTGAACATCGAAATGGTCCCTCACTAGTATTGCACCTCACTTGAGCCTATATATACCCTCTGTGTCCGTGTATTGTTTGTAATGGCTTGTTTAAAGCTCATGGAG
Source organism: Cherax quadricarinatus (assembly GCF_026875155.1). Classification (NCBI taxonomy): domain Eukaryota; kingdom Metazoa; phylum Arthropoda; class Malacostraca; order Decapoda; family Parastacidae; genus Cherax; species Cherax quadricarinatus. The sequence goes on from NC_069404.1 coordinate 22,618,751, forward strand.
AGCGAAACGTTGCCACAATAAATGTCACACATTAGTTGCACTTGTGCCTTTTACTTTACACTCTGGGTATCTTTATTGAGGAAACGTTTCGCCACACAGTGGCTTCATCAGTCCTTACAAAGGAGAAACGGAAGAAAGGAGGAGAATGAGGTAACCCAGTCCCTCAACCTTGAGTGGATGTGGCCAGTCCTTCAAGGTTGAGGGACTGATTACCTCATTCTCCTCCTGTTCTTCACGTTTTCTCCTTTGAAATGGACTGATGAAGCCACTGTGTGGCGAACGTTTCCTCAATAAAGATACCCAACAGTTGCACATGTGTCTATTTTAAATCATCTGAGTGGACTGGCCAAGGGACTCTCCCACGCTATATTCACTCCCGTTCGCCCTTAACAGACGAAAAAACATTGCATTGTACCCGACTTCCTCAACGTCGATGTTATAAGTGTCAACGTTGGGGTCACATTGCCAGGAAATGCCCAGCTAAGTCACACTGGTGAGCCCGTGTGTGCCCAAAACTCATCCTTCTGAACGGTGTTGTGATATGATTAAACAGCAACAGACTGTGTTTAAACAATGTATCAATTGTAAGACCTCAAGAGTTACAGCAGCCCATACTGACTGCATCACAGTCAACCGTACCTCACCCTGTACCTCCCATTATGACCCCCCAGGACTACCAGGTACCTCGAGTCTAAATACTGGCTCATGCCCTGCCCTCAGACAATGGGGTTTGAGCACCTCACCTGGAGAGCACGTCAACAGACCTCCATCACGTCGGCTGTCAATAAGAGCCTAGCTGAGTCAGCTGCAGTCAGCCAAGGAGCTCAGCTGACCGGGACTTCACGTTCCAGATGTTCCAAGTCTTGGGTCCTGTGGTATACAACCTGATGTCGCGCATAAGGGTCTGGAAACACAACAATTTCTCTGAAACCAAAAACTTGAACAACACAAGGAAAGATGTGTAGAGTGTACCAATAACAAGATTGTCACAATTTTGAAAGCGAGTGTAAGGCTGCTGAACAAGGTGGTGGGGTGTTCTTAATTACAGTAATTACGAATCCATATCAGGTGTTGATAACTATAGTGAGCATCATGAAGAGGCATGGTGTCTATATGTTAGTAATAGTTATGAGCGTAATATAAGTGGTGGGTGCTGAGAGTGATGAGGGGCAATGGAGTCCTTAATGTTAGTAATAGTGAAGATGTAATATAATGGTGGTGCCGAAATGATAGTTAACCACATTGACATTAATGTTGAATCAAAACTGTAGATGAACTGTAATTGAACACAATGTTGGTAGTGGTGCAGGTGATGACAGATGTAGTGAGCGTGTAATGTTTAGTGGAGGAGGAATGTGAGTGGTGGTGCCACCTATCAAACATTGACACATGAACAGCGTCGAGCTCTGTGTAAACAAAACTCCCACGAGACCTTACAACTGGAAGTGCACTTAAAAACTCATGGCCCAAGTAACGCTGCCTGACATTGATAACCCTCTGCTATTTATATGAACAATTTTTTTCATTATGCTGAAACTCAAAAATGACTCAAAACTCATATAAACTTCTCAATTAAGCTGGAAATAATGCATCACTTAGAAAAAGACTTCTAATGAACATCTCATAAGTAACCACGAGAATCCATTGATGTTGTGTTGTCAACAGAGTGCAGAGTCCCTGAAAAATCCCAACCCCGCTAAATTACCATCAATTTGTCGCATATAACCCAAATCTACTAACTCTTGTGTTCTAGTATATTAAAAAATCACTTCCCATCAACTTCCTTGCACATAAGAAAACAGAGGGGCAACAATACCACGGTGTATAGGAAATTATATATTTGGAACTCTGCCCTCGACATATTTAACTTTGTACGCTCCTGCTGATAAGTATTAAAATACTTGGAGCTCCCAACTGTGCTCAGTCCTGAACTTACTCTTATTATATGGAGATTCTAATGCGAGACCCAACAGCATTGGAAACTCACAGTTTGGAAATCGAATGGTAATCAACTGTTGATACACTTAAACAGTCTGATAATATGCAAATTGTAGGTGACCTTGAACCCCCACACATATCTATGGAGGAGTCCTTGCTCTGTGTCCGGCTCAACATTTACTTCTGCCAACTGAGAGTCTTCCAATGAAACAGGTATATCATCTGATCATTTCCCCAAGGCTAAACCTCACTAGATATTGGTAATACAATCGCGTCACTGTGGGGATATTCAAACGGAAACGTTTTTAATGTGTCGCGCAATGATCAGCAAGATGAATTTGTTGCACATGGGGCGCAGACCTGGTATAGGGGGGATTCCTATGAGTGTTCCTCTGTTGAGACTTGGTTACAATGACCTTGTGAGCCTAATCTCAGAACGAGACGTTTGATCCCCACTGAAACCTTGGTACCTAAACCCAACAAACTTCTCATAATCACACCTCCTTTAAAAACCATCATATTACAATGATTCTAACTTCGTACACTGAAACGTACTGCACGCAGACTAGCCAGGCCTATAGAAAAACATCGTACCCATGGAATGCTGAGGCTCTTTTCAAAACTCCCTTGCTGCTGCCAGAGAGCGTATGTCAGAACTGCGGCAAACAGACTGTAAAATTTGTCAACGGCTTAGATGCTCACACCCCACTTAGCCGGACATGGAGGGACATAAATAGAAATATGGATAACATAACAGACAGATCGCGCACCCTCATCCCTACATCGGGCGAAGTGATTTAGTCATTAGCTTGGCTGCTACATCAGCTAGACAATCTTCCCAGTACCACACAGCAAAATAAAATGACAAATAAGATGCAAGGGAGAGACTTGTTTGCTTAATCTCAGCAATGCATGATAGACTGCAAACCATTCCTTTCACTAATTATGAACTTGATCAGCACAACTAAGGGCGCACTCCACGTCGCCTGGTGAGGCTGGTATATACTTACAACATACTCAATTGCTGTGTCGAGTACAGGTAATCCATTACTTGAATTATTATAACATGAGCTATGTAACAGGGAGCTCCCTCAATCTTGGACCAACAGCCTCATTATTCCAATTCCTAAGCCCAATCCCAACAAAATCATTTCGCCCAATATCACTTTACTACTGCTTGTGTAAAACAAATGAGAGAATGAATCTTAATCTTCTCAGTACAGAGATCAAAAAAATTTTGTCTCCCCGATAGCTGATTCATGGCATGGAAAGGAGCGTGCATCATTGCACAGCAACCTTTCTCACCCAGCACACCTTGACCTTCAATCCGCTTTCGATGTAGCCAACCGACATGTAATCATAATTAGCTTGCCAGAAATGTATGTTGGAGGATGGCTTCTCCCGCTGGATTAAAGTTTACCTGTCTACCACAGAAAGTCGTCTGTTTTGTTTCCAGGAACAAAGATGTGTAAACTAAAGACCTTTGAATTAGAACCCCAAAGGGAGGTTGCCTCAGTCCCCACACCATTCAGTATTCCCTAATTAATGCCTTAACTTAATGCTATGCCTAGCCACCCCATTCATTATGGTTAGTTTTGCGATGATATAAAGATTTCACACCACCGGATTCTCCAACACCCAAAACATTCTTAATCCAAGTACTAGCCTCGTGTCAGGACCTGAGGTTTAATAATCTCAGGGAATAAAAACAAAGATACACAACAGGCGTCCTCCTCGACAGAGAGTCACAGTTCGTCCGATCCAATTGCATGATGGGTCTCTATCTAGAAAATGAAATGAGATACAGTATCTAGCTTTGAGGTTCCACTACTTGGACTTGTTGTAACAATAACACATAGTCTCCAATACAAAGAAAGACTAGAGAGTACTTAGAGTTGTGTCAAGTTTCACACCCAGGTATGGTGCTAATATTAAAATGTGAAAATGATGTATCTTGCTTATAATTAGATCATTGGTTAATTATGCTGCGCACTCTTGCTCTTTGTGTCTGACTGTAAGCTTGGAGGGCTGGAAAAACTGCAGAACGTAAGCAATGAGGATCATTTTTAGATGCCCTCGTAATTGCCAAAAATTTTAAATAAGTAAAAAGAACTTGATATTCCAAGCAACCAGAAGCTCGTGTTACTGAAAGAAATATTCTAATGGGTTAATATGCCTCATTAGTTTTGTGTCGTGGTGATGAGAGTAGAAGAGGAAAAACGTTTTGGTTGGTAGGTTTTTTCTAGACTTCAAAACTAAGCTCATGGTCAACTATGGCAGAGAAGAACATCCAGGAAAGAGGAAGAGTGTTGTCGACTTCTTCTTCAAGTGTGAACTGGATTTGAGGGCCGACCTGGTTGAGCTTGTCTTGGAGACTTGAACATTGAAGCGTCCCTGGGAGTTATGAGATAATGTCGTCAACAAAACGGAGACCATGTGACAGACGAAGGAATAAATGGTGGAGAAACGCTCGGCTTCCAGATGGTTCCATGTATAGGTGTTTAGCCAGGATGGCAACTGAGTGGCGAAACCCATAGGGTGAGTCCGAAAGTCTTCTGTTAAGAGTGATTTTTGAAAGAAAACACTTAAAGCCGACACCATTATTTCAAGCAAGGTCGATGAAATCGCTGGCTGGCAAAGGAGATCAAGTAAATCGTCCAATTTCCTGGAGCAAGAGATCGATGGCTTGTGTAGAAGTACTTTGGTGAATAGGGAAAGTCCACGACAAGGCTGGAAAGTTCTTTTCCTGATGTTGATGTAGCGATGCGACTGAGAAGGATCACCCGATTGTTTGAGAGTGCTGGGACTGATAGTGCCCATGTAGTTTAGAGAAAGTGCTTTGAGAGAATCCTGAAGAGGTTGGTGGTGAGCACATGCCTAGTTCCGGAAGATAAATGGGTCCTCACAGCAATACGCCATGTCATGTGATAAATAGGCATCCGTGCAATCTATGTGGCAGGACAGGATGGAGCTGGGTAATTGGTTGTGCATAATATACGAAGACCCAATGAACTCAGCTCCGGCCCACAGCCGCTGAGAGACCTATATCCTCCCCTAAAACTACCGAAATACCCCAATTAAAAGCTATAGCTCTTAAATACTTTACACATTTGAACCTAACCTACTCAATCCTGCCAAATAACCATACCACTTACCGTATTGAACCAGGCACCCCCCCCCCCCCACCTACACCCCTTCAGAGCCCACCCTAGACCACCATTGACGCAACCGATAGACCAACATCCTCGCTCTCTTTCCACCCCCATCACCAATATGCCCTCCCTCGTCACTATCCACCACCCCCAACTCAGAATCCCCCCAACCATTCCCCGACGACATGCAAACGACAATTACGTTTTTTTTGGGTGTTTAGTGACCATTCACACCCATCCCTCCCGCAACCTCACTACCACAACTCCCCATGCTCATCCTCCCAAGAACAACCTCTACAACAAAATCTTACCACACATCTCCCTCATGGGGATTGGTGAAACCACCCCACCCCCCCCCCCATCACTCCCAACCCACAGCACCATCAGACCTTCCACTCCCATATAACCCTGGGTATCGCTGCCGCCACCTACCCACAATACTCTTCCTTCCCTCCCACTTATTCTATCCCCCTCATCATCTGCAACTAACCGACCCTCGCACCGTCACTCAAGGCCCTTATCCAACATGCACCGATACCGCACAACAATCAACACCACCCCAATCCGCCCACACTCATACCTGTCAACAAATTCGATGACCCAATCCTTGCTATGTTCCGAACACCCCATCAATATCCACACGTTCACTGCCACAACTCGCCACCCGAGCCCCCCCACTATCCCCCCCCCCGTACCTTCATTCCTAGCAACCCCGCCGCGCCACTGAACCATTTTGCATCAGCCGCACACAGCCAATCCAGACCAACCTGACGCCCCTTTCCCTCCCCGCACCACTTTACCCTTTTCCAACAGATCATCAAGTCCGAACCTAAATACACACAAAAATGTTCACCCCCATTAACGCACTAGGTCTCTCAGCCACGAACTTAACCAAATTCCAACCCCTTTCCCATCGCCCAAAAAAAACCACACATTCCAACCGGGGGGTATTACCCGAGACTTATAGCAAGCTAAGTCTACCCCCCATCCCCCCCCACTACCAACCCACTTCCGCTGTCGCCACAAACCCCGTACGTGAACACCATCGGCGCATACCGCAGTTGGACCCCTAAAGCTACGACCCTCTTACATCATGGAAACCATTAATATATACCTGAGCAACCTCCTACACATCCCACAACCCGCAATCCCTCCTCCGCAAATTCAATTTCAACACAACTATCAATCCACTCCCAACAGCTCAGAACGCACTAACCCGCTTAAGTCTTTTTATCCAAACACCACCCCGCAAAAAACCAACACTTAGACACAAAACCTCATTCCCCAACAATTAGCCTACCTTACCCGCGACATCCAAAAGACCTTGCTCAGCTCCGACCCCAGGACTCGGGCAAGAACACGCCACCACTCATCAAACCTCAAAAAGTAACCCGGGCCCCTATTTTCACTAACATCAACTCCCCAAAAAACACACATGTTTCCATACGACACGCGACATTCCCTTATACCCGCAATATAAATCCCCCCACCACCGCGGTATCCCCGACTCCCAACTACCTTCCCACCTATGCATCACCACTAACCATCCCCATCGCGAACGTAGACTCCACCCGGCGCTCCCCCTACTATCAAGACATCCCTTATTATCCGGCGACCTACCCCGACACCAACTCGCTTCCGCTGCCCTCACCTTGATACCCCAAAACCCCCATCGCCACACCCACAACAATACACCCCCCTCACCATCCCCCTCTACTCCTTCAAATATCACCAAACTCCCCCCAACCCAACCTATCACACGCTCACCCCACCGTCAGCTAAACTACAAAGACCCTCCACTGACGCCACCCTACAACCCCCAGGACTTCTCAGTTAACCCCACAGCTACAGCCCCATACCTGAACAGTTCCATGACGCACAGACACCCCCGACTAACCGTGTCCTCTCAAATCTAAGAGAATAAGTGACAAAGGATAAAATCCCCAGAGTGTGATGAAAGTATGAAAACCGACAAGATTAAGATAGAGAACCCTAATGCAGCATAAGGGCATCATTATCAGGAAACGTTCGCCCACACAGTGTGCTTTCCATCAGTCCAATACAAAGAGGACGGCGTAAGGAGAGGAGAGAGAATGAGTGTAAATCATTCCCTCAACCGGAGACGCTGTGATCATCCATCAACTTGTAGAATGTACAGCAAGGGTCCGTAGACGTGGCTTATATACAGCAGTGATGGTTATGGTGAAAGAGGCGGAGGCGGGGTCATAGATGGGAAGCTGGGGGTGGGGGGCCAGGCGCACTATCTAGATGTAGTTCTTCGTCCCAAATGTAGAACACGTGCTGAAGAAATCCCTTTGTACAAGATCCCATGTTTGCTGCAGTGTCTGACAGTTGGTGATGAATTGTATTTGAAAAAACCGACCAGTTGATAGATTGAGACACTTATGCTGCATAAGGGGAATCTTTATTCAGGAAACGTTTCGCCACACAGATGGCATTCATCAGTCCCCAATACAAAGAGTAAGGGCTTAAGGAAGAGGAGGAGAATGTAGGTCATCAGGTCCCACAACCTGATCGATGTGTTCATCCATCAATCGTAGAAGAATGAAAGACAGCAATAGGGCCGTAAACGTGGGTTTATATACTGTAGTGATTTGAGGTGAAATAGGTGCGGGGGGAGGCGGGTTCATAGTGGTACCATCCACCTATTCTAAGGTCTTCGTCTCATAAGGTTGAACAAGTGCTGAAAATTCTATGAAACAAGATCCAAGTTGCTGCAGTGTTGACAGTTGTATGAATGGTTTGAAAAAAAAACCACAAGTTGAATGATTGAGACACTATATCAGCATATGGGAAATCTTTTTCTGGAAAACGTTCCGCCACCACAGTGGCTTCAATCAGTCCAATACAAAGAGGAAGGCGTAAGGAGAGGAGAGAATGAGTAATCCAGTCCTCAACCTGGAGTCGATGTGTTCATCCATCAATCTTGTAAATTACAGCATAGTGCCGTAGACGTGGCTTATATACTGTAGTTGATGTGAGGTGAAAGAGGCGGATGCGGGGCATAGTGGTACCATCCACTAGTCGAAGTAGGTCTTCGTCCAAAGGTTGAACCAGTGCTGAAGAAATTCATTGAAACAAGATCCCATGAGCTGACAGTGTCAGACAGTTGTGATGAATGGTTTGAAAAACCAACAATTGAAGATTGTGAGACCTTAAGCTGCATATGGGAAACTTTAATACAGGAACGATTTCGCCACACAGTGGCATCATCAGTCCAATACAAAGAGGAAAAGGCGTAAGGAGAGGAGGAGAATTAGTAATCAGTCCCCTCAACCTGGAAAAGTCGATGTGTTCCACGTCCATCAATCTGTAGAATTACAGCATAGGGCCTAGACGTGGCTTTATATACTGTCGTTATGTGAAGAGTGAAAGAAGGCGGAGGCGGGGTCATATGGGTACCATCCACTAGTCGAAGTAGGTTTTCGTCCCAAGGTATGAACAAGTGCTGAAGAATTCTTTGTACAAGATCCCATGCAGTCTGGCAGTGTCTGACATTTTGATGATGGTTTAAAAACCGAAAAGTTTGAAGATTGAGACACTTATTTCCAGCAATTAGGAAATCTTATTCAGGAAACGATTCGCCCACAGTTGGCTTCATCATTCCAATACAAAGAGGAAGCGTAAGGATAGGAGGAGAATGAGGTAACGGTCCCTCAACCTTGAGTCGATGTGTTCAGTCCATCAATATTGTATAATGTACAGCATATGGGCCGTAGACGTGGCTTATATACTGTAGTGATGTGAGTGTGAAAGAGGCGGAGGCGGGGTCATAGTTGGTACCATCCACTAGTAAAGTAGGTCTTCGTCCAAAGTTGAACAAGGGCTGAAGAATCTTTGTGTAACAAGATCCCATTGTGCTGAGGTCTGACTATTGTGATAATAGGTTTGAAAACCGACAAGTTTAAGATTTGAGACACTGTATGCAGCATATGGGAATCTTATTCAGGAAACGTTTTCGCCACACAGTGGCTCATCAGTCGTCAATACAAAGAGGAATGCGTAAGGAGAGGAGGATAATGATGTATGGGGGTCAGTCCCTCACCTGGAGACGATGTGTTCAGTCCATCAATCTTCGTAGAATTTACAGCATAGGGCCGTAGACGTGGCTTATATACTGTAGTGAATGTGAGGTGAAAGTAGGCGGAGTGCGGGTCATAGTGTGTACCATCCACTAGTCGAAGTAGGTCATCGTCCAAAGGTTAACAAGGTGCTGAAGATTCCTTTGTAACAAGATCCCATGGTTTTGCGCAGTGTCTGACTGTTGTGATGAATGTTTGAAAAACCGACAGAGTTAGAAGATGATGACCCTATGCTGCATATGTGAACATTATTCAGGAAACGTTTCGCCACAAGTGGCTTCATCAGTCCATACAAAGAGGAAGGCGTAAGGAGAGGAGAGAATGAGTAATCATCCCCCTCAACCGGGATGTCGATGTTTCAGTCCATCAATCTTGTAGAAAGTACAGCATAGGGCCGTAGAACGTGGCTTATATACTGTATTGATGTGAAGTGTGAAAGAAGACGGTGGGCGGGTCATAGTGGTACCATCCACTAGTCGAAGTAAGGTCTTCGTCCAAAGGTTGAACAAGTTCAGCAGAATTCTTGTAACAAGATCCCATTGTAGCTGCAGTGTCTGACAGTTGTGATGAATGTGTTTAGAAAAACCGACAAGTTGAAGTATTGAGACACTTATCTGCATATGGGAATCTTTACCAATAAACTTTCGCCACACAGAGGGCTTCATCAGTCCAATACAAAGGAAGGCGTAAGGAGAGGAGGAGAATGAGGTAATCAGTCCCTCAACCTGAGTCGATGTGTTCAGTCCATTCAATCTTGTAGAAGAACATCATATGCCGTAGACGTGGCTTATAACACTGAAGTGATTGAGGTGAAAGAGGCGGAGGCGGGGTCATAGTGGCCATCCACTAGTCGAAGAGTGTTTTCGTCCAAAGGTTGAAACAAGTTGCTGAAGAATTCTATGTAACAAGATCCCATGTGCAGCAGTGTCGACAGTTGTGATGAATGTCTATGCAAAACCGACAAGTAAGATTGAGACAACATATGCAGCATAAGGATCTTTATTCAGGAAACGTTTCCGCCACACAGTGGCTTCATCAGTCCAATACAAAGAGGGAAGGCGTAAGGTGAAGGATGAGAATAGGTAATCCAGTCCCCACAACCTGGAGTACGATGTTTTCCAGTCCATCAATCTTGGGTAGAAATGAACAGCAATAGGGCCGTAGACGTGGCTTATAAACTGTAGTGAAGTGAGGTGAAAGAGGCGGAGGCGGGGTCATAGTGGTACCAACCACTAGTCGAATAGGTCTTCGTCCAAAGGGTTGAACAAGTGCTGAGACTTTCATTGTAACAAGAAACCCATGTGTGCTCAGTGTCTGACAGTTTTAGATGAATGGGTTTTAAATACCGACAAGGTTGAAGATTGAGACACTTACGCTGCATATGGGAATCTTTATTCAGAAACGTTCGCCACACAGTGGCTTCATCAGTCCAATACAAAGAGGAAGGCGTAAGTAGAGTAGGAGAAGAGGTAATCATCCCTCAACCAGGATTCGATGTTTCAGTCCATCAATCTTGTAGAATGTACAGCATAAGGGCCGTAGACGTGGCTATATATAACTGTATGTGTGAGGTGAAAGAGGCGGAGGCGGGGTCATCTTGGTACCATCCACTAGTCGAAGTAGGTCTTCGTCCAAAGGTTGAACAGTGCTGAAAATTCCTTGTAACAAGATCCCAAGTTGCTGCAGTGTCTGACAGTATTGATGAATGGTTTATGAAAACCGACAAGTTTAAGATTGAGACACTTATGCTGCATATGGGAATCTTTATTCAGGAAAAGGCGTTTTCGCCACACAGTGGCTTCATCAGTCCAATACAAAGAGAAGGCTAAGGAGGGGAGGAGAATTAGGTAATCAGTCCCTCAAACCTGGAAGTCGATGTGTCAGTCCATCAATCTTGTTAGAATGTACAGCACTAGGGCCCGTAGACGTGGGCTTATATACAGTAGTGATTGTTGAGGTGAAAGAGGCGAGCGGGGCATAGTTTACCAACACCACTAGTCGAAGTAGTCTTCGACCAAAGGTGAACAAGTAGCTGCAGAATTCCTTTTGTAACAAGATCCATTTTGCGCATGTCCAGACAGTTGTGATGAATGGTTTTGAAAAACCGACAGTTGCAGATTGAGAACCCAAAGAGCGCATAGAAGTGAATCTTATCGCAGGAAAACGATATCCGCCACACAGTGGGCAGGTTCATCAGTCCAATACAAAGAGGAAGTCGTAATAGGAGAGGAGGAGAATGAGGTAATCATTCCCTCAACCTGGAGTCGATGTTTTCAGTCCATCAATCTTGTAAGAATGTCAGCATAGGGCCGTAGACGTGGCTTATATACAGTAGTGAAGTGAGATGAAAGAGGCGAGGCGGGGTTCATAAGTGGTACCAACCACTATTCAGTAGTTCTTCGTGTCCAGAGGTTTGAACAATTGCTGAATATTTCTTTGTAACAAGATCCCATTTGCTGCAGTGACAACAGTTGTATGAATGGTTGAAAAACCGTCAATTTTGAAGATTGAGACACCTTATGCTTCATATGGGAATCTTTATTCAGGAAACGTTTCGCACACAGTTGCTTCATCAGTCCAATACAAAGATAAGCGGCTTAATGGGGGGGGGGGGGGAGAGGAGGGAGAATGATAATCGTCACCTCAACTGAGTCGATGTGTCAGTCCAGCAATCTTGTAGAATGTAGAAGCATAGTGCCGAAGACGTGGCTAAATACTGTAGTGATTATGAGGTGAAAAGAAGGCGGAATGCGGGAGTCCATAGTGGTACCATCCACTAGTCGAAGTATGTCTTCCCCCCCGTACCCCAAATGTTGAACAATTGCAGAAGAATTCATTGTAACAAATCCCAAGTTGCTGCATGTGTCTGACAGTTGTGATAATGGTTTTGAAAAACCGACAAGTGAAGACTGAGACACTATGCTGCAAATGTGAATCTTTATCAGGAAACGATTCGGCCACACAGGTGGCTTCATCAGTCCAATACAAAGAGGAGGCGTAATGAGAGAGGAAGAATGAGTTAATCAGTCCCTCACCTGATCGCTGTGTTCAGATCCATCAATCTTGTAAATGTCAGCCATAGGGCCCGTAAGACGTGGCTTAATATACTTAGTGATGTGAGGTGAAAGAGGCGAGGGGGGTCATAGTTGGTACCATCCACTATTCGAATTAGTGTCTTCGTCCAAAGGTTGACAAGTGCTGAATAATTCTTTGTATACAAGATTCCCATGTTGCCAGCAGTGTCTGACAGTTGTGATGAATGGTTTTGAAAAACCGACAAAGATTTAGAAATGAGACACTTATGCTCATATGGGAATCTTTATTCAGGAAACTTTATCGCCACACAGTGGCTTACAAGGTCCAATACAAAGAGGAAGGCGTAAGGAGAGGATGGAGAAATGAGGTATTCAGCCCCTACAAACCTGGAGTCGATTGTTTCATTCCATCATTCTTGTAGAAATGTACAGCTAGGGCCGTAGAACTTGGTCTTATTACTGAAGTGATAGTGAGGTGAAAGAGGCGGAAGGCGGGGTCCAAGTGTACCATCCCCCTAGTCCAAGAGGTCTTCGTCCAAATGTTTAACAAGTGATGAAAAATTCATTGTAACAATATCCCTGTTGCTGCCGTGTCTGTACATATGTGATTACTGGTTTGAAAAACCGACAAGTTGAAGATTGAGACACTTATGCTGCATATGGGAATCTTTATTCAGGAAACGTTTCGCCACACAGTGGCTTCATCAGTCCAATACAAAGAGGAAGGCGTAAGGAGAGGAGGAGAATGAGGTAATCAGTCCCTCAACCTGGAGTCGATGTGTTCAGATCCATCAATCTTGTAGAATGTACAGCATAGGGCCGTAACGTGGCTTATATACTGTAGTGATGTGAGGTGAAAGAGGCGAGCGGGTCATAGTGGTACCATCCACTAGTCGAAGTAGGTCTTCGTCCAAAGGTTGAACAAGTGCTGAAGAATTCTTTGTAACAAGATCCCATGTTGCTGCAGTGTCTGACAGTTGTGATGAATGGTTTGAAAAACCGACAAGTTGAAGATTGAGACACTTATGCTGCATATGGAATCTTTATTCAGGAAACGTTTCGCCACACAGTGGCTTCATCAGTCCAATACAAAGAGGAAGGCGTAAGGAGAGGAGGAGAATGAGGTAATCAGTCCCTCAACCTGGAGTCGATGTGTTCAGTCCATCAATCTTGTAGAATGTACAGCATAGGGCCGTAGACGTGCTTATATACTGTAGTGATGTGAGGTGAAAGAGGCGGAGCGGGGTCATAGTGGTACCATCCACTAGTCGAAGTAGGTCTTCGTCCAAAGTATTGAACAAGTGTTGAAGAATTCTTTGTAACAAGATCCCATGTTGCTGCAGTGTCTGACAGTTGTGATGAATGGTTTGAAAAACCGACAAGTTGAAGATTGAGACACTTATGCTGCATATAGGGAATCTTTATTCAGGAAACGTTCGCCACACAGTGGCTTCATCATCCAATACAAAGAGGAAGCGTAAGGAGAGGAGGAGAATGAGGTAATCAGTCCCTCAACCTGGAGTCGATGTGTTCAGTCCATCAATCTTGTAGAATGTACAGCATAGGGCCGTAGACGTGGCTTATATACTGTAGTGATGTGAGGTGAAAGAGGCGGAGGCGGGGTCATAGTGGTACCATCCACTAGTCGAAGTAGGTCTTCGTCCAAAGGTTGAACAAGTGCTGAAGAATTCTTTGTAACAAGATCCCATGTTGCTGCAGTGTCTGACAGTTGTGATGAATGGTTTGAAAAACCTACTCTCACTATGTTATTGTGTCTAGAAGCCCTAACAATTTTGTCCCAAAGAAGTCTCCCTCTATCGTGATCCAAGCCTTGAGGTCGGTATATTACACCTAGAATTAGTTTTTCTTGACCTTCTGTAAACTCTACCCAAACAGATTCTGTTATTGTGCCATCTACTTTTATACCTGTTTTTTATGCAACAGTTTAATATTTTCTCGAATATATAATGCAACTCCTCCCCCCTTCCCATTACATCTATCCACTTGGAACAGCTTAAACCCTTGAATACTACACTCAGCAATCAATCTTTAAATCATACCAAGTTTCAGTTAATGGAATGACATCAAAGTTCCCAGCACATGCTACCAAACGTAGTTCATTATTTCTTGCGCTTCGACTGTTAGCATAAAATACCATACAAATGTTTTTTCTTCTGCGCATTTTTCCTAATCATCTTTGTTTTTAGTCAATTTCTGAAATTATCATTACCCAGAGTTACTACATGACAGTTATTATTAAGATTCTTAATATCAGAGCATAAGTCAATATATCCATACTCATTATTTATTATTTCTAAACCCATTCCTCTAACTAATCCTAGTTAAAGTCCTAACAACCCCATCAACTGAGCTAGCAAGAAAACCCACACCTGCCCTGGATAAGTGAACCCCATCCCAGGCATACATGTCATTTCAGCCATAGAAGTTGTCTCAGTTGTCATCAATGGTATTGTATTATCCTTACAGTGTTTGTCCCAGCCAAAAATTTAAATACCAATTGCTCTGGACAACCATTCTTTTTCCAACACCTCTTCTTGGCAAAATGCCACATAAACCCAAGGCGCTTCCCCTTTTTTCCTAATTAGTCTATTGCTGTCCTGAACCTTCTAAGTAAATCCTCACTTCTACCTTGCCTACATCATTGCCTCCACACTGAGGGAGATAATAGGATTTATTCCATTACCGTTCATGATGTTGTCAAGCCGGTAACATACCTCCATCCCAGCCCGAGGAAAGCAAACCCTCTGTCTCCTACTCCTGTCCTTCAAGAAGAAAGCCCTGTCCATGTACCTAACCTAAACTTGAACTACCCAAGGTTTTAGCTTCAGTCACCCTACGAGACAATTGTTTCAGAGAAACAGTTGTGAATATGGTAATTGTATAACAATACCAACGATTGATAAATAAGACAGTGCAACGTTAGGCATCTTTATTCCGAAACTTTTTCACCTGCACAACAGCTTCTTCGGTGGAATACAGAGATGATAGCAGAAGCAAAAGTGTAAAGACGATGTAATCAGTCCATCACCCTCGATAACGTAGTTTTAAGGTGGTCAGTCCTTCAGTCTGGAGAAGAGTTTTGCTCATGTGTCTTGCTTATCAGAGACAGTCGTGATTTCCCTCCTCTCAAGTTGAACATGTTGAACTGAGTAGAATGGACTTGAGAAATTAACAGAGAATTCGACGCAAGCGCCCCACAAATCAATTACTTTTTAGCATTGAATGGAAATATGATGGTAGGGATAATTCAGTAACAGTCCCAGATTTTCGCTAGCAGATCATAATGGGCTTAGAGAACACTTATCTTTCTGTTGACTGGGGTAACGAGGAAGCTATCAATATGACAGTTTTCTGAACACTAAACATGCTGCCCAAAGAATATTATCTCGTAAAAGAAATTAGATCGAATAGAAATTACCCAAAAGGGGTTTGAATAAATAGGCTTAAAAAACTTTTAGGGCGTATCAAAAGAGGTGAGGTCATCGTATGAATCAGTATATTGACATTAAGAGGGACGTTAAAAAGGGGATAAGAAAATCTAAACGGGACTAGGAAATTAAAGTTGCTAGGGGTTTGAAAATTAACCCAAAAAGCTTTTTCCAGGTCTATAGAACAAAAGGGCCGTTCCTGTCTAACTAATTTTTTAATTTTCTTCAGTAAGGCTTTTGAGGGCCCTTGATCATGATAAAGAATTTGATATTGTTTATATGGATTTTATTAAGGCTTTTAAGATAGAGACTGTTAAAGAAAGTGGCTGCTCATGGCACTGGGAAAAAGTGCTCTCATGGAATAGGGAAACAAAAAAGTGTGCATAAATGGGTTAAATATGAATGGGGATCTGTAACAAGTGGCGTTCAGCAGGGATCGATTTTGTAGGCCCGTTGTTGTTTATAATATACATGAATGACCTTGACGAGATAGGTAGGATAATCGATTCAGACGTTGATGTCTCGGAACTTCAGGAGGATTAGACAAACTCAGTTCGTGGTCAGAAAACTGGCAGATGCAGTTCAGTGAAGATAAATGTAAAAATTTTAAAGCTCGGAAATGTTAACAACACTAGCACCTACAAGCTTTAAATTTAAAGTTGAACTAGCCGTACAGAATTGAAAAGAATTTGCGGGTTATGGTAAGCAGCAACCTTAAACAAAGCAGACAGGATTTATATTTAGAAATGTAAGCAACAGAAGTCCAGCCGTTATTTTACAGCTTTATACATCATTAGTAAGGCCTCACCTAGATTATGCAGCTCAATTCTTGTCTCCATATGACAGAATGATTTGAATTCGTTAGAAAAACATTCAGCGTAGAATGACTAGATTAATACATAGCATTAGAAATCTTCCATATGAAGAAATATTGAAGACTCTTAAACTACATTCACTTGTAAGACGAAGAATGAAGGGAGACATGATCGAAGTGTAAGTGGAGGATGGGTATTAAGAAAGGGGATATAAATAAGGTTTTTGAGGATATCCCTCCAAGAGGGAAGTCGCAGTAATGGATTCAAATTAGACAAGTTTAGATTTCGAAAGGATTTAGAAAAGTACTAGTTTGGTAATAGGGTAACAGATGGCTATCTTTATTGCTGATTGAAACGTAATTCGCCTACACAGTAAGCATCTTCAGTCAAATATAGAGGCAGCAGGCGTGGAAACAGAGTGAAGATGATGTAATCAGTTTATCAACCTTGGAGAAATAGTTAATGGGGTGGTCAGTCCTTCAACCTGGAGAAGTATTCATCTCCATAGTCAATATTATATAGTATTCTGAACAAATTAAGGGAAACGTAACAGTTTCCCTGAGAAAAGCATACTAGCACCATTCCACTTCTGTGTCAAGCCTCCCTACACCTCTGTTCTCTCTTTTTAGCATATTTATGCATTATATATCGTTTATTTTTCATTTCTAACTTCATATTCCTTTTCATTTAACTATTTCTCCATACCAGTAATTTTCCTAACAGGAAACCAGTTTCCTTGACAGTTTGCTCCTCTTGTAACTTCGCACCCAGTTACAAAGTCGCTGTGACAGAGTGGTCAGTGTCCCACACGGGCAGAGTAACTCTTACTCTGAACTTACCTTGAGAGATATTTTCTAATATCTACATAAAGTATTGTCCATCTTGATCCTACTAAGTTTCTGCTCTTCAGATGGGACCTAAGTAAATACGTAATTAATAAGTATGTAAATGTGAAAGTAAATAAGTAGTTACACAAATTTAAGTGAATACAATTATACAGTGGCCACTGTTTTTACGGTGGGAAAGTTCATTAAGGACGTTGAACTCTACTGGACGTACATGACTGCTAAATAAAATAGAACAATGTATCTCATTAATACAAACAAGTGGAAAAATATGGGAGACAGATAAAATGTAGCCGCCGGAGACGAATCCACGAGGTAGAGCGGAGCGTCGAGCGACATGGTCCACGAGGTAGAGCGCAGCGTCGAGCGACATGGTCCACGAGGTAGAGCGGAGCGTCGAGCGACATGGTCCACGAGGTAGAGCGGAGCGTCCAGCGACATGGTCCACGAGGTAGAGCGGAGCGTCGAGCGACATGGTCCACGAGGTAGAGCGGAGCGTCGAGCGACATGGTCCAACGCGGTACTAGGCGCGGCTGAAACACAACGATGATTTGCGAGTCAGGCGTGAAAGAATGCGTGTTAGTGACTATAAGGGTCAGTTCCAGGTATATTAAAGCATTAGTTCATTCTTAGGTAAAGAAATATTATATATTTAGTTGCTGTAAGCTGAGTTATGTCCTCCAGAAAACTTTGTTTCATGTATTAATTCCATTGACTGTCTGGTTATACTTCTGAAGAATCAGACATCCCATCAGTTAAAACAGAGTAATTGTGTCGCATGCTTCCTGAAGATGGTATCGGAAGACGGTAGCGCAAGACGGTAGTGCAAGACGGTAGCGCAAGACGGTAGCGCAAGATGGTAGCGCAAGACGGTAGCGCAAGACGGCAGTGCAAGACGGTAGCGCAAGACGGTAGTGCAAAACGGTACCGCAAGACGGCAGTGCAAGACGGTAGCGCAAGACGGTAGCGCAAGATGGTAGCGGAAGACGGTAGCGCAAGAGGGCAGTGCAAGACGGTAGCGCAAGACGGTAGTGCAAGACGGTAGCGCAAGACGGTAGCGCAAGACGGTAGTGCAAAACGGTAGCGCAAGATGGTAGCGGAAGACGGTAGCGCAAGAGGGCAGTGCAAGACGGTAGCGCAAGACGGTAGCGCAAGACGGCAGTGCAAGACGGTAGCGCAAGACGGTAGTGCAAGACGGTAGCGCAAGACGGTAGCGCAAGACGGTAGCGCAAGACGGCAGTGCAAGACGGTAGCGCAAGACGGTAGTGCAAGACGGTAGCGCAAGACGGTAGCGCAAGATGGTAGCGCAAGACGGTAGCGCAAGACGGCAGTGCAAGACGGTAGCGCAAGACGGTAGTGCAAGACGGTAGCGCAAGACGGTAGCGCAAGATGGTAGCGCAAGACTGTAGCGCAAAACGGTAGCGCAAGATGGTAGCACAAGACGGTAGCGCAAGACGGTAGCGCAAGACAGTAGCGCAAGACGGTAGTGCAAGACGGTAGCGCAAGACGGTAGTGCAAGACGGTAGCGCAAGACGGTAGCGCAAGACGGTAGTGCAAGACGGTAGCGCAAGACGGTAGCGCAAGATGGTAGCGCAAGACGGTAGCGCAAGACGGCAGTGCAAGACGGTAGCGCAAGACGGTAGTGCAAGACGGTAGCGCAAGACGGTAGCGCAAAAATGGTAGCGCAAGACGGTACGCAAGACGGCAGTGCAAGACGGTAGCGCAAGACGGTAGTGCAAGACGGTAGCGCAAGACGGTAGCGCAAGATGGTAGCGCAAGACTGTAGCGCAAGAACGGTAGAGCAAGACGGTAGTGCAAGACGGAGCGCAAGACGGAGCGCAAGACGGTAGTGCAAGACGGGGAGCGCAAGACGGTAGCGCAAGACGGTAGAGCAAGACGGTAGTGCAAGACGGTAGCGCAAGACGGTAGCGCAAGACGTAGTGCAAGACGGTAGCGCAAGACGGTAGTGCAAACGGTACGCAAGACGGAGCGCAAGACGGTAGTGCAAACGGTAGCCAAGAGGGTACGCAAGAGGGTAGCGCAAGAGGGGTATGCAAGACGGTAGCGCAAGACGGCAGCGCAAGAGGGTAGCGCAAAGGGTAGCGCAAGAGGGAGTGCAAGCATAAGAACATAAGAACAAAGGGAACACTGCAAAGGCCTACTGGCCCATGCGGGGCGGTCCAATCTCCTACCGGCTTAACCCAATGCACCCAACCCTGTCAGGTCGGGTCCATTGATTTAAAAAGGAGGAACCGCAACCGACCTGTTTTGACAACTATCAGGTCTAACTCACACCCCCCCACATCTACTCATGTATTTACCAACCTATTTTAAAAACTACACAAAGGGCCTCTAAACGGACATGGGGTTTGTTCCACCACCACAACTCATTACCAAACCATACTTTCCTATATCCTCCTGAACGAATTTTTCCAACAAAACCATTGCTTCGATCCTGTCAGGGGTAGTATTTTCAGCAACAATTTTCATCCCCTTTTTTAAATTTCCCGTCTTCCACTTATACACCTCAAAATACCCCCCAATTCTACGTCTTCTAGAGAGTGGCAGTTTCAGGGCCCCTTATCATCCTCTAGGGAAAGGTTTCGATACTGGGGTCACTTTGGCACCTCCTTTGTACATTTTTTAAGAATTTATACCATTTTTGTAATACGGGACCAAAAAAGTGCACATAATCTAAATGAGGCCTAACCAAGGGTGTATAGAGTTGAAAACAACCCGAGGGCCCTTTTTATGCTTCTTGATAAAAGCCAAGGATTCTATTACTTTATTCGAAACTTTGTGTTGTCTTGGTTTCAGATTTCTGCTAACCAAACCCTAAATCTTTTTCGAAAACCTAATTTAAGATCTACAATTTTTTAGTTTAAATTGGCATGGTTATTGTCCGTCCAACAATTTAAACTTTGCATTTGTCTATATTAAACTGCACAGCCACTTTTCCGACCACTGCATCATCTATTCAAAACTCCTGGGGTGCTCGAAATTTCCCCGTCAGAAGAATTCGAGGCCCATTTTTGGTGTCATCGCAAACTTGCCGATGTCGCTCTTTATGCCCCCACTATGTCGTTTATTAAAATTGGAACACAGGGGGGCCCCCCAAAACTGACCGGGAAAACACTCGTGACGCTTCCCCACTCTGATTTCCTCCCCATTTATGCAAACCCTCTGCCCATTTTTCAACCATGCCCCTATCCAGGAAAAAAAATTTTTCCTCCTATTTCCCTTCTTTTAATTTCCTAATAGTCCCTGATGTGGGACCCTGTCAAAAGCCTACAAAAGCCCAATACACAATACCCTTTCATTACCATGATCTACCTCCTCAAAAACCTTTTGTAAAAAAGTTAATAAACTCTAAGGGAGGAACGCCCATTTGTAAAACCATGCTGAGATTTTGTTGATTAATTTTTTTGCTTTTTTAAGGTGGCTACAAATGGGCCCCGCAATTATTTATTCCATAAATTTTCCCTATGGAGGGTTTGGCTTATTGGCAAAAGTTCAAGCTAAGGGCCCCTTTCCCCCTGTTTTGAAAAAGGGATCACATTTCCATTTTCCACTTATCTGGGACCATGCCATTTGTAGTGATATTTGAAAAGATTACCAAAAGGGGCTAAGCCCCCTTTTTCATTTCCTTTTGAACCCTTGCATACAGTTCACAGGCCTGGGGATTTGTTAGGGTTTTAATTTAAACTATTTGCCTAAGGGGCCATGTCACTGTGACCCCAATAGTGCACATTTTATTACGCCCCTTCTAACAAATTTCATTACGGAATATCGCTGGGATCCTCCTGTGTAAAAACTGAGAGGAAGTATGTGTTAAAAATTTCTACACATTCCTTTCACTGTCAGTGACTGACCCGAGGAACTTTTTTATGGGGCCCATCTTGTCCCGATCTTCTTCGTATACCTGAAAGAATCCTTTTGGGTTAGTCTTTTGATTCTCTTTCAACTTTAAACCCCAAACCTTTTTGCTTTTTTTAATTCCCTTTTTATTTTCCCCTCTTTAACTTTAAAATA
>NC_069404.1:22640619-22666331 GCF_026875155.1 Cherax quadricarinatus
CAGGTTAGTGTCTAAATTGTCGAAGATGGCTAATGAATTCCTATTTTTAAAACAGGGGACAAGTCGTTACCGTCAAATTACCGCCCAATAACCCTGCCCTCAATTGTAGGAAAATTTACTAAGTAAATTTATAGCTCAAATTATAAAAACCATCTCATAAGCAAAATGTTTAAATGTTTCTCACGGGGTTCACAAGGGGCCCGGCTTGTCTAACTAATTTATTAAAGAATTGAGACATTATGCAACACTGGGAATTTTAAATTGAAAAAACGTTTCGCCACACATGGCTTCATCAGTCCAATAAAAGTTAAAATGGGTAAGGAGAGTAGAAGTAAGGTAATCATCCCCCAACCTGGATACGTGTGTTCAGTCCATCACTCTTGTATGTGCAGCTGGGGCCAGAGAGGGGGTTTTTTAAAATGCGGGGATGATTAAAGCGGGAGGAGGGGGTCTTAGTGGGACTCCCACTAATGTAAGTAGGTCATCGTCCAAAGGTCGGGAAGCGTTGAAGTCTTTGACCAAGTTCCATGATTTTGCAGTGTCTACAGATGGATGAATGGTTTTAAAAACCGACAAGTTAAAAATTGAGACACTTTGCACACGGGAATCTTTATTAAAGAAAGTTCGCCACACAGGGCTTCATCACCCCCAATACAAAGAGAAATGGGTAAGGAGATAGAATTATGGGTAATCAGTCCCTCAACCGGGAACGATTGTTCAGTCCAT
Organism: Cherax quadricarinatus; assembly: GCF_026875155.1. Taxonomy (NCBI): domain Eukaryota; kingdom Metazoa; phylum Arthropoda; class Malacostraca; order Decapoda; family Parastacidae; genus Cherax; species Cherax quadricarinatus. The sequence goes on from NC_069404.1 coordinate 22,641,346, forward strand.
CACTTTTGTAGTAAGTGCAGATGGGGCCCAGGAGGGGCTTATATACGCGGGAATGAGTTAAGCGGGAGGGGGCGGGATCTTAGTGGGCCCTCCACTAAGTAAGTGGGTCATCGCCCAAAGGGTTTTGGGCAAGCGTTGAAGTCTTGTCCCAAGTTCCATGATGTTGCAGTGTTGAAAAATGTGATGAATGGTTTTGAAAACCAAAATTGGGAATTGAGACACTTATCAACACTGGGAATTTTTATTAAAGAAAACGTTTCGCCACACGTGGCTTCACCAGTCCAATACAAAGTAAAAATGGGTAAGGAGAGTAGAAGTTGAGGAAAATCAGCCCCTAAACCTGGATACGATGTTTTTCAGTCCATCACTCTTGTAAAGTGCAGCATGGGGCCCAGAGAGGTGGCTTATATTGCGGTAGTGAGTTGAAGAGGGGGAGGGGGGATTTTGGGCCCTGCCAAATGTAAGTAGGTCATCGCCCAAAAGGTTTGGGCAAGGTTGAAGTTTTTGTAAAAGCCCCCATGATGTTGCAGTGTCTACAGTTGATGAAGGGTTTTAAAAAAACCGCAAGTTGAAGAATTGAGACACTTACAAACAGGGGAAAATTTTTTATTGAAAAAACGTTTGGCCCACGGGCTTCATCAGTCCAATAAAAGTAGAAAGGGGGTAAGGAGAGTAAAGTATGAGGTAATCAGTCCCTCAACCTGGATACGATGTTTTTCAGTCCATCACTTTTGTAGTAAGTGAGAAAGGGGCCAGGGGGTGGCTTATATACGCGGTGAAGAGTTGAAGAGGGGAGGCGGGATTAGGGGGACCTCCCACAATGTAAGTGGTCATCTCAAAGGTTTGGGGAAGCGTTGAAGTCTTTGTACCAAGTTTCCCATGATGTTGCAGTGCTGACAATGTGATGAAGGGTTTTTTAAAAAAACCGACAAGTTAAAATTTTGAGACACTTATCAACACGGGAACTTTATTGAAGAAACGTTTCGCCACACAGTGGCTTCATCAGTCCAATCAAATAGAAAGGGGAAAGGGAGAGTGAAGTATGAGGAAATCAGCCCCTCAACCTGGATACGAGGGTTTTTCATCCACACTCTAGCCCTATGCTGCACTTACTACAAGAGTGGGACTGAAAAATCGTATCCGGTTGAGGGATGATTACCTCATATTCTACCTCCTTACCCTTTTCTACTTTGTATTGAACTGAAAAGCCACTGTGGGGCGAAACGTTTCTTAATAAAGTTTCCCCCATGTGTTGAAAAAGTGTCCAATTCTTCCCAACTTGTCGGTTTTCAAATCATTCATACTCTGTCAGACATGCAACATCAGGAATCTTGGTAAAAAAGACTTCAACGTTTGCCCAAACCCTTTTGGCGATGACCTATTTAAAATTAGGGGCGGGTCCCACAAGATCCCCCCTCCCCGCTTAAAACTATTCACCGCAGTATATAAGCCACCTCTCTGGCCCTATGCTGCACTTACTACAAGAGTGAGGACTGAACAATTAACCGTTGAGGACTGATTCCCTCATACTTCTACCCCCTTACCCTTTTATTTTGTATTGGGATGATGAAGCCACTGTGGGGCGAAACGTTTCTTCAATAAAGATTCCCATGTGTTGCTAAGTGTCTAAATTCTTCAATTGTGGGTTTTAAAAACCTTCATCACATCTGTCAGACACTGCAACATCATGGAATTTTGGGTACAAAGACTTCACGCTTTGCCCAAACCTTTGGAGATGACCTACTTAAATTAGTGGCAGGTCCACTAAACCCCGCCTCCCCCTGCTTCAACTCACCCAAACCCATATAAAACCCCCCTTTTGGGCCCCTATGTGCACAGAACCCTTTTGACACACTCTCAGTTCCAGGGAGTTCACACCTTTTCAGAAGATGGCACATGGCTTTTCCCGAAAGAAGAGGTCACATGCTCCTGAACACGGGGGGAGGACTCAAAATTTGGAAATGGGGGGCGAAATTCAGCAAAGAAGTTGCGAGAGGAAGGGGAAGACCCCTTTTTCACTTTGTAACAGATCTGACAGCCCCAAACCCATGGAGCCAGCGACAATAGAAACGGTGGGGAAATAAACACCGCACCCCACGAAACCAAAAAGGATGGAACACTGTGGCAAAAGAAGAAGCACCGTCCGTCCAAGGGGGCAAACCAGTCAACCGACCTGGAAAATTAAGGTGAAGTCTTAGGGGGCCACAGAACCCACTAGGGGTTGTTTCATACTGGAATCACGACAAACCTGAATTTCAAGATATGGTTCAACTTGGGGGGAGAACCAATATTGCCCTCCCTCTAAACAAGGAATGTTTACCCCCTTTGAAGGAGCATGGAGACAGATCGCTCTTTCACCCTGGGGAACTGGACCTGGGCAAAGATCCCCAAGGGGGTGTGTTGCGATCCCCGTGATGAAGCCCTCGAGGCAGTAGCAGCCACCCGTGTGGTGTCAGTCAACGTCTCAAGGCAAAGACGGCGGGGCAACGCACCGCCCCGCGGTTTCTTTTCAGCATGTAGGACACTGCCACCCCAGCTGGCCCTCGGTTCTTGGGGCGGGAGATTCGGGACCTTCCAGCAGAACCATTTTCGCTTTTTTCAATGTACCCGTTATGGACACCTGGGGCACTATGCCCGAACAGTAATCTGGGGTCTGCACCCAACCACCCAACCGAGGAAGCATCCCCAAGCTGAAAAATGCATCGCCCCCACCCAAATGCCCGAACTGCAGACAGAAACCCCATCCCTGGAACCCTGATCCCCGAGACTCGCCAGAATTCAAGAAGTCGGAAGACCCCAAAAACTCGGCAACAGGCTCGAGGGATATCAAAGGGGTGCAGAGAACCCCAACCGAGATCTCTCAGCACAAAACCCAAGTCAATCCCGGGAATTTCCCCCAAAACCCTAGAAGCTAACCGGGCGTCAAGGTAAAGAACCTCCTGCCCCCCCTCCCTCAACGAAAAAACGAAACAAGAGAACAGGAGGCGTAAAACAGGGGGCATGGGTCAATGCGATCAGCAGCTGCACTAAACGACCCCCCCACCGGCCATAGCACAAACAACGCGGCACCCCTTCCCCGGGCACGGGCGCTTTGCAGACTCAACGGCACCTCCCCAGAGACCCCGGCACTCAACCTGGTTACAGCAACAGACCAGGTGCATACAATAAAGAAATCCAAAACCCTCGCAGTCCCTACAACCACAGCACCCAGAAAATTTTCCACTGTTTCAAACCCCATCTCCAAAGCAGGCCCTCACCAGGAGGATCTCGAGCACTCTAAGGTGTTCACGGATTTTATTTGCAACACAATCAACTCCAGGGGAACAACAAGCGCATTCCGGCAGATGGTCAGTATCCCTGAAGTGTGCTTTTACAAAGGGAGACATGGTGCCATGAATTTTGCGGGTTCTCGAGCGGGCAGGACTCAGTCTCCAGCTCGGGAAAAACAGCGTGGAATAACCTCTGGGCCAAATACACCCTAAAGGTCCTACAATGGAACTTTCGGGGCTGGGGGGGCAAACAGACCTCTTCGGGGGCAGTAATTGGGGATGGGGTTGACATCGTCTTGCTACAAGAAACTTGACTGTCCCGATAGGGCCCCAAGATCCCCGGGTTTTTTGGGGGGTTTTTTTCGGCACAGCCCCGGCATTCACTGAAAGGGGGCACATGTTTTTTGTATAAAATACAAACTCACGGGGTTATACCCCAACCCCTTGGACGTGGGAGGATGCGAGGTACAGGCCATCCTTGTGCACAAAAGGGCGCCATTCCATCAAACATCTACAAAAACCCCAAGACACCCCCTCGACTTTGCGAGCTCCCGCATAGCACCCCACTGAGTGTATTATTGTGGGGGGAGATTTAAAACGCACATCACCCTATTCTGCACTCTAAACTCCCCAACCAATGCTGCGGGCAGACTATAGCAATGCCCTACACGTATTCCAGAGGTAAAGTTGTAAACAATGGAGACCCCAACCCCTGTTGGGTGGCTCCTCGACCTTACCTTCGGTCAAGAAACTCGCCGGGACCCCACAGGGGAAACTCATCCTCCCCTTGTCAGTGACCATTTTAGTGATCACCACCTTCAACTCAACGGGCCCCCCCACAGTTGTGCTGCCCCTAGAGGGGGACGTAAAGGGGGCCAACTGGAAGGTGTTCCAGGTTATTTCATAACTGGGGGCCACTCTCTCTATTAAAACTGTGATAGGGCTGAACAGGAGCTAATCACTGTTCTCATCCAGGCAGCAGAGGCCAATTCAAAGAAGCCCGCGGGACCACTCAAAAAAGGGACTGGGGGTTTTAAAACGACGGGGTCGGAGCAAAACCCACCGCATAAACTCTTTTGGGAAGCTATACAGGGAAACCCTACGGCAGAGAACAGAATACTTGAGGCCCTTTGTGCAGATCCCCGCAGAACTCTCTCAAGTAAAAAACGAAAAATGGCGGAGTGGTGCTAACATTCGGCATCACACCCCTTATCGGGAATAGGGGGAAAGCTAAACATAGCAACTGGAAAGGGAAAACCCGGGGGCCACCAGCAACCCAAACCCCATCCCAGGAAGCAGAGAAACTAGTGGAGTTTTCACTTTCCCGGGGACCCCCCACTCAGCCCCCGGGCATCCCGGGAATATACAAAGGATCTCTGCCACAGCACCAGCAACATACAAACTCATGTGAGTCGGAAGATGTGACTGATGTAGACCTCAGGGCTTGAAATCCGACGTGCCATTAAGAACACAGGTGACACTGCCCCCGGGCACGATGGTGTGAGTACTCCATGATTGACGGCTGGGGGAGAGTGGATGGGGGGCCATACTAGACGTCTTAAAAGTTGGAGGGCCGGACACTCCCGCATTGGAAAAAGCTACAATCGACCAATTCCAAAGCCCAAGGACCCCGGGAGTATGGACCCATACGCTGACCCGTGTTAGCCAAGATTGGGGGGGATGGGGTTAAAAACCCCCCCTATGGAAAATTGGACCCCTCATCATCACAATTTGGTTCACCAAAGGAGTGGGAACAGCAGAGTGCATAACCCTCTCTAAGCCCCGATTGCTGATAGCAACAAAAACCTAGCATCGCTCACCCCGACCCTTTAGAAAGGGTTTGAGCTGGCCAGCCCCACAGCAATTCTGGCAAAAATAGCCGGAAGGGAAATCAAAGGACGGGCCTCCTGGCCCGGGTAAGTCCTACCCTTTGGGGCAGGCAGGCCTGTTCAGCTTCAGGGACACTATTTTCCTTTTAAAACCCCGGGGAAAACGGTTCCCACAAGGAGGTGTGCCGTCCTACCCGTTTAACTCCTTATGCAGGAACTTGTGAGCCTTCCTTTCATATGGTACAAGCTCCTCGCTATGCGATGATCTTGCACTAGTAGTGAATGGGAAAGGCAATTTTGAAGAAAGGCTCAGAGAGCTTTTGGGCCTAATTATGCATCTTGCAAGGAATAGGCCCCAAGTCTCGGCCGGGAAAACTCTTGCAATGATGTTTAAGGGACCGACCCATAAAAAGATTTCTATTCAGGTAAGAACTTGAGTGGACGGCTCCCACCCGTACTTGGGAATCTACTTTATAAAAGTGACCTTTTAGAAGGCCGAGTAAGTCAGGTCACGTGCTCACTCAACCCAACGCCCGGGCCATGAAAGAGGCACCCTGCAGGGGCAAGCAAAATTAAAATTTTGTTGTACATTACAAGCTATACGCTCGCTCATTGCTACATGCACCGGTTTACTCACTCTTCCCGCAGGCAGCAAAGGGTGGAGGTGTACAAACCCGGCGATAAGAATATGTTGGTGCCCCCCTCTGACCCAAAACGAGTCTCAAATTTAGGCCCGCTTCCTTCCTTTGGGTGACAGAGTAGATACATAAACCCCGCAAAGTGGCCACGATTCTGACCGGCGCAAGGTACCCCATAAGGGGACGGGTATTAACAACCATGTCACAAGATCCCACATCTTCACGGATACTCCTGATTTGGTTTTTTTGTGCGGGCGGAAGCTGCTGCCGTACAGTCTCTGTGAGAAAAGGGGTTTACCTTTTCCCGTTGCTGGGGACCATCCACCCCTCCTGGCGCCCAGATCCAGCCCATGTTTTTCATCATGCAGCGCCCTCTCTAAGTGCTCTGCACGGACACCCTCACAATCATGCGAAAAAAGCATGGGACTGGCAGAGGGGGGGGGGGGGGGCACATGTCAGTGATTTCACAGATGGTTCTGTCGACCCGGTAGGAAGGAGCAGCAGCTGGACTGTACCACAAGGTCACACACAAGGCTGGCACTCCCTGACCCTGCCCATTTCAAGCTGAGCTGGTGGCGATTCAGCAGGCATTGTCCATGCCCCCACGACATCGACTCCGGCCCGTCATACATGTTTTTCCACCCCTTCAATAATGCCCTCTCCCACCCCCACAGGGTAATGCAAACCCCATCACATCATCCTGGCATAATGACAGCCTTAGAAGTTTTTAGGGTAATGATCGACATTGAACTGGATCCCCCGCCATGTGGCTCCGGGGAAAAGAGGCGGGAGATGAGAGCCCAAAGGGAGCAAAGACTACCACAGTTGGGATTACTGTCCCAACGCCAGAAGACCCAAAATGGTGGTGCCAGAGCCACAAACTTATGGGGGGGGTCTTAGTGATACCCCCTTCAACAGTGGTACCGAGCAGCGACTCAGGGAGAACCCCCTCCATATGTAGAAGTGGGCCAACGCAGTGTACCGCATCCATTTGCTTGTTTGGGCTTTCCCCCAAACCAAATGATAGACAAGGCTGAGGGGGAGATGTGCCCTACTGTCAGCCGTTGTCCAGCGGGCCCCCAACACACTATCTTTTAGAGTGCGAAACTTGAAACCCGCAGGCAAATAGGGGTGATATTCCCTCCCCAAGAGGGCCCAGAGATGACTGCGGCCTGCAGGTACCATGGGGGCAACGAAAAAAAAGCTGTTACCCGTAATAATGACATATCCTCCTCCCCGCTAGTGTCCAAGTTACATATGGTGTCGCTTATGAGATGCACCCTGAACTGACCAGAGGGGCGCTTGAGGGCATGCGTCGCATCATTGTTTGGGAAAACCTTCCCATCGGGGCCCGAGAGGGTCATCGCAAGATTGGGACCCCTGCCAGGACTATGGTCCCTTTGGGGAACATTTACATACCTATCCCTTTTCTACAAGGTATGGGGCTGAACACATCGATCCCGAATAACATTAAAATGGTATAAAAAACCGACAGATTGTTTGGTAAGACACAAAGCAACATTTTGGTATCTTTTTTTCGAAACGTTTCGCCTACACGTAGGGTTCTTCATCGATACAAAAAGTTGATAGAAGCAGAAGATACTTGAAGATGTACCCGGGTTTAGGACTGATTTTCATACTTTACCTTTCCCACCCCATTTTTACTTTGATTGGACGATAAGCACTGTGTGGGGAAACGTTTTTTCAATAAAAATTCCCCTGGTTTTATAAGTTCCAAATTTTTCAACTTTTCGGTTTTTAAAACCCTTCATACAAATAATTATTAACTTTTTTCAGTAAAGCTTTTGAGGTGTTGAAACGTAAAGAATTTGAATTATTTATTAGATTTTAGTAAGACATTTGATAGATTCCCCACCAAAGCTGTTTAAGAAAGTAGCACTCAGGCATTTGGGGGAAAAGTGCTCTCGTGGACAATCATGGCCCCAGACAGGAAGCAGAGTGTCCATAAAGGGGGTTTAAAACCGAGTGGGGACAGTAACAAAAAAGGCTTCCAAGGGATCAGTCTTGGGCCCCTTTTTTTTTATAATATATATCAATGATCTTGATGAAGGAAACGGATATCAAATTCGCCGATACACGGTAGGTAGGGGAAAAATTTATTTTAAACGTAGTGTTGGGGAAATTCAGGAGGATTAGACAAATTACTCTTGGGGCAGAAAAGTGGCAGTCAGTTCAATTAGAAATGCAAGGTTCTGAAGCTAGGGTGTCCATAAACCCAGCACTTTAAATTAAATAATAAAGAACTTAGCCATACAGATTGCGAAAAGGGCTTGGGGTTATGGGAACCAACCTTTAAAACCCAAGACAGCAATGCCTAAGCGTACGTAATAAGGGAGTAGATTATGGGATTTTTACAAGAAGGTAAGCAACGAGTCCAGAGGTCATACTGCGCTTTAACATCATTATAAGGCCCCACCTAGATTTTGCAGTCATTCTGGGCTCCATATTTCAGAATGGACATAAAATTTGTTAAAAACTTCACTAGGATGACTAAAATTAATACTAGCATTAAAATCTTTTATGAAAAAATTGAAACTTTAAGTTACATTACTTTTTAGACAAGAAAGAGGGGAGACCCATGAAATGTTAAATGGAAGATAGGGATTAAAAAGGGGTATTAACAAGGGCTTGAGGGTATCTCCCAAAAGATAACCCCCAGTAATGGATTTTTTAAATTTGATAAGTTTAGATTTAGAAAGGGGCTAGGAAAGTATTGTTTGGAAATAGGGTGTTGATGATGGAAAAGTCTAAAATATTGGGGTTTTGAGGCTAGGACTTTGGGTGTTTCAAAATTTTAAATTGGATAAGTACTGATGGGAGGGTTGGGTTTGAGTGGGGCTTGCACATCAAGCTTGTTTTTGGGTGGCATTTTAAAATTGGGTTGGTCAAAGTTTTTTAGGGGATGAATTGTAAAAGGGCCTGCCTAGTATGGCAACAGGCCTCTGCTGTGTTCCCCCCTTTTTTATGTTTTATTTGTTGAAAAAAGTTGGTAGAATTACCGACAATATGTAAAGTAAAAGGACACAAGTGCAACTAATGTGACATTTATTGTGGCAACGTTTCGCTCTCCAGGAGCTTTATTTAAACCATTGATAAAGCTCCTGGAGAGCGAAACGTTGCCACAATAAATGTCACATTAGTTGCACTTGTGTCCTTTAAATTTACATGTTCTTATTGTTCTTCGCTCATCTGCCGTATTCTAATCAAGATTGATGGACTGAAGACATCGACTCAAGGTTGAGGGACTGATTACCCACTCCTCCCGTTCTTCAAGTTTCTCTTATGTAAGGACTGATGAAGCCACTGTGTGGCGAAAGTTTCCTCAAAAGATACCCAAGGTTGCACATTGTCTAAATTTTTCAACATTCGGTTTTCTAACCTTTCATCTGCAAACCCCGTCAGACACTGGGGAACTCTTGGATCTTAATACTTAGGAATTCGTCGCTTGCCAATTTTTTGGCACAACCTACTTCCACATTGAACAAAATGTGCAAACCCCCCCTATGACTTTCTGCACCCTCTCCTCCTACTTTTTTTAAGCTGCTTTCCGCTCATCTGCCGTATTCTACTCAAGGATTGATGGACTGAACAATCGGCCCCAGTTGAGGACCTAATTACCTCATTCTCCTCCTGTCTGTCAGTTTCTCCTATGTATGGAACTGATGAAACCACTGTGGGCGAAACGTTTCCTCAATAAAGATTAAATCAAGAGTTGCACATGTTTTTGGTCTAATTTATCATTTGTGTGGTGCTGGTGATATGGTAGTTGTGAATTGCGTTGGTTAAGTGGTGGTAGTTGTGATGGTGCTGGCGATAGTGGTAGTTGTGTTTGTGTTGGGTTATAGTGGTGGTATTTGTGAGGTGCTGGTGATAGTGTTTGTGTTTGGGTTTGGTTAAGTGAAAAATAACATAAAAGATCAAAAGAGTTTGAGTCCCTCAAACTTTCTGATCTAAAACCATTCTTCTCGATTGTCTGGGGAAAACCCATTGGTGGCTAAACGTTTTACATTCAATTCCCGATGGCGCCTGTGTCCATTATTCAACTTGTGAGTTTTATAAACTTTGTACATAGGTTAGTGATACCGTTAACGCAAGACAAGAGTCGCTGAAAATTTTTTTTGGGGTCCAACTATCTTAGTACTCCTTTTGGAGATACCCGACTGGTAGGTGAGTGGGTCAACCACCGGAAACCCTTTAGACTTACGACTCATCTGCCATGGGTTCAACCCCCACTCCCCCCTGGGCCCTAATTCAACCCCACCTCCCCAAATGCCATAATTCAACTCCGCCCCCCATTTCCTGATTCAAACCCCCTCCCCCCAAGCCTAGATTTAAACCCCCCCTCCCCTACTTGCCATTGATTCAACCCCCTCTCCCCCATTGCCCTAGATTTTAACCCCCCTTCCCCTACTTGCCATAGATTCAACCCCCCCTCACCTATTTTCCATTTATTCAACCCCCTTCCCCCACTTGCCCTAGATTCAACCTCCTTCCCCTACTTGCCCCTAGATTTAACCCCCGTCCCCCACTTGCCAAGATTTTAACCCCCTCCCTATTGCCCTAGATTCAATCCCCACCCCCCACTTGCCATAGATTCAACCTCCTCTCCCCCACTTGCCATAGATTCAACCTCCCCCTTCCCTACTTCCATAGATTCAAACCCCTCCCCCCATTTGCCATAGATTCAACCCCACCTCCCCTACTCCCATAGATTCAACCCCCTCTCCCCCCCTTCCCATAGATTCAAAACCCCGCTCCCTAATTTCCATAATCAACCACCCCCCCCCAACTTGCCCTAAATTCAGCCACTCCTCCCCCACTTGCCAAAAGATTTAACCCCCCCTCCCCTACTTTCCATAGATTCAACCCACCTCCCCTCTTGCCTAGATTAACCACCCCTCCCCCACTTGCCATAGACAACCCACCTCCCCCACTTTTCCCATGATTTAACCCCCCCCCCTAAATTGCCCTGGATTCAACCTCCCCTCCCCTACTTTCCATAGATTCAAACCCCCCCTCCCCCACTTGCCATAGATTCAACCTCCCTCCCCCATTAAGATTAACCACCCTCCCCTACTTGCCAGGATTCACCCACCCCCCCTACTTTCCATAGATTCAAAACCCCCACCCCCCCCTATTCCCTAGATTTAACACTCCCCCCCACTTGCCATAGATTCAACCCCCCCTCCCCCCCTAGCCATAGATTTAACCCCCCCCCTCCCCCCTTTCCATAGATCAACCTCACCTCCCCACTTGCCATAGATTAACCCCCCCTCCCCCCCTTTCATAGATTCAAAACCCCCCCCCCCCACTAGCATAGATTCAACCACCCTCCCCCCCCAGATAGATTCAACCTCCCCCCCCACTTTCCAAGATTCAACCCCCCTCCCCCACTTGCCAAAGATAACCCCCCCCCCCATACCATAATTTATCTTCCCCCCCCCCCACTAGCCAAGATTAACCACCCCCCCCCCCCCTTGCCCTAGATTAACCCCCCCCCCCCACTTGCCATAGATTTCCCCAAACCCCCTCTCCCCCCCTTGCCATGATTCAAACCCCCCCTCCCCACATGCCATAGATTCAACCACCCCCCCCCCATTGCCATAGATTCAACCCCCCTCCCCCACTTTCCTAGATTCAACCTCCCTCCCCCCTTGCCATAATTTTTATCTTTCCCCCCCTTTCCCCGTTCCCTTTTTTTTTCTCTAAACACTTGTCTAATATATTTTTTAAGATAGTTTTATAGTCTTGGGTCGTACCGCCTCATATTATTCGTACCCCCCCTCATTTAGCGTACCCGCCTCATATTATGTTACCCCCCTCAATTATGTCGTCCCGCCTCAAATTTTTCTCCCCCCCTATATTTTGTCGTACCCCCCTATATTAAAGTCGACCCCCCCAAATTACGTCGACCCCCCTCTATTACGTCGTACCCGCCTCAATTACGTCTACCCGCCCAATTACGTGTACCCGCCTCATATTTCGTCGTACCCCCCTCATTTACGTCTACCCGCCCTATTGTGTACCCCCCCCATAATACGTTTTCCCCCCCTCATATTTCGTCGTACCCCCCCTCATATTATTCGTCCCCCCCTATATTAGTTACCGCCTCATATTTTCGTCGTACCCGTCATATTATGTCGTAACCCCCTCTATTATGCGTACCCCCCCTCATATTTGTGTACCCGCCTAATATTCGTACCCCCCTCATATATGTCGTACCCGCCCATTTATTCGTACCCGCCTCATATTTTGCGTACCCGCCTCATATTAGTCGTACCCGCCTCCCCATTACGTCGACCCCCCCCCCCCCATATTACTCGTACCCGCCTATTTTACCCTACCCGCCCATATTACGTCTACAGCCTCAACGCGTACCCCCCTTCTCAGTTTCAACCAAAACTTGGATTACTTTCCCAAATTAATTAAAAAAACCCCTTAAAATTTGAAATAGTTAACAAATGAAATGAATCTTGTTTAGTTTAAATTCTCCACTTAAGTTCCCACTTCCCTACCTTCCTTCTTCCAATCCGTCTTGGAAAAGTCTTGGCACCGTTTTTGCGTACCGTCTTACTACCGTTTTTGGACCGTCTTTGCCTCCCCCTTGCATATTTTCCTACCGTTTTTGCGAAACCTTTTGCGTCCCCGCTTATACGTTTTTGCCTATCTTCCTCCCCGTCTTTCGCTACCGTCTTACTCCCCGTCTTCCTACCGTCTTCACCTACCGTCATTGCATTAACCGTCCACTACCGTCTTTGTCAACTACTGTTTTTTCACTACCGTCATTGATACGTCGCACTACTTCTTGCCCCACCGTCTTGACAACCGTCTTCCCAACCTTTGCCACCGTCCTTGCACTACCGTCTTTTGCACTACCCGTCTTTCACTCCGTCTTTGCCTCCCCGCTTCACTACGCTTTGCACTACCGCTTGCACTAACGTCTTGCCCTACTGTCTTCCACTCTTTTCACTACCGTCTTTTTTGCACTACCGTCTTGCGCAAAACGTCTTGCGCTACCGTCTTATACGTCGTGACCCCTCTTTACTTCCCCGCTGCACTATTTGACTGCACTAACGTCTTGCGCTCATTGCGTCCCCGTCTTGCCTACCGTCATAAAACTACCCCCTTGCAACTACTCTTCCGCTAACCGTCTTTGACTACTGTCTTGACTACCGCTTGCATACCGCCCTTGACTACCGCTTTGCCTACCCGTCTTGCACACGTCTTGCACTACCGTCTTGCCTCCGTCTTGCCTACGTCTTGATTTCCGTCTGCACTACCGTTTGCCTACGTTTTGCACTACCTATTGCACTACCGTCTTGCACTACTGTCTTGCCTACCTCTTGCCTTACCGTTTTGCACTACTGTCTTGCACAAACCGTCTTGCACTACCTCTTGGCTACCGTCTTGCCTACCGTCTTGCACCCGTCTGCACTCCCGTCTTGCCTACCGTCTTGCACTACCGTTTTGCACTACTGTCCTTGCATTACCGTCTGGCACTAACCGTCTTGCACTACTGTCTTGCATACCGTCTTGCATATCCACCGCCCTTGCACTACTGTCTTGCACTACCGTCTTGCACTACCGTCCTTGCATTACCGTCTTGCAACTACCGTCTTAAACTACCGTCTTTGAACTATGTTTCACTACGTCTTGCAATACGTTTTGAAACTACGTCTTGAACTACCGTATGCTTCCGTTTTTACAGTCTTGCGCTACCGTCTTGCGCTACCGTCTTGCACTACCGTCTTGCGCTACCGTTTTGGCACAAACCGTCTTGCGCTACTGTCTTGCGCTACCGTCTTGCACTACCGTCTTGCACTACCGTCTTGCGCTACCGTCTTGCGCTACCGTCTTGCGCTACCATCTTGCGCTACCGTCTTGCACTACCATCTTGCACTACCGTCTTGCACTACCGTCTTGCGCTACCGTCTTGCGCTACCATCTTGCGCTACCGTCTTGCGCTACCGTCTTGCGCTAAACCGTCTTGCACTACCGTCTTGCACAAACCGTCTTGCACTACCATCTTGCACTACCGTCTTGCACTACCATCTTGCACTACCGTCTTGCACTACCGTCTTGCGCTACCGTCTTGCGCTACCGTCTTGCGCTACCGTCTTGCGCTACCGTCTTGCGCTACCGTCTTGCGCTACCATCTTGCGCTACCGTCTTGCGCTACCGTCTTGCGCTACCGTCTTGCACTACCGTCTTGCACTACCGTCTTGCACTACCGTCTTGCACTACCGTCTTGCACTACCGTCTTGCACTACCATCTTGCACTACCGTCTTGCACTACCGTCTTGCGCTCCCGTCTTGCGCTACCATCTTGCGCTACCGTCTTGCGCTACCGTCTTGCGCTACCGTCTTGCACTACCGTCTTGCACTACCGTCTTGCACTACCGTCTTGCACTACCGTCTTGCACTACCGTCTTGCACTACCGTCTTGCACTACCATCTTGCACTACCGTCTTGCGCTACTGTCTTGCACTACCGTCTTGCGCTACCGTCTTGCGATACCATCTTCAGGAAGCATGCGACACAATTACTGTTTTAACTGATGGGATGACTGGTTCGTCACAAGTATAACCAGACAGTCAATGGAATTAATACATGAAACAAAGTTTTCTGGAGGACATAACTCAGCTTACAGGAACTAAATATATAATATTTCTTTACCTAGGAATGAACTATTGCTTTAATATACCTGGAACTGACCCTTATAGTCACAAACACCCTTTCTTCCCGCCTGACTCGAAAAATCACATTTTTTCAGCCCCGCCTATCCCCCGCGTTGGACCATTCGCTCGACCCCCCTACCCTGTTTTCTCCGGCGGCACATTTTATCTGTCCCCTTTTTTTTCCATTTTGTTTGTATTAATGAGATACATTTTTTCTATTTATTTAGCAACATGTACTCCATTAGAGTTCAACGCCTTAATGAACTTTCCCACCGTAAAAACATCCCACTGTATAATTTATTCCTTTAAAATTTTGTAACTACTTTTTTACTTTTTACATTTACATACTTTTTTAAAACGTATTTACTTATCCCACTGAAGAGCAAAACTTTTAGGGTAAAGATGGATAATACTTTATGTAGATATTAGAAAAATACCCCAAGGTAAGTTCAGATAAGAAAACTCTGCCCGGTGGGACACGCCATCTCGTCACAGCGCTTGTAACTGAGGGAAGTTACAAGAGGAGCAAACTGTCAAGGAAACTGGTTTTCCTGTTAGGAAAATTACTGGTATGGAAAAAATAAGTTAAATGAAAAGGAATATGAAGTTAGAAATGAAAATAAACGATATATAATACATAAATATGCTAAAAAGAGAGAACAGAGGTGTAGGAGGCTTGACACAGAAGTGAATGGTGCTAGTATGCTTTTTCTCAGGAAACTGTAACGTTTCCCTTAATTTGTTCAGAATACTATATTAATATGACTATGGAGATGAATACTTTCTCCAGGTTGAAGGACTGACACCCCATTAACTATTTCTCCAAGGTTGATAGACTGATTACATCATCTTCACTCTGCTTCCACGCCTGCTGCCTTCTGTATTTGACTGAAGATGCTTACTGGGGTAGCGAATTAAACGTTTCAATCAGCAATAAAGATACCCATCTGTTACCCTATGCCAAACTAGTATTTTTCTAAATCCTTTCGAAATCTAAACTTGTCAATTTGAATCCATTACGCGACTTCCCCTCTTGGAGGAATCCTTCAAAAACCTTATTTATATCCCCTTTGTTAATACCCATCCTCCACTTACACTTCCATCATGTCTCCCTTCATTCTTCGTCTTACAAGTGAATGTAGTTTAAGAGCCTTCAATATTTCATCATATGGAAGATTTCTAATGCTATGTATTAATCTAGTCATTCTACGCTGAATGTTTTCTAACGAATTTAAATCATTCTGTCACATGGAGACAAGAATTGAGCTGCATAATCTAGGTGAGGCCTTACTAATGATGTATAAAGCTGTAAAATAACGGCTGGACTTCTGTTGCTTACATTTCTAAATATAAATCCCAATAATCTGTTTGATTTATTACGTACGCTTAGACATTGCTGTCTTTGTTTATGGTTGCTGCTTACCATAACCCGCAAATTCTTTTCACATTCTGTACGGCTAAGTTCAACATTATTAAGCTTGTAGGTGCTAGTGTTGTTAACATTTCCGAGCTTTAGAACTTTACATTTATCTACACTGAACTGCATCTGCCAGTTTTCTGACCACGAATTGAGTTTGTCTAAATCCTCCTGAAGTTCCGAGACATCAACGTCTGAATCGATTATCCTACCTATCTCGTCAAGGTCATTTATATATATTATAAACAACAACGGGCCTGCTGAACGCCACTTGTTACAGATCCCCACTCATATTTAACCCCATTTATGCACACTCTTTGCTTCCTATTCCATAAGAGCACTTTTTCCCCAGTGCCATGAGCAGCCACTTTCTTTAACAGTCTCTATCTTAAAAGCCTTAATAAAATCCATATAAACAATATCAAATTCTTTATCATGATCAACGGCCTCAAAAGCCTTACTGAAGAAAATTAATAAATTAGTTAGACAGGAACGGCCCCTTTTGTTCTATAGACCTGGAAAAAGCTTTTTGGGTTAATTTTCGAATCCCTAGCAACTTTAATTTCCTAGTCCCGTTTAGATTTTCTTATCCCCTTTTTAACGTCCCTCTTAATGTCAATATACTGATTCATACGATGACCCTCACCTCTTTTGATACGCCCTAAAAGATATTTAAGCCTATTTATTCACCCATTTTGGGTAATTTCTTTTCGATCTAATTTCTTCATACGAGATAAATATTCTTTGGGCAGCATGCATAGTGTTCAGAAAGCTGTCATATTGATAGCTCTCTTCGTTACCCAAGTCAACAGATGATAAGTGTTCTCTAAGCCCATTATAATCTGCTAAGCGAAAATCTGGGACTGTTACTGAATTATCCCTACCATCATATTTCCATTCAATGCTAAAGGTAATTGATTTTGTGGTCGCTTGCGTCCCAATCCTCTGTAATTTCCTCAAGTCCCATTCTACCCATTTAACATGTTCAACATGAGAGAAGGGAAATCCACGACGTCCTCTGATAAAGCAAGACACATGTGCAAACTCTTCTCCAGACTGAAGGACTGACCACCTCAAAACTACGTTATCGAGGGTGATGGACTGATTACATCGTCTTTACACTTTTGCTTCTACTATCATCTCTGTATTCCACCGAAGAAGGGCCCGTTGTGTAGGTGAAACGTTTCGGAATAAAATGCCTAACGTTGCACATGTCTTATTTATCAACTCGTTGGTATCGTTTATACAATTACCATATTCACAACTGTTTCTCTGAAACAATTGTCTCGTAGGGTGACTGAAGCTAAAACCTTGGGTAGTTTTCAAGTTTAGGTTAGGTACATGGACAGGGCTTTCTGCTTGAAGGACAGGAGTAGGAGACAGAGGTTTGCTTTCCTCGGGCTGGGATGGAGGACATTGTTAGGGCCGGCTTGACAACATCATGAACGGTAATGGAATCAATCCTATTATCTGCCTCAGTGCGGAGGCAATTGATGTAGCAAGCAAAGAAGTGAGGATTAGTTAGAAGGTTCAGGACAGCAATAGACATAATTAGGAAGAAGGAGAGCGCCTTGTTTATATGTGGCATTTTAAACCCAAAAAGAGGTGTTGGTAAGAAAGGTTGTCCAAGCAATTGGTATTAATTGTTGGCTGGATAAACACTGTAAGGATAAAGCAGTACCCATCATTGACAACTGGGACAATTTCAAAGGCCGAAATAAATTTAAATCCCCGGGGATGGGGTTCACTTATCCGGGGCCAGGTGGGGTTTTCCTTGCTACCCCTTTGTTTGGGGTTTGGGGATTTAAACTGGGAAATTAGTTAGGGGAAGGGGTTTAAAAAATAAAAAAAATAATGAGAAAGGATATATTGACTTATCCCTCTGATATTAAAAAACCTTAATAAAACTGTCAGGGGAGAACTCTGGGAAAATAAAAAATTTCAAAAATTGACTAAAAAAAAAAGAGGGATTAGGAAAAATGCGCAGAAAAAAAAAACAATAGAGGGAAATTTTTATCCTAAAAAGTCGAAGGGGGAAAAGAAATAATGAACTACGTTTGGTAGCATGTGCTGGGAACTTTGATGTCATTCCATTAACTGAAACTTGGTATGATTTAAAGATTGATTGCTGAGTGTAGTGGATAGATGTAATGGGAAGGGGGGAGGAGTTGCATTATATATTCGAGAAAATATTAACTGTTGCATAAAAACAGGTATAAAAGTAGATGGGACAATAACAGAATCTGTTTGGGTAGAGTTTATAGAAGGTCAAGAAAAACTAATTCTAGGTGTAATATACCGACCTCCAGGCTTGGATCACGATAGAGGGAGACTTCTTTGGGACGAAATTGTTATGGCTTCTAGACACAATAACATAGTGATAGTAGGGGATTTTAACTTTAGTCAAATTCACTAGAATTCTATGACCGGTAATCTGGAGTCCAGTGGCTTTCTGGAAACAGTTCAGGACTGTTTTCTGAAGCAGTGTGTAACAGAGCCTACCAGGGGTAATAATTTATTCGACCTAGTCTTGTCAAATAAAGAAACGCTCGTAAATAATCTGGAGATCACTGAAGAGCTTGTCGCAAATGATCACAAATATATCACCTTTAGCATTAACTGGGAATACAAGAATATTGATAATACGGTAAAAATCCCTGATTTTCGTTCTGCCGATTATAGTGGACTTAGGGAACACCTGTCAAATCTCGATTGGGGTTATCTAACTAATGATTTTATTAACGATGATCATACTTATGATTACGAAGGGATTTTCATTTATGATTTTTTCATAACAATGTACACCGTGCTCAGAGTATATACATTTCCCAGAGAGAAATTAGGTCTAATAACGATCCCAAATGGGTTAACAAAAAGCTAAAGCATCTATTAGGCGAGAAAAGGAGAATTTATAGGTGCATCAGAAAAGGAGAGGTTAACCTTACTCACCAATATGTTCAGCTTAAAAGTAAAAAAGGGGATTAGAAAGGCTAAACGTGACTATGAAATTAGAATTGCTAATGAATCAAAGATCAATCCAAAGGGCTTCTTTCAAGTGTATAGGACGAAGGTGAAGGAAAAAGTAGGACCTCTGAAAACTGGGAATGGACAGCTGACGGATAACGAACTGGAAATGTGTTCCTTATTTAATGACTATTTTTTGTCAGTTTTTACACAAGAAGACATAAATGAGATTCCAGAGATTAACAATTTTTCAGTTCCCGATGAATTCAAATTAACTAATATTACTGTCACGAGGAACATGGTTATCAAACATATAGACAAACTGAAGCAGAATAAGTCCCCGGGACCCGATGAGTTGTTTTCCAGGGTTCTTAAGGAATGCAAGATAGAGCTTAGTCAGCCATTAACGAGTGTGTTTAATACGTCCATCCTTACTGGTGTTGTGCCAGAGTTGTGGAGGATGGCTAATATGGTTCCTATATTCAAATCAGGGGATAAGTCCGTTCCTTCAAATTACCGTCCAATAAGCATGACATCTATAGTGGGCAAGTTATTAGAATCAATAATAGCTGACAACATTAGAAGTCACCTTGAAGAGCATAATTTGATTAACGAATCTCAGCATGGGTTCACGAGAGGTCGTTCCTGCCTGACAAATTTACTGACGTTCTTCAATAGAACATTTGAGGCAGTAGACAGTGATATTGAATTTGATATTGTTTATTTGGATTTTAGTAAAGCTTTCGATAGAGTACCTCAAAAGAGACTCTTAAGAAAAGTGGCAGCTCATGGT
Source organism: Cherax quadricarinatus (assembly GCF_026875155.1). Lineage (NCBI taxonomy): Eukaryota > Metazoa > Arthropoda > Malacostraca > Decapoda > Parastacidae > Cherax > Cherax quadricarinatus. Next base: position 22,660,955 of record NC_069404.1, read on the forward strand.
ATAGGAGGTAAAGTTCTAGCATGGATAGAGGCTTACCAATAGAAAGCAGAGAGTTTCCATTAATGGTGTCAAATCTGAATGTGGATTAGTCACTAGTGGCGTTCCACAAGGATCAGTTTTAGGCCGTCTCTTGTTCATAATTTACATTAATGACCTTGATGAAGGGATTATCAGCGGTGATAAAGGAGGTGGTGTTGTTATCATGAACACTGACGATTACAGGAACAAAATGCTCAATCTACTTAATAACCCAGATACCTACAAACCTCTCACAACTAACCAAGTGGACAACCTTACTAAAACTTTTCTTCGAAGGACTCACCGCATTCTGAGGGGCTCAGAACAAGGGAAGAAACTTCTGCACACCATACCCAGGAACCCCAGACCTGCCAGAATGCACGGCCTGCCAAAAACTCACAAGCCTGGTATTTCATTGAGGCCCATATCTTCCGGAATAGGCAGTACTCCCCACCAACTCTCAGGAATTCTCTCAAAGCACTTCTCTAAACTCATGGGCACTATCAGTCCAGCACATCTCAAACACTCGGGTGATCTTCTCAGTCGCATTCGCAACATCAACATCAGGAACAAGAAACTTTCCTGCCTTGACGTAACTTCCCTATTCACCAAAGTACCTACTACACAAGCCATCGATCTCTTGCTCAGGAAATTGGACGATTTACTTGATCTTCCTATTCCAGCCAGCGATTTCATCGACCTTGTTGAACTATGTGTCGGCTTTACGTGTTTCTCTTTCAAAAATCACATCTTTCAGCAGACTTTCGGACTACCCATGGGTTCGCCACTCAGTGCCATCCTGGCTAACCTATACATTGAACATCTGGAAGCCGAGCGTTTCTCCACCATTATTCCTTCGTCTGTCACCTGGCTCCGTTATGTTGACGACATTCTCCTCATAACTCCCAGACGCTTCAATGTTCAAGCTCTCCAAGACAAGCTCAACCAGGTCGAGCCCTCAATCCAGTTCACACTTGAAGAAGAAGTCGACAACACTCTTCCTTTCCTGGATGTTCTTCTCTGCAAAGTTGACCATGAGCTTCGTTTTGAAGTCTAGAAAAAACCTACCAACCAAAACGATCTTCTCCACTTCTACTCTCACCACGACACCAAAACTAACTGAGCATATTAACCCCAATTAGAATATTTCTTTCAGTAACACGAGCTCTGATGCTTGGAATATCAAGTTCTTTTTACATATTTAAAATTTTGGCAATACGAGGGCATCCTAAAATGATCCTCATTGCTTCGTTCTGCAGTTTTTCCAGCCCTCCAAGCTTCCAGTCAGACACAAGAGCAAGTAGTGGCGCAGCATAATTAACCAATGATCTAATATAAGCAAGATACATCATTTTCACAATTTTAATATTAGCACCATACCTGGGGTGAAACCTTGCCACAACTCTAAGTACTCTCAGTCTTTCTTTGTATTGGAGACAAAGTCTTGTTACAACAAGTCCAAGTAGTGGAACCTCAAAGCCTAGATACCTGTATCTGCTTACATATTCTAGAAGAGACCCATCATGCAATTGGATCTGACGAACTGTGCCTCTCTGTCGAGGAGGACGCCTGTTGAGTATCTTTGTTTTATTCCCTGAGATTATTAACCCCAGGTCCTGACACGAGGCTAGTACATGATTAAGAATGTTTTGGGTGTTGGAGAATCCGGTGGTGTGAATCATTATATCATCAGCAAAACTAACCATATAATGATGGGGCTGGCTAGGCATAGCATTAAGTAAGGCATTAATTAGAATACTGAATGGTGTGGGACTGAGCGCACCTCCCTATGGGGTTCCTAATTCAAAGTCTTTAGTTACACTTCTATGTTCCTGGAACAACACAGACGACTTTCTGTTGGACAGGTAACCTTTAATCCAGCGGAGAAGCCATCCTCCACCATACATTCTGGCAAGCTCACTAATGATTACATGTCGGTTGGCTACATCGAAAGCGGATTGAAGGTCAAGTGTGCAGGGTGAGAAAGGTGGCTGTGCAATGATGCACGCTCCTTCCATGCATGAAATCATGCAACCGGGGAGACAAAAATTGTTTGATTCTGTACATGAGACGATTAAGAATCATTCTCTCAAATGTTTTACACAAGCAGCTAGTAAGAGATATTGGGCGAAATGCATTTTGTTGATTGGGCTTAGGAATTGGAATAATGAGGCTGTTGGTCCAAGATTGAGGGAGCTCCCCAGTTACATAGCTCATGTTATATAATTCAAGTAATGGATTACCTGGTACTCGACACAGCAATCTGAGTATGTTGTAAGTAATACCATCCTCACCAGGCGACGTGGAGTTGCCCTTAGTTAGTGCTGCATCAAGTTCATAATTAGTGAAAGGAATGTTGCAATCATCTGCCTTGTTAGGTAAGACACATATGCAACAGTTAGGTATCTTTATTATGAAACGTTTCGCCTACACAGTAGGCTTCTTCAGTCTGAGGGACTGACCACCTCAAAACTTTAAGGGTGATGGACTGATTACATCGTCTTCAAGTATCTTCTGCTTCTATCAACTTTTCTGTACTTGACTGAAGAAGCCTACTGTGTAGGCGAAACGTTTCATAATAAAGATACCTAACTGTTGCATATGTGTCTTACCTAACAACCTGTCGGTATTTTATACCATTTTAATGTTCAATCATCTGCCTTGCTGAGCATAAAGCAAACAAGTCTCTCCCTTGCATCATATTTGTCATTTAATTTTGCCTGTGTGGTACTGGGAAGATTATCATAGCTAGATGTAGCAGCCCAAGCACTGACTAACTCATTCGCCCTATGTAAGGGATGAGGGTGCGCGATCTGCCCAGTTCTGTTATCCATAATTCTATTTATGTCCCTCCATGTCCGGCTAAGTGGGGTGTGAGCATTGAGACCGTTGACAAATTTTCCCAGTCTGTTTGCCGCAGTTCTGATATACGCTCTCTGGCAGCAGCAAGGGCAGTTTGAAAGAGCCTCAGCATTCCAGGGGTACGATGTTTTCTATAGGCCTGGCCTAGTCTGCGAGCAGTACGTTTCAGTGTACGAAGTTTAGAATCATTGTAATAAGTATGGTTTTTAAAGGAGGTGTGATTATGGAAGTTTGTTGGGTTTAGAGTACCAAGAGGTTTCAGTGGTGGCTCAAGTAGTTCTGAATACTGCTCACAAGGTCATTGTTAAAAGTCTCAACAGAGGAACACTCATAGGAATTATACCAGTCAGTCACATGTACAACAAAGTCATCATGCTGATCAGTGGGAACATTAAAACGTTTTCCGTTTGAATAATCCCACCAGTGAGGATAGTATTACCAATATCTAGTGAGGTTAGCCCTGGGAAATGATCAGATGATATACCTGTTACAATGGAAGACTCACAGTTGCAGAAGTAATTTGAAGCCAGAACACAGATCAAGGACGCCTCCATAGATATGTGTGGGTTCAAGGTCACCTACAATTTGCATATTATCATGACTGTTTAAGAGTGACAACAGTTGATTACCATTACGATTACCAAACTGAGTTTCCAATGCTTTTGTGTCTCGCATTATAATCTCCAATAATAAGAGTAAATTCAGACTGAGCACAAGTTGGGAGCTCCAAGTAATTAAACTTATCAGCAGGAGCATACAAGTTAAATATGTTGAGAGCAGAGTTCCCAATATAAATCCTAACACCGTGATATTGTAGCCCCTCTGTTTTCTTATGTGCAAGAAGTTGATGGGGAAGTGATTTTTTAATATATAGAACACAAGAGTTAGTAGATTTGAGGTTATATGCAACAAATGATGGTAATTTAGGGGGTTGGGATTTTTCAGGGACTCTGCACTCTTGTAGACACACAACATCAATGGGTTCAGTGGTTACTTTATGATGAAGGTCAGGAAGTCTTTTTCTAAGTGATGCAATATTCCAACTTAATATAGAAAGTTTATATGAGTTTTGAGTCATCTTGTTGAGTTTCTCAGCATAATGAAAAAATTGTTCATATAAATAGCAGACCTTATCAATGTCAGTAGTGTTACCCTGGTCCATGAGTTTTTTAAGTGTACTTCCAGTTGTAAGGTCTCGTGGGAGTCTTTGTTTACACAGAGCACGACGCTGTTCATGTGTCAATGTATGATAGGTGACACCACCACTTACATTCCCTCCTCCACTAACATTACACGCAACACTACAACTGTCATCACCAACACCACTACCAACATTGTGTTCATTACATTTATCAACAGTATTGTATTCAACATTAATGTCAATGTGGTTAACCTCATCATATTCGGCACCACCACTTATATTACACTCATCACTATTACTAACATTAAGGACACCACTGCCCTCATCACACTCAGCACCACCACTTATATTGCGCTCATAACTATTACTAACATCATAGACACCACTGCCCTCATCATGATTCTCACTATAGTTATCAACACAGCTATTGGATTCGTCATTACTGTAATTAAGGACACCACCACCACCTTGTTCAGCAGCCTTACACTCGCTTTCACAAATTGTGACAATCTTGTTATTGGTACACTCTACACATCTTTCCTTGTGTTGCTCAAGTTGTTGTTTCAGGGGAAATTGTTGTGTTTCCAGTACCCTTATGCGCGACATCAGGTTGTATACCACAGGAGCAAGACTTGGAACATCTGGAGACGTGAAGTCCCTGTCAGCTGAGCTCCTTGGCTGACTGTCAGCTGACTCAGCTAGGCTCGTATTGACAGCCGACGTGATGGAGGTCTGTTGACGTGCTCTCCAGGTGAGGTGCTCAACCCCATTGTCTGAGGGCAGGCATGAGCCAGTATTCAGACTCGAGGTACCTGGTAGTCCTGGGGGGTCATAATGGGGGGTACAGGGTGAGGTACGGTTGACTGTGATGTGTGTGGAGAAATTTTCTCCAGGAGGGGGGTATCAGCCCCCTTCAGCCCTTTCAGCCCCTTTCAGCCCTGAGGGGCCAAGCCCTCTCAGAAGGGGCGAGCGTCTTGTTTACTGCTAGAGTGAGTAATTGATCACAGATGCTATGCCATGTAGTCAAGTGACCTCTGCTCCTTGCAGCGGTGTTGCAAAGTGTATTTTTATAAGAGACAGTACATTCTTACTTTAGCAGGACAATTAAGGAAAATCCTGCTCCCACTTTATTACCATAGTAAAGATAGTGTACATTGTTGTCTATGCTTAAGACAGCAAGAAACAAACATTCTGCTTTGCTTCATCGAGGAGGTGACAAGGATGCAAGGTACTAGGTCAGCGTTTTTTTTTGTGTATTAGGGGAGCAACGGCTTGGAACAGTTGGGGGGGAAACCACTTTGCTTGTGAGAGTGACAATGACACCAGGTTAAAATGCAAGAACATTTGGGGGTTTTT
>NC_069404.1:22666831-22723731 GCF_026875155.1 Cherax quadricarinatus
TTCCCCCAAAGGGTTTTGCATGAACTCTCAAAAAGCATTTTCAAAAGCTAACACCAGAGTCGCCATCGCTTCTAGCACTTCAATAAAGGATATAACCAGGACATAATCAGCACCACGAACAGTCAATGCAGGAGTTTACATATACCCCTGTGGAGGCTGCGACAAGATTTACGTAGGTGAAACAGCCAAAAACCTCGACACCCGCCTCAATGAACACATTTACGCATGTAGGAACGATAACCTGACAACGCCTGTGTACAACACCGAAATTCCTCTAGTCATCTCATGAAATTCAGAGACGCCCAATTAGTGATCAAAGAAACTAATTTCCCCCAGACGTAAGTTGCCTCGAATCAGCACTGATAGCTGTTTCGAATACAATTAAACAAAAAAACGGCAGCTTCACCATCCCGAAGTCTTAGCAAGAATCCTCCTGAAAACAGTAAACCCTGCCATCACATAGTCTCCCCTGTTATACTACACAAGCACAGAGAGTGAACACTGAAACAAGCTGCCTCATTCCAGTTTATTTTTTGTCCAACCTATTTTTATGTTACCCAAGAAATAGCTTTTATATCCTTTTACTCATGTACGAATTAATTGCTTTACCATATTGTATTACTTTTGTCACTACCACTACTACTACTACTACTACTACTACCACTGTGAAATCGAAATGGTTCCTCACTAGTATTCACCTCACTCTGAGCCTTTTATATACCCTCTGTGTCCATGTATTGTTTGTAATGGCTTGATAAACTCCTGGAGAGCGAAACGTTGCCACATAAATGTCCATAGTTGCACTTTTTGTCCTTTTACTTTACCTCCTGAAGTTCCCTAAAAATCTACGTTTGAATCAATTATCCTACCTACTTTGTGTCATCGGCGAATTTGCTCACTTGTGTATTGCTCACTAGTAATTCCCTCATCAAGATCTTGATATATATTATAAACAACAACGGGCCCAAGACTGACCCCTGGGGAAAACCCCAAATTGTTACTGATCCCCAATCAGATTTAAAACCATTTATGGACACTTTCTGTTTCTGTCTGTGAGCCATGACTCGATCCACGAGAGCACCCTTTCCCCAATGTCATGAGCTGCCACTTACTTTAACAGTCTTTTTGGGGCGGAACTCTATCAAAAAAAAGCCTTACTAATATCTAAGTAAATAATATCAAATTCTTTATCGTGGTCAACAGCCTCAAAAGCTTTACTTAAGAAAGTTAATAAGTTAGTAGACAAGACTGGCCCCTTGTGAATCCATGCTGAGTATCATTAATCACGCCCATGCTTATCGAGATGGCTTCTTATAATCTCAGCTATAATTGACTTAGTAATTTGCCTACAGTGAGGTCAGGCTTACTTTGGGCCCGGGAATTTGACGGTTACGACTTGTCCCCTGTTTTAAAAATAGGAATTACATTAGCCATCTTCCACATATCAGACAATACACCTGTTTGAAGAGATAAATTTTAAAAATATTAGTTAATGGTTCACAAAGTTCCATTTTGCATTCCTTAGAAACCCCTTTAAAAAAACTCATCAGGACCTGGTGACTATTTTGCTTCATCTGTGTATCTGCTTCAAAAACTATTTCACTATGACTGTGATGTTACATAATTTATCTTCTTTGGCCCACTATAAAAAATTAATTACTGGAATATTGTTAGTGTCAGTGGTGACCTGTGCTTAGCTCAGTGGTGACCTGTGCTTAACTCAGTGGTGACCTGTACTTACTCAGTGGTGACCTGTACTTAACTCAGTGGTGACCTGTACATAACTCAGTGGTGACCTGTACTTAACTCTGTGAAGAAGTGTCTTGTGTGCTCCCCCTGGACTGAACCAAGATGCCCTCAATCGAGCAACTTTACCAGCAGCTTAAGGGAAAAATTGAGGGTAGCGAAGATGGGGATTCCGGGGGATTGACTGAGGAAACAAGAGATTCGAAGTAGTCCTCCCGTTTCGAGTCCTCAGGTCAAGAAGGGAACATGGACAGTGGCTGGACGCATGAACAAAATTGACGATCAGAAGAACGAATGGAAAAAGGTAGAGACGACGAAGAAAAAAGAAGCTGTGGAAATGTTGTGGAAACACCCAAATGCATTTGGTGCTACCGACGAATGTGAGTGATAGGGGGAAAAGCCACTACAAACGACAACAAGGGAAGGTAAAAATATTGTTGTTGTTGGGGAAGCCAGGTGATTATGGATAGGGCGTTTGATTAAGGGGACAGGAGTAGGAGACAGAGGGTCTGCTTTCCTGGGGCTGGGTGGAGGACATTTTTGCCGCTTGACAACATCATAAAGGGTAATGGATAAACCCTATTTTTTTCCTCAGGTGGAGGCAATGATGTAGGAAAGCATAGAAGTGGGGATTTTTTTGAAATTTAGGACAGTATTAGAATAATTATGAAAGGGGGGGCCCCCTGTTTATGTGGCTTTTCCCAAAAAAGAGATGGGGAAATAAAGGTTGTCCAAGCAATTGGCTTAACTGTTGGTGGATAATTACTGAAAGGATAATGCAGTACCTTTCATTGAAATGGGACACTTTATGGCCGAAATGACATGTACCCAGGGATGGGGTTCCTATCCAGGGCAGGTGGGGTTTTTTTTGCTAGCCGTTGAGGGGTTAAATAAATTTATCTAGGTTTTAGTTAGAGGTAGGGTTAGAAATGATAAAAAGAGTAGGATATTTTGATTTATCTCTGAATTAAAAAATTTTAATTTTTTTAACTGTTTTGGAGTAACTTGGGTAATGATAATTTCAGAAATTGTTTTTAAAAACAAAGAAAATGGGAAAAAAAGTGCAAAAGAAAAAAATATGATGGTATTTTTGCTAGCAGTCAAAGGCAAGAAAAAAAAAATTAAGAATAGTTTGGTAGCATGTCGGGAACTTGATATCTTTGGGCTTAACTAAAATTTTGGTATGTTTTTTAAAAACCGGGATAGTTGCTGAGGTAATATTCAGGGTTTAAGCTGTTCAAGGGATAGTGTAATGGGAAGGGGGAGGAGTTGCATTATATGTTCGAGAAAATTTTAAATTGTGCATAGAAACGGTATAAAAAAAAATTTGAACATAACAAAATCTGTTTCGGTGAGTTTGTAAAGGCCCAAAAAATCAAATTCTGGGTTTATAACGACCTCCTGGCTTGGATCCATAGGGGGGAGATTCTTTGGGAGAAATTGTTGGGGTTTTTCTAGAAAAAAATAACAGTCATAGTAGGGGACTTTAAATTTTTTGTCAAATTGACTGGAATTTTTTGAAAAAGGTAATCTAAGTCCAGTGACTTTAGGGAAAACAGTTCAGGACTTTTTTGAAGCAGTGTGAACAGAGCTCCCAGGGGTAAAATTTGCTAACCTGTCTTGTAAAAAAGGAAAAACACTCGAAAATAATCTGGAGATCACTGAAGGCTTGGGCAAGTGATCGCAAATCCTCACTTTAGCATTAACTGGGAATGAAAAGAAAAATGATAATGGGGCAAGAATAATGATAATCGGCAGAACGAAAATCCTGTTTTTCGTTCTGCCGATTATAATGCTTGGGGAACACCTGCTAATCTTGATTGGGGTTTATAGCGATGTTTTATTGACGATGATCTATTTGATTATTAGGGATCTGTTTTGATTGTTTTTTTTAATAATGACACCGTCCCCAGAGTTATACTTTCCCCCAGGAGAAATTAGGTCTAATAATACAATCCAAATGGGTTAACGGGACCAAAAAGCATCTTTAGGAAAAAAAGGGGAATTTTATGGGGCGCTCGAAGGGGAGGGGTTTAAACCTTATGCCCAATAGTTCGCTTAAAGAGAAGTAAAAAAAGGCGATTAGAAAGGCAAAACGTGATATGAAATTAGAGTTGCAATGAAAAAAGACCAACCAAAGGGGTTCTTTCAAGTTTATGGGAAAAAGGTAAAGGGAAAAATAGGACTCTGAAAATTGGGAATGGACGCTGAGGGATAATGAACGGGAAAAATGTGTTCCTTTTTAAATGATTTTGTTTCGTAGTTTTTACACGGAGAGGGTAAATGAGATTCCGTAATTTAAAACAATTACTTAGTTCCTGATGAATCTAATTAATAATATTCTGTCACGAGGGAAGGTTTTTAAATAGTAACAAATGATCAAAAAAGCCCCGGGGCCCCGATGAGTTTTTACGGGTGTTAAGGAATGCAAGATAGGTTTAGTCACCCATTAACGGTATGTTTAATGCGTCCATCTTTTGGTTTTGGGCCAGAGCGGGGGAAGATGGTAATGTAGTTCCTTTATTCAAATCAGGGGAAAAATCCACTCCTTCAAATTACCGTCCAATAAGCCTGCATCTATAGTGGGCAATTTATTAAATAATTATAGTGAAATTATAGAAGTAACTTAAAGAGCATAATTGATAATTAAATCTCACCAGGGTTCGGAGGTGTTCCTGTCTGACAAACTTATGATGTTTTCATAGAACATTTAGGCAGTTGACTGTGAAAAGGGAATTTTGATTCGTTTTTTTGGGTTTTTCGTAAAGTATTCATAGGGGTCCCTCAAAGAGACTCTTAGAAAAGGGGCAGCTCATGGTTAGGAGGTAAATTTCTGCATGGATGAGGCTGGTTACCAAGGTTACCTTTTAATGGAGTGAATTTTTGAGTGGGGATTATCATAGGGTTTGCACGGGGATCGTTTTGGGCCTTCTTGTTATAATTACATTAATGCCTTGATGAAGGGTTTACGATGACATGAGAAAAGTTTGCTGATGATACAAAGATAGGCCGTTAATTCCTCGAGGGGGGATATCAATGAACCCAGGACGATTTGAAAAATTAATGTCTTGGTCTTAAAAAAGGGCAGATGAAGCCCAATGTGGTAATTTGAAGGTATTTGCACTGGTAATGAAAATAACCCCGAAGCTAAACCCTGGGGAAAGTAGAGCTTGATATGCAGAATGTAAAAAAAGACGGGGATATGGAAGCAAAAAAACCAAAACCCAAGACAGCAGTGTTTTAGTGTGCCAACAAGGCCAAAAATTTTATTTGGGTTTTATCTCAAGAAGTATAAGTAACAAAAGTCCAAAATTTTTTTTACAGCTCTATACATACTATGAGGCCTCATTTAGATTATGCTCTCGTTTTGGTCCCCTTCCAAAATTTGGATATAGACTATTGGGAAAAATACAGAGAAAAATGACTAAAATGTTTCTGTGAAAGGGGCCCCCCGTAAAAGAATTTAAAAAGTTTTAAATCTCAACTCTTGGAGAGACGTAAAATGAGGGAGATATATGGGAGGCGATAAGGGGATGAGGGCATAAAAAAAGGGATATTAAAAAGGTATGAGGGTGTCAAAACCGGGCAAAAACCAAAAAACAATGGATTTAATTTGGATAAATTTAGTTTTAAAAAGGGAAATTTAGGTAAGTACTGGATTTAAAACAGAGTTGTGATGCGGGGAAACCCTTCCCAGTGTGGTGGTGAGGCTAGGACCTTGGGTACTTAAGAAGGACTGGAGAAATATAGAGTGGGGGGGGGTTTGGTTTGATTGGGTGTCATTGGGTGGGGGAGTTGTTTCTTGGTGTTTTGGGGAGAGGTCGTTTTTGTTTACCTGGAAGTTTACCTGGAGGGGTTTCCCGGGGTAAAAACGCCCCGGGGCCCCGGTCTGTGCCCAGGCCCCATGGGTCAGGCCCCCGGGGTGCGACCCCACACCGTCGAACTAACCCAGGTACCATTTTATGATGGGGAACTGACAACAGGTTGAAAGAAACCGTCAATGTTTCTAGGGCGGGGAACAAACCCGGGCCCTCGCCGTGTGAAGCGAGGCTTTAAACCCCCGGCCCCAGGACCTCCTTGCAGGGGCCCAGTGGCTTTCTACATGTTCCCTCTTCTTATTTTCTTATGTTCTCAGTCTTCCTTTTTAAAAAACGAGGAAAATTTTTACAAAAAATCGAGCACATTTCTTTTCCTTTTGTCAGTAAATGTCCCTAGTTTTTTTAAGGGGAGCTATCTTATCTCTAACTTTTGTTCTATATACTGGAAAAAAACTTTTTGGGTTTAGTTTTAAAATTCCCTAGAAATTTAATTTCATGTCCCTTCTAGCTTTTCTTATCCCCTTTTTAATTCCCTTTAATGTCAATATACGATCATAGGATGCCCCAAACCTTTTTTTACCCTAAAAATTCCTTTTTTGCCCTGTAGATAATTCCCCCTATTATTCATCCTTTTTGGTCATTTTATTTATCTAATTTTTTTTTATGGGATAAACTTTTCATGAGCAGATAGGTTAGAAAACTGCCATTTTGATCCCTCTCTTCGTTACCCAGTCAACAGGATAAGTGTTCTCTAACCCCATCGTAATCTGCTAAGAAAATCGGGGATTTTACGAGTTATCCCTCTATCATACTTCCATTAAATGCTAAAGAAATTGATTTGGGGGTCGTTTGCACCGATTTCCTCAAATTTTTCTAAATTATTAAAAAGGGGGTTCATTGTTTGCCAAATAAGTCAAAGGTTATTCCCCCTTGTGGGTTTCTTCACAAACTGCTTCAAAAAACAATCGTAAAAAAAACTTCTAAGAACTTATGTTCAAAATTTTCCCAGTCAAGAAATTCCAATCAATATGACTAAGTTGAAGTTCCGGGAAATTTACGCTTATCGTGTTTTGTGGCCTAACAATTTCCCCCCATAGTGTCCCCTTGATCTCTACCAATTTTTGGGGACAGTATTACACCTAAAATCTTTTTTTCATGCCCTCTGAAATTCTGCCCGAACGATCGCAGTGTTACTTCAACAAATCCCATTTTCTCAACAATTCAAGCGATCTCGGACATCATTGTCCCCCCCACCCCCTTCCGATACTTCTATCTAGGGAAACAATTTAAACCCTGAATGCAAATTTCCCGCAGGCTGTCCCGTTTTTTCATATTAAAACCAAGTCTCGTTAGGCAAATACATCAATGTTACCTGCACTGAACCCATTCCCAATGTCCTCTTTTCCTAGCACTGCGACATTTGTGTAATTTTATTTAAAGGGATCCCCCTTTCCCTTTTTTACCTTCCTGCTCCTTTCTGTTTTTCCGCTAAAAACCTATTATGTCCTTTCAATTAGTGCCACAGGTTTCCAATATCCACCTCTTTGTGCCTTTTCTATTTCTAGTACTATATTACTTACTGCATTTTCCACTATTTTTTCCCTAGTTTAAGACCTAACACTCCCCCCTGCGTTGGCCATGCCCTCCCCCAGACCATTTAAGTAAACCCCTCCCGGGCAACATGTCATTTCTGCATAGAAGAGGCCCCCAGTTTTCAATAAATGTTACCGCTTTTTCCCTTACGTATTTGTCCAGCCAGCAACTGACACCAATTGCTCTGGACAACCATTCATTTCAAACCCTCCCCTTTGGGCAAATCCCCATGTGACAGGGTTCCCCCCCTTCCTCAAATTTCTCTATTCTGCCTATACCTGCAAATCGGCCCTCACCCCTACATCTCCAACATCGTTGCCCCCAGCATGGGGAAGTAATGGGATTGTCCATTACTTGAATGCCCCTTTTCCCTGTACCTAATTGGCTATCCCCCAACCAATTTTTTACCTTCCTTGGCGATGTCTGTCGGAGTTCCAAAAAGCGACTCACATTCATTAGTAGCACTACACCTTTACTTGTGGAATTCGTCAAACGTTTCGATGGTTTTTGTTGGGGGTTTTTAGGAATTTTCATCAGTCTGCCAATGCTTCCCCTTTGGGGCTCGTTGTGACATTTCCCTAGAACACTACATTCGTGGGGCACCGAAAAAAGGGGTTGGAAGTTTCAAAAATGTCTTTTGGGTCCTCGTTGTTTGCCTCTCCAACAGTCTTTTTTGACCTCAGCTTGGTTCCATTTTGCCGGCCCCTTACCAAGCTCTCCCCTTAACCCAAGAATCAAACAAGAGGATTACTTCAAATCTCTTGTTTTCCTCGTTAATCGTAATCTCTTGTTGCACCCTAACTCTTCTTTCCCCTGTGGTAAAGGGTTTCTCAAAAAGAGGGATCCCGGTTTAATTCACAGAGAGATTCACACAAACCATCCAAAAAATATTCTACCCAGAATTAAGAATTTTAAAATTTTTATTTTTTCAACATTATTAAATTCTTTCCAAAAATTTTATTAAATTATAAATGAATCTAATTTTATAAACCAAAAAAAATATTCTATTATTGTCAAAATCTTTTTATAAAAATGATAGTGGTTGTTTTTTAATTTTATAAAAATATTTATATATATTTTAAAAATAAAAATTTAATATAATATATATATATATATATTTTTATAATATATATATATATATTAAAAATAATATATATATATATATTATTATATATATTTATATTTTATATAAATTTATATATATATATATTTTTTTTTATTTTTTATTAAACCACTCGCCGTTCCCCAAGGCAGGGGGGCCCGAAAATGAAAAACTTTCACCATCATTCACTCCAACTGTCTTGCCAGAAGGGTGCTTTACACTACAGTTTTTAAAAAGCAACATTAACCCCCCCTTCAAAGTGCAGGGCACGTACTTTATCTCCAGGACTCAATCCGGCCGCCGGTTTCCCTGAACCCCCTTTATAAATGTTACTTTTCCACACTCCAAAAGAATCAAGTTTAAAAACCTTTTTCTCCATTCACCCTTCAAACAGTCATACATGCCTGCTGGAATCCAAGCCCCCCGCAAAAAAAAACCTCCTTTATCCCCCCCCTTGGTGGCCCGGGGGTTAACGCTTCGCTTCACACGGCGGGGGCCCGGGTTCGATTCCCCGCCAGAGTAGAAATTGGAGTGTTTCTTTCCACCTGTTGTCTATGTTCCCCATCTAAATGGGTACCGGGTGTTAGTCAACTGGTGTGGGTCGATCCCGGGGCACTGACCCAAGGGCCTGGTCACAGACCGGGGCCCCGGGGGGGGTTGACCCCGGAAAATTCTCCAGGGAATTCCCGGTAAACCTTTCCCAGGCCGCCCCTCCATGCCTTCCACCCCTACAGACTGATACACTCTTGAAGTCATTCTTTTCGTCCATTCTCTCTTATGTCCAAATACCTCAACAAACCCCCCTCCAGCCCTCGGACAACATTTTGGTAAACCCCCACCTTTCCTAATTCCAAACTACGAATTTTTGCATTTTATTCCCCCCACATTGCCCCCAGAATGACATCTCCACTGCTCCACCTTCTCCTCGCTGCAAAAATTTCACCCATGATTCACACCCATATAAGAGCTAGGGAAAATATACTCTCATGCATTCCCCTTTTGCCCCCAAGGACAAGTTCTTTGTCTTACAGACTCCCAATGCACCGCTAACCTTTTCCCCCCATCAATTCTATGATCACCTCATCTTTTATAACCCATCTGCTGACCGTCCACTCCCAAATACTCAATAATTCCCTTCTCCATATTTACCCCAATCTGTATCCAAACTTTCATCACCTAATCTTTTTGTTATCCTCATAACCTTATCTTTTCTGTATTCATTCAATTCTCTTCTTTTGCTACCTACCAAATTCATCCCCAAGTCTGAAATTTTCTTTAGAACTCCCCCGAGCCAGTGTCATCAGCAAAGAGAACTGTGGGGCAACCCCACTTTATGTGTGTTCTTTATCTTTTAACTCCACGCCTTTGCCAAGGGGTCTCGCATTTACTTTTTTAAACCCATTATACATATATTAAACAACCGGGACATCCAAAACCCTTTTCAACCTATTTTTCTGGGAAATAATTCCCTCTTTTCCTTCATACTCTAAATGAGCCTCACTATCCTCGTTTAAAAACTCTTTATGCTTTTTAACCCACCTTTAAACCCTACACCGCAACATTGCGCATTGCCCCCCTATCCTCCCCCCTTTTAAGCCTTTTCCAAAAACCATAAATCCACAAAAACCCCTTTACCTTACTAATTTCTGTTTTACTTACATGTTTCACTGTAAAAATTGGGCCCACACCCCCCTACCTTTCCCAAAGCCTCCTTTTTCATCTTCTATCATATTCTCCGTCTTACTCTTAATTTTTTCAATAAAAACTCTACCATACACTTTACCAGGTATACTCAACAGACTTATCCCCCTATAATTTCTGCACTCTCTTTTGTCCCCTTTGCCTTTATACAAAGGAACTATGCATGCTCTCTGCCAATCCCTAGGTACCTTACTCTCTTCCATACATTTATTAAATAATTGCACCAACCACTCCAAAACTATATCCCCACCTGCTTTTAGCATTTCTATCTTTATCCCATCAATCCCGGCTGCCTTACCCCCTCTCATTTTACCTACTGCCTCACGAACTTCCCCCACACTCACAACTGGCTCTTCCTCACTCCTACAAGATGTTATTCTTTCTTGCCCTATACACGAAATCATAGCCTCCCTATCTTCATCAACATTTAACAATTCCTCAAAATATTTCTTCCATCTTCCCAGTACCTCTAACTCTCCATTTAATAACTCTCCACTCCATTTTTTTAACTGACAAATCCATTTGTTCTCTAGGCTTCCTTAACTTGTTAATCTCACTCCAAAACTTTTTCTTATTTTCAACAAAATTTGTTGATAACATCTCACCCACTCTCTCATTTGCTCTCTTTTTACATTGTTTCACCACTCTCTTAACCTCTCTCTTTTTCTCCCTATACTCTTCCCTCCTTGCATCACTTCTACTTCATAAAAACTTCTCATATGCTAACTTTTACTCCCTTACTACACTCATTACATCATCATTCCACCAATCGCTCCTCTTCCCTCCCGCACCCACTTTCCTGTAACCACAAACTTCTGCTGAACACTTTAACACTACATTTTTAAAACTACCCCATACCTCTTCGACCCCATTGCCTATGCTCTCATTAGCCTATCTATCCTCCAATAGCTGTTTATATCTTACCCTAACTGCCTCCTCTTTGAGTTTATAAACCTTCACCTCTCTCTTCCCTGATGCTTCTATTCTCCTTGTATCCCATCTACCTTTTACTCTCAGTGTAGCTACAACTAAGGAGTGATCTGATATATCTGTGGCCCCTTTATAAACATGTACATCCTGAAGTCTACTCAACAGTCCTTTATCCACCAATACATAATCCAACAAACTACTGTCATTTCGCCCTATATCATATCTTGTATACTTATTTATCCTCTTTTTCTTAAAATATGTATTACATATAACTAAACCCTTTTCTATACAAAGTTCAATCAAAGGGTTCCCATTATCATTTACACCTGGCACCCCGTACTTACCTACCACACCCTCTCTAAACATTTCTCCTACTTTAGCATTCAGTTCTCCTACCACAATTACTCTCTCACTTGGTTCAAAGGTTCCTATACATTCACTTAACATCTCCCAAAATCTCTCTCTCTCCTCTACATTCCTCTCTTCTCCAGGTGCATACACGCTTATTATGACCCACTTTTCGCATCCAACCTTACTTTAATCCACATAATCCTTGAATTTACACATTCATATTCTCTTTTCTCCTTCCATAACTGATCCTTCAACATTACTGCTACCCCTTCCTTAGCTCTAACTCTCTCAGATACTCCAGATTTAATCCCATTTATTTCCCCCGACCGAAACCCCCCTACCCCCTTCAGCTTTGTTTCACTTAGGGCCAGGTCATCCAACTTCTTTTCATTCATAGCATCAGCAATCATCTGTTTCTTGTCATCCGCACTACATCCACGCACATTCAAGCATCCCAGTTTTATAAAGTTTTTCTTCTTCTCTTTTTTAGTAAATGTCTACAGGAGAAGGGGTTACTAGCCTATCGCTCCTGGCATTTTAGTCACTTCATACGACACGCATGGCTTACGGAGGAAAGATTCTTTTCCACTTCCCCCATGGACAATAGAAGAAATAAAGAAGAACAAGAGCTATTTAGAAAAAGGAGAAAAACCTAGATGTACTCACCTATTTGTGGTTGCAGGGGTCGAGTCTTAGCTCTGGGCCCCGATGTGCATGTGCGTGTCTGTGAAGTGTGACCAAAGTGTAAGTAGGAGTAGCAAGATATCCCTGTTATCTAGCGTGTTTATGAGACAGAAAAAGACACCAGCAATCCTACCATCATGCAAAACAGTTACAGCTTTCTGTTTCACAATCATCAGCAGGACGGTAGTACTTAACTGCTGTCTACCAACCTACTACCTATATTATCAGCTATAATTGACTCTAGTAATTTGCCTACAATTGAGGTTAGGCTTATTGGGCGGTAATTTGACGGCAACGACTTGTTCCCTCCTTTAAAAATAGGAATTACATTAGCCATCTTCCACATATCAGACACTACACCTGTTTGAAGAGAAATATTAAAAATATTAGTCAATGGTTCACAAAGTTCCATTTTACACTCTTTAAGAACCCTAGAAAAAAGTTCATCAGGGCCCGGGGATTTATTTTGCCTCAGTCTGTCTATCTGTTTGATAATCATTTCGCTAGTGACTATGATATTGCATAATTTATCGTCTTCAGGCCCACTATAAAAATTTATTGCTGGGATATTGTTAGTGTCTTCCTGAGTGAAAACTGAGAGAAAATAATTATTAAGAATAGAGCACATATCATTCTCCTTGTCAGTAAGAAGCTCAGAGCTATCTTTAAGGGGACCTATCTTATCTCTAACTTTTGTTCTATATACTTGGAAAAACTTTTTGGGTTAGTTTTCGATTCCCTAACAACTTTAATTTCATAGTCCCATTTAGCTTTCCATATCCCTTTTTAATGTCCCTGTTAATGTCAGTATAATGATTCATAAGATGACCCTCCCCTCTTCTGATGCGCCTGTAAGTTCCTTTTTTCTGTCCTAAAAGATATTTGAGCCTATTATTCATCCATTCTGGGTCATTTCTATTCGATCTAATTTCTTTATACAGGATAAATGTTCTCTGGGCAGCATGTATAGTGTTTAGAAAACTCTCGTATTGATAGCTCTCTTCGTGACCCCAGTCAACAGATGATAAGTGTTCTCTAAGCCCATCGTAATCTGCTAAGCGAAAATCTGGGACCGTTACTGAGTTATCCCTGATATCATACTTCCATTCAATGCTAAAGGTAATTGATTTGTGGTCACTTGTGCCAAGTTCCTCTGAAATTTCTAAATTATTAACAACTGATTCCTTGTTTGCCAGAACCAAGTCAAGCAGGTTATTACCCCTTGTAGGTTCTGTCACAAACTGCTTCAAAAAACAATCCTGCACTACTTCTAAAAAGTCATTAGATTCTAAATTCCATGTCAAAAAATTCCAGTCAATCTGACTAAAGTTAAAGTTTCCTAGAATTACAACGTTGTCGTGCCTTGTGGCCCTAACAATTTCCTCCCACAGTAGTCTTCCTTGATCTCTATCCAAGTTTGGGGGACGGTATATCACACCTAAAATAAATTTTTCATGCCCCTCTGAAAATTCTACCCAAACAGACTCAGTATGTGTTTCGGACTTTATACCCGTTTTTATGCAACAATTTAAGTGATCTCGGACATAGAGTGCCACCCCTCCCCCCTTTCCGATATTTCTGTCTACTTAAGAACATAAGAACATAAGAACGAAGGAACACTGCAGAAGGCCTACTGGCCCATGCGAGGCAGGTCCAAGTCCCTACCGGCTTAAGCCAATGCACCCAACCTAGTCAGGTCAGGTCACATTGACTTAAGGGAGGAACACGGCAACCGACCTGTTAGCACAAGCTGTCAGGTCCAACTCACACCCACCCACATCTACTCATGTATTTATCCAACCTATTTTTAAAGCTACACAACGTTCTGGCCTCTATAACGGTACTTGGGAGTTTGTTCCACTCATCCACAACTCTATTACCAAACCAGTACTTTCCTATATCCCTCCTGAATCTGAATTTTTCCAACTTAAAACCATTGCTGCGAGTCCTGTCTAGGCTAGATATTTTCAGCACACTATTTACATCCCCTTTATTTATTCCTGTCTTCCACTTATAAACCTCAATCATATCCCCCCTAATTCTACGTCTTTCTAGAGAGTGCAGTTTCAGGGCCCTTAGTCTATCCTCATAGGGAAGGTTTCTGATACATGGGATCATCTTTGTCATCCTCCTTTGTACATTTTCCAGAGAATTTATATCCATTCTGTAATACGGTGACCAAAACTGTGCAGCATAATCTAAATGAGGCCTAACCAAGGATGTATAGAGTTGAAGAACAACCTGAGGACTCCTATTATTTATGCTTCTTGATATGAAGCCAAGGATTCTATTAGCTTTATTGCGAACACTTATGCACTGTTGTCTTGGTTTCAGATTACTGCTAACCAGAACTCCTAAATCTTTTTCGCAATCCGTAATATTAAGATCTACATTATTTAGTTTATATGTGGCATGGTTATTGTCCTGTCCAACATTTAGAACTTTGCATTTGTCTATATTAAACTGCATCTGCCACTTCTCCGACCACTGCATCAGTCTATTCAAATCCTCCTGGAGTGCTCGAATGTCCTCGTCAGAATGAATTCGACGGCCTATTTTGGTGTCATCGGCAAACTTGCCGATGTCGCTCTTTATGCCCTCATCTATGTCGTTTATGTAGATTGTGAACAGCAGGGGGCCCAACACTGACCCCTGTGGAACACCGCTCGTGACGCCTCCCCACTCTGACTTCTCCCCATTTATGCAAACTCTCTGCTGCCTATTTGTCAACCATGCCTCTATCCAGGAAAAAATTTCTCCTCCTATTCCATGTGCTTTAATTTTCCTCAATAGTCTCTGATGTGGGACCCTGTCAAAAGCCTTACTGAAGTCCATATACACAATATCATATTCATTACCATGATCTACCTCCTCAAATACCTTAGTGAAAAAAGTTAATAAATTCGTAAGGCAGGAACGCCCCTTTGTAAAACCATGCTGAGATTCGTTGATTAATTTATGCTTTTCAAGGTGGCTACGAACTGCCTCGGCAATTATTGATTCCATAAATTTTCCCACTATGGAGGTTAGGCTTATTGGTCTATAGTTCGAAGCTAAGGACCTGTCACCTGTTTTGAAAATAGGTATCACATTTGCCATTTTCCACTTATCTGGCACCATGCCAGTTTGTAGTGATATGTTGAAAAGATTAGCCAAAGGTGTGCTAAGCTCCTCTTTACATTCCTTTAGAACCCTTGCATACAGTTCATCAGGGCCTGGGGATTTGTTTAGGTTTTAATTTATCTATTTGCCTAAGGACCATGTCACTTGTGACCCTAATAGTGCACAGTTTATTATCGTCCTGTTCTACATAATTTATCATTACTGGAATATCGCTGGTATCCTCCTGTGTAAAAACTGAGAGGAAGTATGTGTTAAAAATTCTACACATTTCCTTATCACTGTCAGTGAGCTGACCCGAGGAACTTTTGAGTGGGCCTATCTTGTCCCTGATCTTACTTCTGTATACCTGAAAGAATCCTTTTGGGTTAGTCTTCGATTCTCTTGCAACTTTAACCTCATAATCTCTTTTTGCTTTTCTAATTCCCTTTTTTATTTCTCTCTTTAACTGAATATATCGATTTCTTAAAACCCTGAATGTGACATTCAGCAGGCATGTCCCTATTTTTCATATTAAACCACGTCTCAGTTATGGCAAAAACATCAATGTTACCCGCACTTGCAACTAATCTCAATTTGTCCATCTTATTTCTCGCACTACGACTGTTAGTATAAAATATTTTCAGAAACCCTCCCTTCTCTTTTTTCTTCCTGCTAATTTCTGTTCCTCCATTATGCCTGTTACTCTCCTTATCACCTAATGCCATTGGCTTTCCTATGTTCACTCACACTGTCGCTACACTCAGAATACCTTGATTTTTCACGAAACCCCTACCACTATCTATTGCTAGTTTAAAGACCTAACTGCTCCCTCCACTGCGTTAGCCAGTGGTCCTACCCCAAACCTAGATAAGTGAACCCCATCCCTGGCATACATGTCATTTCTGCCATGGAAGAGGTCCTAGTTGTCTATAATTGTCACTGCATTTTCCTTACAGTGTTTGTCCCACCAGCAATTGACACCAATTGCCCTGGACAACAATTCATTTCCAACTCCTCTCCTGGGCAAAATGCCACAGATCACAGGGTTCCCATCTTTCTTCCTAATTATCTCTATTGCTGTCCTATACCTGCTAATCAGGTCTTCACCCCTACGTCTGCCAACATCGTTGCCTCCCGCATTGAGGCAGGTAATAGGATTGCTACCATTACCTTTCATGATGTTGTCCAGAGGGCTAACAATATCCCCCATCCCAGCCACAGGAAAACAAACCGTCTGCCTCCTCTTTCTGTCCCTAAGACAAAATGCCCTATCCATAAATTTCACTTGACTGTCCCCAACTAAAACAATGTTCTTACCTTCACTGGTGGAGTTCGTAGAGACGTTTTCGATGGTCTTCATTGGTGTTTCAAGGGATGTCGACTCACTCTCCTCTGCCAATGATTCCTTGGTATTCATAGTGGCGTTTCCAGTAGACAACACACATTCGTCTGGTAACACCGAAATTGGGTTGGAAGTCTCCACAGCAGCCTTCTGGATCTTCCTTGTTTCCGCCACTCCAACAGTCTTCTTGATTCTGAGCTTCGTTTCATGTTGGCCAGCCACTGACCAGGTTCCTCTCATGACCTGAGGACTCACAACAGGAGGATTACTTCGAATCTCTTGTTTTCCTCCGTCAGTCACCGTATCTCAAGCTTAGGAATCCTAAGCTCCTCTTTTAGCTGTTGGTAGAGTTGCTAAAGAGAGGACATCTTATGCAGATTCACGGAGAACACACTGGACAGATCTTCACAGAGCTAA
The DNA here is from genome assembly GCF_026875155.1 of Cherax quadricarinatus. Lineage (NCBI taxonomy): Eukaryota > Metazoa > Arthropoda > Malacostraca > Decapoda > Parastacidae > Cherax > Cherax quadricarinatus. Next base: position 22,683,618 of record NC_069404.1, read on the forward strand.
GTACAGGTCACCACTGAGCTAAGTACAGGCCACCAAGTGCAGAGAATTCGTAGTGTGGAAATTAGGAGGAGGTGTGGAGTTACTAAAAGTATTAGTCAGAGAGCTGAAGAAGGGTTGTTGAGGTGGTTTTGCCATTTAGAGAGGTTGGAACAAAGTAGAATGGCTTGATAAGCATATAAATCTGTATGGGAAGGAAGGCAGGGTAGGGGCAGTCCTCAAAAAGGTTAGAGGGAGAGGTTAAAGGAGGTTTTGGGCTAGGGGGTTGGATTTCCAGCAAGCATTGTCAGTATCATTTAATTCTTCCCAAATTTTATTAATTATAAATGAATCCAGTTTATATAAACCAAAACAAATAATAACATTGTTTTCAAAACTGCTTATAATGAAACATGATTCTATTATATTCGTGTCGACCATAAACTTGCTTGATACAACTTTCTCAGCCTTTTGAACATCAATTGGATGGTTAAAATCTTTCACATGAATAATTAGAGCATTAGAATCTTGTCCAGTTCTAATGCTATATTTATGTTGTTTTAATCTTAGTTCGAGACTTTTACCAGTTTGACCGTAATAAACTTTATCGTATATTTTACAAGGAATCTTATAGACACATCCGTCAGCAATTTGGGGGGAATTTTTATGAAAAGTTTTTCATTGTATCAAGATTTTTAAATACAACTTTGATATTAAAAGTCTTAAGAAGAGAAGGCATATCAACCAAGTTTTCATAGTAAGGGAGAACCAACATATTTTTAGTAGAATAAGGTTGTGTTGTCCCTTTTTTAGACTGTAAAAAGTATTTCTAGCTATTTTAAAGGATTTGTCAATTAAGTTTCTTGGGTATTTTAGATCATTAGTTATTTCATAAATTTTGGATATTTCTTCATCTATGAACTCTGGACTACAAATACATAAAGCTCTCAAAAACATTGATGAGAAAACCAACAGTTTAACTCTATCTTGATGTGAAGAATAATAGTGTACATAGGAAGAGTTATTTGTAGGTTTTCTGTAAAAATTAAATTTAAAATCAGTGTTACCCTTAATAATTAAAAGATCTAGGAAAGGCAATGAGTTATTTTCATCGAACTCAACAGTAAAATTTATAGAATGAGCTAAGCTATTTAATTTATCAAGGAAAAGGTTTATATCTACATTCTTAGGCATAAAACTCAAAATATCAAAAACATACCTATACCACTTAGCTCTATTAGGAAGGATTGTGTTAAACAATCTTCTTTTAAAAAAATCCATGTATAAATTACTAAGAACAGGTGAAAGAGGATTTCCCATTGCCATACAAAAGTTCTGAGTGCAAAACTCATCGTTAAATATAAATTTTGCATCAAAAATACAAAGTTTAATGTAATGTTTAATAATGATAGTAAGAACTGACAACGATAAATCGTAATTAACAAGTTCTTCAGATAAGAAACTTAGTAAATCATCAATAGGAACTTTAGTAAACAAAGGGAGTAACATCAAAACTAACTATATTGAAATCATTTAAGTCAAAATGCTTAATTTATCCACTGAATATAAGTTTTTTTTAGCATTAAAGTTAGAAATTTTTCCAACAATAGGGCTCAAAATGTCGACATTTTGATAATTTATATGAATCTGAACCTACGGAGCTAATAATTGGTTTGACTGGATTACCTGGGTTGTGTGTTTTTTATTAATCCATACATGTAGGGTAAAGTTGGATTAGTTGAAGTAAGTTTTTTAATTAATTCATCTTTGCCTTTCAGTAGATGTTTTATTGCTTTAATACAATTGCTGTTAACGGTTTCTAAAGGATTTTTTCTAAGTTTAGAACAGGTTTCAGTATCATCTAGGAGATTAAAGTTTAGAACAGGTTTCAGTATCATCTAGGAGATTAAAGTTTAGAACAGGTTTCAGTATCATCTAGGAGTTTAAAAGTTTAGAACAGGTTCAGTATCATCTAGGAGATTAAAGTTTAGAACAGGTTTCAGTATCATCTAGGAGATTAAAGTTTAGAACAGGTTTCAGTATCATCTAGGAGATTAAAGTTTAGAACAGGTTTCAATATCATCTAGGAGATTAAAGTTTAGAACAGGTTTCAGTATCATCTAGGAGATTAAAGTTAGAACAGGTTTTCAGTATCATCTAGGAGATTAAAGTTTAGAACAGGTTTCAGTATCATCTAGGAGATTAAAGTTTAGAACAGGTTTCAGTATCATCTAGGAGATTAAAGTTTAGAAACAGGTTTCAGTATCATCTAGGAGATTAAAGTTTAGAACAGGTTTCAGTATCATCTAGGAGATTAAAGTTCAGAACAGGTTTCAGTATCATCTAGGAGATTATTCATTTTATCTTATTAATCAGTTTCTTTCATAATTACTATTGTATTCATTTTATCTGCTTTAGTAAGATGCATTTTTCATTATTAATAAGTGTATCATAAGACTTAAAGAATCTTTGAGGGTAATTGGGAATATTTTGTATTAACATAGAGCTATATACTTACTAGTATTAATTTCATCAGTGGATAAATCACAGGATTTTTCTAAGTTACAAAAGGCTTTTGCAATTTCAACATTATTAATTTTTTTTTGAAGTTGCAAAACTTAGACCGAAACCTTGAGCAGCAGTCATGTTTTTATCTAATATTTCATCTGATAAGTTAATTATAAAATTGTTATTAGCATGCTTTGTCCAATCACTATTTTCAATTAAAATGTCTAATTTTCTTTGTAGTTTGTTTTTGAGTTCATTACCAATTCTTCTGAGTTTATTATAGCAATAATCTAACATTCTATGTTTCCATTCTAATGGAATGACCTGATTAACCCTTAAACTGTCCAAACGTAGATCTACGTTCACGCCGAATATCAAAAATATTTTTTTTAAATGAAGAATGCATTTTATAAATGTTAAAGGATAAAAAAAATTTAGGGCGGGTGCTTACCGAGAAATAAGCCCACGAAGTTGGTGCTGCACGAGGTGTCGGCAACATGGAGCGCTGCCACTTGCAGAAACAATAAACATTTATCGTTTTTTTTTCCAATTCTTTTTATTTTATGTTGTTTTCATGTTATGGTAATAATGTTTTGATGCAGAACTTTTGATTTCATAGCCAGTTCTTGTTCAGATACAAATGTTTTGTACTGAATTAGTCACAATACTGTCAAAAAACACAAACATGTTCACACTGATAGATGAATTTGTACACCTGGTTCAATCACATACTATTGTTTACAAAATATTATAAAATATATATTTTATATATATATATATATAAATATATATATTATATATATATATATATATATATATATATTTTATATATATATATATATATATATATATTTTATATATATATACAACGTATTTAGAGGTCCCATTTATGTTTCTAGAAGTCTACCACTGTATGATACTCGAAGAAGCATGGATTCATACAGAGTGCCACCCCACACTGCTGACATGAATCGTGTGTCTTTTCAAGCTTGGGGTCGCTGTGTAGTGTAAGCACACCCAACACACTTTTTCTTCTTTGGAGTAGATGGTATTGGTATCAGGCAGTGTCAGTTAGGAATTATTCGGTAGGGCACTTTCCCCTCTGGTTGTAGGGTGAAAGGTCGCTGTGGAGTGGCAGGTATAGGTGTGTTACCATACTTTCTCGCTATCTGCTTGATGACATTGAGGGTGAATTCCGTATATCGTTGTTGCTTCCCAGTCTTTATTTCATACATGTTGAAGACATTGAGCATTGCAATGTCCACAAGGTGGAAAAACACTTTTATATACCATTTGCAACTCCTACGCACACAGTCAACAAAGCCTATCATCATGTCACACTTGTCGACTAGTCGCATATTGTTCGTATAGTCAACGACAGCAGCTGGCTTGTTTACGGGTTGACTGTTGAGCTTGCTCAGTCTCTCTGTTCGTACCATCTCGTTTCTGTGGATGGTTGACAGCAACATCACGTCCCGCTTGTCATGCCACGTCAGTGCCATGATGTCATTGGCATGAAACGCCTGTACTACACTTCCTCCAGTGAACCTTGGCATGTGTTTTCTACTTTTTCTCACCGTTCCACATATATCAGTATTGTTTACACGTAGGAAATCAGCGAGCATAGGGCTTGTACACCAGTTGTCTGTGAACAATGTATGACCCTTGCCAAGGTATGGCCCCATCATCTTACGAACAACATCACCAGAAATGCCCAACATGCGCCTGGTATCATCGAGTGTATTTTTCCCTGTATAGATAATGACGTCCAACACAAGACCAGTCTCACAGTCACACATAACATATAGTTTCATACCAAGGTGATTACGTTTGCTTGGTATATATTGTTTGAATGACAGTCGTCCCTTGAACAGAATCAAGGACTCGCCAACAACAATGTTCTTGAATGGATAAAAGTAGGCATTGAATTTTTGCTTCAGATGCAAATACAATTCCCAGATTTTGTATAGGAAGTCATTTTGGTTTGGCGTATCCCTGTCTGAGAAGTGCAACATTTGTAACAACAGAGTGAATCTGTTGCAGGGAAGGAGGTGCTAATGAAGTGGTCTGTGGACCAGTACTGTGCTATATTGAGTGGCATAAGCATGACAGTGCCAAGGAATAAATGCATTTCACCCACAGTTGTATCTTTCCACCTGCGCAGATGTGACGATTCTGAAACATCTGTGTGGACCATTGTATATTGGTAGTACACGTTGATCTAGGTAACAATCAGATTCATTATCGGCTTATCAAAGTATTGTTCAAAATAGTCTAACTCTGTAGACTCATTTGTGATGGGACAGTGTGGCATGATGCCACTTCCACTGCCATCAAAACTGAAAGGATGTGGCACGAATGGTGTAGTTCAGTCCAGATCCATTCACTGTCAGGTGGTGCAGGGTGGACCAGTGACATGGGGCGTGAGGGAGCAGGAGGAGGGAAGGGAGTGGGGGAAGCGCATGGTTGAGAGGGTGCCGGGCGGTCCTTTGTCTGTCCACCCACAGTTCCACGAGGTCCAGGCACCGTACCACCCACCTCCTCTTCCTCTCTCCCAGCATGCTCTCCTTCATTATCACTATCACTATCACTATCAGTAGCAGGGGTTTTGAATCGTGACCTGCCACGACCCTTGCCGCCGATTGCATGTGGCACACTGCCTGAACGTAAGCGACGATGCCTAAAAGTACATTTCACTGGGGAATAATGATAATCACTTTCACTTGACGAATCGTTTATGGGCATAAAATCGATTTCATCATCGTCACTTATATCACTTTCAGTATCGTCACCACCATAAAGCAATGGAAATGATAATTTTCTCTTGCGGAGTTGCCTTTGGGTAGTAACACTAGCAACCCCAGAGGTGCTGGGCTGAGGGTCTGCGGCCAGACTGGCCACCCCAGAAGTGCTGAGCTGAAACTATTGATGACAACCCAGATGACCCTCAGCCCATCACCTCTGGGGTGGCCAGTATGGATAGTGTGGCCATATCAGACCCTCTGGTAAGGCCACACTATCCATACTGGCCACCCCAGAAGTGATGGGCTGAGGGTCATCTGGGTTGTCATCAATAGTTTCACTAATTCCTTGATTATTAGTGACTATATCGCTGTCTAATCCACTGAACTCACGTTGTGTAGAATGTTACTATGATGAGGTGTGAGTGAATCACAGGGGTTTGTCATGATGTTGACCCAAGATGAAGCTAAAACAAACTGGTGCGACCATGCGGTACCCCGGCGTCCCCGATTTTTTTCATACTGCCACACTGAGTGCACAGACCCATTCTTTCCTGTCTAGGCAACTTAGGCCTATTGCACCATATTTGAAGGAATGAAAAAAATAAAATATAAATTTACGTTCGAAGCGCTACACGTAAACACGTAAAAACGCATATATACGTTTGGACAGTTTAAGGGTTAAAGGAGTATTGTTTATTTCTCAGTATTTTGAATGCTTCTTTCTACTGCATTTTAGTAATTACATTATGTTTCTGAATAATAATTCTCATAAAATCATCAAAAGGATGATCTTTCATGTCAAGGAACCTGTTTGATAAAAGAGATTTGTGCATAACTTCTTCATTCAAACAGTTTTTCAAAAAAATTAGGTCGAGTTTCAAGCTTGTGTGACTTGATCAGCATACCTTGAGTTTACCTGGAGAGAGTTCCGGGGGTCAACGCCCCCGCGGCCCGGTCTGTGACCAGGCCTCCTGGTGGATCAGAGCCTGATCAACCAGGCTGTTACTGCTGGCTGCACGCAAACCAACGTACGAGCCACAGCCCGGCTGGTCAGGAACCGACTTTAGGTGCTTGTCCAGTGCCAGCTTGAAGACTGCCAGGGGTCTGTTGGTAATCCCCCTTATGTATGCTGGGAGGCAGTTGAACAGTCTTGGGCCCCTGACACTTATTGTATTGTATCTTAACGTGCTAGTGACACCCCTGCTTTTCATTGGGGGGATGTTGCATCGTCTGCCAAGTCTTTTGCTTTCGTAGTGAGTGATTTTCGTGTGCAAGTTCGGTACTAGTCCCTCTAGGATTTTCCAGGTGTATATAATCATGTATCTCTCCCGCCTGCGTTCCAGGGAATACAGGTTTAGGAACCTCAAGCGCTCCCAGTAATTGAGGTGTTTTATCTCCGTTATACACGCTGTGAAGGTTCTCTGTACATTTTCTAGGTCAGCAATTTCACCTTCCTTGAAAGGTGCTGTTAGTGTGCAGCAATATTCCAGCCTAGATAGAACAAGTGACCTGAAGAGTGTCATCATGGGCTTGGCCTCCCTAGTTTTGAAGGTTCTCATTATCCATCCTGTCATTTTTCTAGCAGATGCGATTGATACAATGTTATGGTCCTTGAAGGTGAGATCCTCCGACATGATCACTCCCAGGTCTTTGACGTTGGTGTTTCGTTCTATTTTGTGGCCAGAATTTGTTTTGTGCTCTGATGAAGATTTAATTTCCTCGTGTTTACCATATCTCAGTAATTGAAATTTCTCATCATTGAACTTCATATTGTTTTCTGCAGCCCATTGAAAGATTTGGTTGATGTCCGCCTGGAGCATTGCAGTGTCTGCAATGGAAGACACTGTCATGCAGATTCGGGTGTCATCTGCAAAGGAAGACATGGTGCTGTGGCTGACATCCTTGTCTATGTCAGATATGAGGATGAGGAACAAGATTGGAGTGAGTACTGTGCCTTGTGGAACAGAGCTTTTCACCGTAGCTGCCTCGGACTTTACTCTGTTAACAACTACTTTCTGTGTTCTGTTAGTGAGGAAATTATAGATCCATCGACCGACTTTTCCTGTTATTCCTTTAGCACGCATTTTGTGCGCTATTACGCCATGGTCACACTTGTCGAAGGCTTTTGCAAAGTCTGTATATATTACAACTGCATTCTTTTTGTATTCTAGTGCATCTACGACCTTGTCGTAGTGATCCAATAGTTGAGACAGACAGGAGCGACCTGTTCTAAACCCATGTGGCCCTGGGTTGTGTAACTGATTGGTTTCTAGATGGGTGATGATCTTGCTTCTTAGGACCCTTTCAAAGATTTTTATGATATGGGATGTTAGTGCTATCGGTCTGTAGTTCTTTGCTGTTGCTTTACTGCCCCCTTTGTGGAGTGGGGCTATGTCTGTTGTTTTTAGTAACTGTGGGACGACCCCCCGTGTCCATGCTCCCTCTCCATAGGATGGAAAAGGCTCGTGATAGGGGCTTCTTGCAGTTCTTGATGAACACGGAGTTCCATGAGTCTGGCCCTGGGGCAGAGTGCATGGGCATGTCATTTATCGCCTGTTCGAAGTCATTTGGCATCAGGATAACATTGGATAGGCTTGTGTTAACCAAATTCTGTGGCTCTCTCATAAAAAAAATAATTTTGATCTTCGACTCTCAGTCTGGTTAGCGGCTTGCTAAAAACTGAGTCATATTGGGACTTGAGTAGCTCACTCATTTCCTTGCTGTCATCTGTGTAGGACCCATCTTGTTTAAGTAGGGCCCAATACTGGACGTTGTTCTCGACTTTGATTTGGCATAGGAGAAGAAATACTTTGGGTTTCTTTCGATTTCATTTATGGCTTTTAGTTCTTCCCGCGATTCCTGACTCCTGTAAGATTCCTTTAGCTTAAGTTCGATGCTTGCTATTTCTCTGACCAGTGTCTCCCTACGCATTTCATATATATTGACCTCTTTTAGCCGCTCTGTTATTCTTTTCCGTCGCCTGTAAAGGGAGTGCCTGTCTCTTTCTATTTTACATCTACTCCTCCTTTTTCTTAGAGGAATAAGCCTTGTGCATACATCGAGTGCCACCAAGTTAATCTGTTCTAGGCATAAGTTGGGGTCTGTGTTGCTTAGTATATCTTCCCAGCTTATATCGGTTAGGACTTGGTTTACTTGGTCCCACTTTATGTTTTTGTTATTGAAGCTGAATTTGGTGAATGCTCCCTCGGGACTAGTCTCATTATGTCGGTCTGGGGCTCCACGCATACATGTCTGAACCTCAATTATGTTGTGATCTGAGTATATTGTTTTTGATATGGTGACATTTCTTATCAGATCATCATTGTTAGTGAAGATGAGGTTTAGTGTATTCTCCAGTCTAGTAGGCTCTATTATTTGCTGGTTTAAATTGAATTTTGTGCAGAGATTTAAAAGCTCGTGTGAGTGTGAGTTTTCATCAGAGCTACCTCCTGGTGTTATTACTGCAGCAATATTATTTGCTATATTCCTCCATTTTAGGTGCCTTAAGTTGAAATCCCCCAGGAGCAAGATGTTGGGTGCAGGAGCTGGAAGATTTTCCAGACAGTGGTCAATTTTTAACAGCTGTTCCTGGAATTGCTGGGATGTTGCATCCGGAGGCTTGTAGACTACCACAATGACTAGGTTTTGGTTCTCGACCTTTACTGCTAAAACTTCCACTACATCATTTGAGGCATTATGCAGTTCTGTGCAAGCAAGTGACTCTGCAATGTACAGGCAACCCCCCATCCTTTTGCCTGTTCACTCTGTCACATCTGTATAGGTTGTAACCTGGGATCCATATTTCGTTCTCCAAGTGATCCTTTATATGGGTCTCAGTGAAAGCCGCGAACATTGCCTTTGCCTCTGCAAGCAGTCCATGGATGAAAGGTATTTTGTTGTTTGTTGCTGGCTTTAGACCCTGTATATTTGCAAAGAAGAATGTCATCGGACTGGTGGTATTGTTGGTACTAGGGGGGGGGGGGAGATTTTTTCCGGCATTAGTATCTGTATCTTTTGGTTTGGAGTGGAGGCCATCGACTGTGGTTCCACTCCAGGAATGACTGGATTTGGTGTACGATTTCTGCCATTTTCCTGCCATTTTTTTTTTTTCTTCCTGGCACTAAAAAACCTCTCCCCTCTTGATGGGCTGTGGCTACCCAGTTTTTCCCATGGCCTGGATGTTTTGTATCTTTTTGTCCCCTTTAGATGGTGTGCCTGGAAATTTAAGTTATAGAAACAGTCTTTCCTGTACTGAAGGGGTACACATTCAGGGTGAAAAAGCTTACAGGAAGGGAGTTTGCTTTTTCCTGTTGTCATATGGGCACGGCATTTTCTAGGGTGGTCATAGTTGCACATCCCGTCTGTTTTTCCAGATTTCCCATGTCTGCAGATACAAAGGGGCATAGTATGTGCACAGGCTTGGTTTCCATTTGCCTTGGGTTTCTGTGACTGTATTCCCTGTTGGTGCATTTTTCCCTGTCTTATTCCTATCCCCCCCTAGTACCAACAATGGAGCTCCCACCAGTTGTTTTTGGTTATATATCCTCACTATTGCTAGTGGAGTCCTCTTGTTTGCTATTTCCTGTGGTATTTCTAGTTTGAAATTTATTGATTTTATCTTATCTTTGACTACACTTGTTTCCCCACTATGGCTTTCCCGTCCCCTATGAGGTCATTTATATTATTCCTTCCTGCCCTATAATTCCCCACTACCTGGACAAAATCTCCAGCTTCACCATTACTGTCTCCCAGGACAGCACCTCCAGCTTCACCATTACTGTCTCCCAGGACAGCACCTCCAGCTTCACCATTACTGTCTCCCAGGACAGGCACCCCCCAGCTTCACCATTACTGTCTCCCAGGACAGCACCTCCAGCTTCACCATTACTGTCTCCCAGGACAGCACCTCCAACTTCACCATTACTGTCTTGCAGGACAGCACTATCGGCCCCACATTTACTGACTACCAGGACATCACCTCCAGCCTTACAGTTTCTGACTACATGGCCAGTATGAAGGGCAGTACCATTCAGCCCAGACTTTTATGTTCCCATCTTTGTAGAAAGCTTCCAGGTTTTCTATGAAAGCAGCTTTGATGTTTATCCTCTTTTAATACCCTTGTGATTTTAGTCACAGATTTATCTCATTTGGGCATACCCAAAAACACTTCCCTGTTTTAATACTGCTTGTAGCTAGTTCTTGGATATCTGCACAAGGGGCGTGACACCAATTTCCACAAAAATGACAATTTATCCTTGTGGAAGCCTGTTTGTTTGATTGACTGCAGACTACACAGAGCTTCATAATGATTTGAATGGTTGATTTACTGTAATTCTACTAGCAACCTCTTGAATACTCTATTAATAACCTCCTTAAATGAAGCTCTAGCTATTTGTATTTCTATTTCTAACTGTACTTGTATATTGGACAGCTTATCGTGTACGTTCCTGATTTATATTTATTGTTTGTGTTTGATGAGGGCGCCTACAACCCCATCCATTTACAGTCTGCTTTATTGTCCAACGAATCCGTTTGAAACTGGTCAAGGGTTCGGACCAGTCGAGGGTTCGGAACCAGTCTGATCTGATCAGTGGGTCACTTATTTAAAACATACTGGTCGGTGATTTGGGCTAACACATGAAGGATCTACTTGAAATTATCTACCCGAGTAATATGTGATTTGATTGATACAAAAGTATAACTTTGCGTGTTGAAGAACTGGTGATTGCTGGTAGCTCCTACAATGACGAACGGTCGAGCCTCAACCCTTGTTTATCAATCGATGTATCTAGCTTTTCTAGGTTTTTTTCGTATCCACCACAATAAATGCTATATTATCACTATAGTTGACTGGTGGAAATTTTGGAGGAAGGACGCTTTTTCTGTAGTAATAATTGCTTCTCGTTGTGTATATTGCGACCGCTGGTAACTACAGGTTATGTGAGATTCATAGTATACATCTGGTATTTCAAGAAAAAAGAAACTAATGAAAGTCACTCCACTCCACTAAGTACCATTATAATACTGGTTAGTTGCTACTACAACACTGTATTCTGGTATTCACTGGTATCACTAGTTTATATGCGAGGTACACTAGCAAGCCAGGAAGATTATTAAAACAGCTGACCTGTGTGGTAAGTTTCTGGCGACTTCTGGCACCTGCCTCCATAGGCTTATCACTTCATTTACAAATTCACCTGTTTTCAAATGACACTTTAGCCTTTATCATCTATATACTAGGGAGCCACTGTAGTATACACTATACACTGTGCATACACAATGTTATCAGGGAGACTTTCTTTCCTCTGACAAAGAAAAGTTCTATTATTATTATTTTGCACACGGAACACAGGCCTATGATTCCCCTCTGGCAGTAAACTCTGCTAGGTACTGCACACTAATTCTCCTTTTTTGACTCAGTATATAATGTTTTCTGCCCAAGATTGGTTCCAGGCGCTAGAGGGATGTATCGTATAGGATTGATGGCATAAATTAAAGTTCTAGCACGTAAGAGCGACTGTGAAAACATGAGAAAACCCGGAGCACAACGAGGCACGCTGACACGCCGAGGGTTGTGAAAAGTTTATCATAGAAGAAATCTGAGAAACAAAAGAAATATGATTGGGAAAGCATATTGAGAACATTCTGAAGAGTTGTGGTATCCATTAATGCAATAAGATCAGAGTAAACAGGTGACATCAGAATAAGCAAAACAACCTCTGTGACAAAATTAGCGAAATTCCAAGCATTTTCGTGACTTCTCACATTATCAAGGAACTATAAAAGACAAAACATCAACAGGAAAGCATATAAAGGGGCAAGACTACACCTCACAATCACATCACAGCAACAAGACTACACCTCACAATCATGTCACCACAACAAGACTACACCTCACACATGCCTGTCAACACCCGACTCTGTGAAACACACCTGATACTCTACCCAAATTGTATCAATTGTAAATGAATCCAATTTTCATTAACCAAAGGAAATATTCATATTATTTTCAAAACTGCTTTTTATAAAACATTATTCTATTATATTCGTGTCGACCATGAACTTGCTTGATAAAACTTTCTCAGCCTGTTGAACATCAGCTAGATGGTTAAAATCTCTCACATGAATAAATAAAGCATAAGAATCTTGTCCAGTTCAAATGCTATGTTTATGTTGTTTTCATTTTAGCTCGAGACTTTTACCAGTTTGACCGTAATAAACTTTATCGCATATTACGCAAGGAATCTTATAGACACATCCATCAGCATTTTGGGGGAAATTTTTTATCAAAAGTTTTTTTTTTACTGTATCAAGAATTTTTAATACAACTTTGATATTAAGTCTTAAGAAGAGAAGGCATATCAACCAAGTTTTCATGGTAAGGGAGAACCAACATATTTTTAGTTAAATAAGATTGGTTGTCCTTCTTTGGATTGTTAAAAGTATTTCTAGCAATTTTAAAGGATTTATCAATTACGTTTCTTGGGTATTTTAGATAATTAGCTATTTCATAAATTTTGGACATTTCTTTATCTATGAACTCTGGGCTTCTAATATGTAAAGCTCTCAAATACGTTGATGAGAAAACCAACAGTTTAACTCTATCTTGATGTGAAGAATAATAGTGTACATAGGAACAGTTACTTGTAGGTTTTCTGTAAATTTTAAAATTAAAATCATTGTAACCCTAATAATTAAGGGTAACAATGATTTTAAACTTAAAATTTACAGGAAACCTACAAATAACTGTTCCTATGTACACTATTTTTCTCCACATCTACGATGATGGGAGAGGTGGTTATTGGGGTGGGTGATGGGAGAGGTGGTTATTGGGGTGGGTGATGGGAGAGGTGGTATTGGGGTGGGCAATGTGAGAGGTGGTTATTGGGGTGAGTGATGGGAGAGGTGGTTATTGGGGTGGGTGATGTGAGAGGTGGTTATTGGGGTGGGTGATGGGAGTGGTGGTTATTAGGGTGGGTGATGTGAGAGGTGGTTATTGGGGTGGGTGATGGGAGAGGTGGTTATTGGGGTGGGTGATGGGAGAGGTGGTTATTGGGGTGGGTGATGTGAGAGGTGGCTATTGGGGTGGGTGATGGGGGAGGTGGTTATTGGGGTGGGTGATGTGAGAGGTGGTTATTGGGGTGGGTGATGGGAGTGGTGGTTATTGGGGTGGGCGATGGAAGAGTCTTCAAGAGAAGCCCAGGCCTTACATATTGAGTCTGCTATGCCTAACGTGGAACTGAGAGGGAGGCCTCTAGCTGGAGGCTCACATATGAGGGATCTCCTGACGTCACAGCTAGAAGGGAGTCTATCCATAAAGTAGCTGTGATTATCTTAGTATACGACACATGTACACAGTGACACTACTGACAGCTCAGCTAACATATACACAGGATACACTGTAGGTAATGAGGCTCTGGGCTGATTCTATACAGTGTCAATGTATACAGCAATTGAACATAAGGTACTGTACCTCAGGGTGATTGACTGTAATGCATTTCAAATTATGATATATCACAATTCATGGAAAATGATAGAATCAATGATATTATAGTTGAATAAAAGAGATTGAGATAAAGATAGAGAAGATCAATCAATCTCTGTTCATGTGATCTATGGATTCAGAGGAAATATATTTACAAAGAAGAAAGTGTTTAACAGAAAAGGCAGACTTAGTGCACACAAGTTTTTACTGTTAAATCTCAGAATTTGGAGAGAACATGAACACACACAAAAAATTAATATCATAAAGTTTACCTAGTAGACACACAGTCAGAAGGTCTCTTTTACTATAATATGCATCTATACAGGTTATTTACATTTAACCCCAACTCTGCTAGGGTGAGGTTTACATATGCAGAGTGGTCATCATCTCTGGGTTGGGGGTCAAACTCTGATGCAACGGCTAACACATGTCGTGGTTGAGGAGGATATAAAATGATATTTACAACTGATACTTGGGGATTTCTCATGACTTGTTATGTTCATAAGAAAAAATGGCAATCATGTGTTCGTCTGTCTGGCTGTTAGTGGTTGAGGGTACTGAGTCAGGAGGATTGTCAGTGTCTGTCACATTTGTCTGGATGTTAGTAACCTCGTCATCATCGTATACTAACTTCGTGTGATCTAAATGCGATTCTTTATAATGACCAGTAATGATTTCTCTAACTTTATACTTATTACCACTGACATGTTCGACTACTCGATGTGGACCAAGCTTAGGCACTGGATCGAGCTTAGGCATTGCGGATGTTTTATTAAAATTAATCAGCATAACTCTCGAACTTTAATTCTGATTGGCTTTGCTCGAGTATTAATGACTCTTGTAAATTCTGCTGTTGATTTATGAAGACTTTCTCAGGTTCATCTAAAAACACCTTGAGCTAAGTTGCTACGAGTCAATATGAAATCATGAGGATTGTAATTTGGTTTCGGATTAGAATATAGCAACTCATATGGTAAATGCTGATCTACACCATACAATCCATAAGGTGGAGTTTCACCTATAGAAGCATTGTAAGCAGAATTTATGGCACACTGAACATCAGGTATAACTTCATCCCAGGTTGCACTATTGAGATTAATTATGGCTCTCATCACATCAAGTACTTTCCATACTGAAGGAATGGACAGACTCGGTGGAGTAGATGGACTCTATCCGATTGAAATAGTAAATGATATGACCAGAAATATTAGCAAGGGAGAAATGGATCTTACTCTCTCTTACAGCATATTATGATTGTTCAACATACAACTCTACCTTGCAAGGATCACTGTCAACTACAATGTTCTCACCATCTGGAACACAAGGAACAACAACACTCTAGTGAGTGCACTAGCCACGACAGAAACGTCTTTCTGCAGACTCCCTTTGACATCAACTAGAGATGGCATAACTCGTTTCAAGTAATCATTTTTCGACAAGGCATCCCCTGTAGAGGAACAACCACTTGAACAAGTAGCCATCGCAGGGATAGTAGTCTCAGTACCAAAGGTTGTCTGAGGTAACTCTGAAACCCGAGGTAACTGTACACTATCCTGCGTGCAAGATATTGTAGGAAACTGGATTCCAGATAGGAGTAACAGTTATACTAGTTCCTGACCACCTGGTTACATTACTAGGTAATACACATGTCTATAAGGACTTAATCTGAACTTCACACTCCGCAGCAGTGTGACAAATCTCGGCTGCAAGTTAAGAGGTACATGTGGTCTGTCAGTCGGTAAGAGACCATTAGGATTTTACGCAGGTGCAGCATTGGTCTGACAGACCTGAGTGACGTTACTCAAAAGTGAACTGTCTTTACTCTCAGTTCAGTAAAGAGAATTTGATAATAAAATTGTATATCAAGACAAATAAAATAAATAAATTGTGAGCTGTCTTTACTCTCAGTTCAATAAAGAGAATTTGATAATAAAATTGTATATCAAGACAAATAAAATAAATAAATTGTATGTAATTGCAAATATGCTAGAAAAATAAAACAAAGCATAACAAGAAATATTATGGAATGATAAACACAAAATCAAATAGTAAGATGAAAAACAAGACACTCAGAAATATACTGAGATTATTGTACTCAATTATAATGTGTCAATCTTTTATAAATTCTTATTAATTACTGAGAAACAGAGCACGAGAATAACTGAGTACAAATTATGAACAAGTAAATAATCACTGCAGGACAAACAAATTACACAATTAGAATAACTTGCAGAATTAGTCAATGTATCAGTAAAAACTGCACACACAAGATATTGCTTAGAAAGATTATAAAAATATCAAGAAATAACTGCTTTAAACACTATAACTCTTAATCTCAAGTTGACAAAACAAATTACTCAACACAGAGTAATGATAACAGTGTTCTTTAAAATTACACTAAGAGTGAATTTACTCAAAGAAATTTCAATAATATGATTAAAAAAATGGTACAAGATACAGAACTGGGAATTCAACACTTACAATGTTGCAGGAAACACAGATAAAACATTAAGGTTGACTTACTACACTTGTTATATAATATGTCTTGGACTATTGTCTTTATATGTAAAACATTATTAATTGTGTTGCTTGACACACAAGATAAGATGCTACAGTCTGCAAAACTTCAAACAAATGTCACATTGCACATATACAAAATATTTAACACAAAAATAGTGGTACATACAGAAAGAAAATGGTAATTTAGCACACTTGGGGAAGAGTAATGAATGAATCAACACATAGAATCAGCAGAAAAAACACAGGAAAATGCAATGAAAATAAGTCAAGACTCAAGAAAATAATAGTATGTAATAATGAAATAATGTTGACTGCACAACACTTAGACATTGATCGTTAAAATAACAGTTTACAAGGAGTGAAATACTGAGAAATTAAAAAAAAAATACTGCACACAACAGACAAATAATAAATGTATACAAGAGAAAACATTTCTTACTTCAGGTTGGAGAGGATGGGAAACCATAACAAATATATAAAAAAAAATAAAAAAAATGAATGGTAACACGGCACTAGGAAATATTATGAGATCAACGAGTCACGTGGAACACAGATGAACGAATTTACACTAAGACACAAGAGTCTCTAACAACAACATAAAATATCACTGTACATGTAGGAAATGTCTCAACATACACAAATGTCTCTATGATGGGCTTGATTGAAGACCTGGAAGTGATGACAGATGTAGTGTGGTCTGGGGTGGCTGCCAGTATAATAAGAACACAAGAACATAAGAAAGAAGGAACACTGCAGCAGGCCTACTGGCCCATACGAGGCAGGTCCAAGTCTCCTACCGGCTTAAGCCAATGCCCCCAACCTAGTCAGGTCAGATCACATTCACTTAAGGAAGGAACACGGCAACTGACCTAGTAGCACAAGTTAATCAGGTCCAACTCACACCCACCCACACCCACTCATGTATTTATCTAACCTATTTTTTAAACTACACAACGTTTTAGCCTCTATAACTGTACTTGGGAGTTTGTTCCACTCATCCACAACTCTATTACCAAACCAGAGCTTTCCTATATCCTTCCTGAATCTGAATTTTTCCAACTTAAAACCATTGGTACGAGTCGTGTCTAGGCTAGATATTTTCAGCACGTTATTTACATCCCCTTTATTTATTCCTGTCTTCCATTATACACCTCAATCATATCCCCCCTAATTCTACGTCATACAGAGAGTGCAGATTCAGGGCCCTCAGTCTATCCTCATAGGGAAGATTTCTGATACATGGGATCATCTTTGTCATCCTCCTTTGTATGTTTTCCAGAGCATTTATATCCATTCTGTAATACGGTGACCAAAACTGTGCAGCATAATCTAAATTAGGTCTAATCAAGGATATATAGAGTTGAAGAACAACCTGAGGACTCCTATAATTTATGCTTCATGATATGAAGCCAATGATTCTGTTAGCTTTATTGCAAACACTTATGCACTTTTGTCTTGGTTTCAGATTACTCCTTACCAGAAATCCTAAATCTTTTTCTCAGTCCGTAATATTAAGATCGACATTATTTAATTTATATGTGGCATGGTTATTTTCCTGTTCAACATTTAGAACTTTGCATTTGTCTACATTAAACTGCATCTGCCACTTCTCCGACCACTGCATCAGTCTATTCAAATCTTCCTGGAGTGCTCTGATGTCCTCGTCAGAATGAATTCGACAGCCTATTTTGGCGTCATCAGCAAATTTGCTTATGTCGCTCTTTATGCCCTCATCAATGTCGTTTATGTAGATTGTGAACAACAGGGGGCCCAACATTGACCCCTGTGGAACACCGTTTCTGACGCTTCCCCAAATCTGATTTCCCCCCATTTATCAAACCCCCCTGCTGCCTTTTTGTCATCCATGCCCTCTATCCGGGAAAAAAATTTTCTCCTATTCCATGTGCCTTAATTTTTTTCCCAATTCCTGATAGGGGGCCCCCCTGCCCAATACCTTTAAACTGAAGTCCATATACACAATATCATTTTCATTACCAGGGCTCCCCTCCTCGAATCCCTTTAGTGAAAAAATTTAAATGAATTCAAAAGGGCGGGAAACCCGCCCCTTTGTAAAACCATGCCTGAGTTTCGTTGTTAAATTTTGTGTTTTTTCAAGTGGCACAAACTGCCTCACCCAATTTTTTGTTTCCCAAAAATTTTTTCCTACTTTTGGAGGTTGGCTTAGGGGTCTATAGTTCAAAGCAAAGGACCTGCCACCTGCTTTGAAAATAGGTATAACTTTTGGGCCTTTTTCCCAAACTTATCGGAAACCATGCCATTTGTAGTGATATTTTAAAAGATTACCAAATTTTGCTAAGCTCCTCTTTACATTCCTTTAAAACCCTTTTGAATACAGTTCATCGGGGCCCAGGGGGTTTTTTGTGGGTTTTTAAATTTTATCAATTTGCCTAAGGACCTTGTCACTTGTGACCCAAATCGTCCCATCGTGTTCTACAAATTTATTTTTTTCCGGGAAATATCCGCCAGTAATTTTTCCTGGTAAAAACCCTGAGAAAAATTATGTTTTTAAAAATTCTAAAACTTTTCCCCTTATTACTGTCCATGAGCTGACCCCGATTAACTTTTGAGGGCCATCTAGCCCATCTTACTTCTGTTTACCTAAAGGGAAATTTTTTTTGGGTTAGTTTTTCAAATTTCTCTTGCAATTTTACCCTCATAACCCTTTTTTTGCTCTTCTTTTTTACCTTTTTTTTTTCTCTCTTTAACTGAATATTTTGATTTCTTAATTGCACCTCCCCCCCCTTTTTGATTTCCCTTTAAATATGCCTCTCTTTTACCAATAGATTTTTTTTAAAATCTTTTTTGTTAAAACCCCATTTGGGGATCATTTTGCTTGATCGGGTTTTTTTCCCTTTTTGGGGAACATAAGTTGTCTGGGGTAGAAAGAACAAAACCCCTGGAAAACGTCACATTGGAATCATCCCCAAACCAAACCTGACCCGGGAGTCAGGTCTTTTCCAGTTCACCCACCCAAGAAATTTTTTCAGCCCCAATAAATTCACCCAAAAGGGGAAAGGTAAGGGACAGGGGACTTGTTTGCCTTAAATTGGGGAAATTCCATGATGATATGATATGACCCGATATAAAAGTAATGAATGGCACACGGGGGGTTAAATTTGGCGTCAGGTTTTGTGTACTCACCTATTTACACTCACCCCTTGTTTGCGGGGGCAAATTCATAGTTTCCTGGCCCCGCCTATTCACTGACCCGGTTATTTTGGGAAAACTTTCCCCTTTTGCTCCATGAGCTTTAAATACCTTGTCTTAAAACTATGTAGGGTTTTTTTCCCCTCCACTACTTTTATTTACCAGACTTTTTTCCACTTCTGACAACTTAAAAAAAAGAAATACTTCCAAACATCCTTTTATTC
This sequence comes from Cherax quadricarinatus, assembly GCF_026875155.1. Lineage (NCBI taxonomy): Eukaryota > Metazoa > Arthropoda > Malacostraca > Decapoda > Parastacidae > Cherax > Cherax quadricarinatus. The sequence goes on from NC_069404.1 coordinate 22,703,243, forward strand.
ATCTGAGTCTTCAACATCCAATTGTTACCCTTTGTTTCTGTGTCCCCCTCTCTGGAACAACCTGTCTTTGTTCCCCCCATGTAAAATTTCCTTTTCAGTATTTTAGGCGGGGGTTAATGTCTTCCCCCAACCCTCCTGTCCTCCAAATGTCATCAAAGGGCCCATTTCTCTTAACCATTTTTTCTTTGCAAACTTCCCATTTTGCTCCGGGAACTAGCTTTTGGGTTTTCAAAAACCCTTTTCACTTTTTCTAATTCTTGACGTGTTTTCCAGGGTGGGTTCCAAACTGGTGGCCCGCATCCTCAATATGGGCCCTAAAGTACACGGGGTACAGATCTTGGGGAACCCATTCCTTTCTGAGGTATCAGAAAGCAAGTCCCTTTGGTTTTTTCCCCGGGGGTCCCATAGTTGCAGGGGGTTTCCTGGTTTTAGGGGGGGCCTCGGACAATTTCTCTGTATTATTACCACCCCAAGATTCCCTTTTTCCTTTAGTGAGTTTGCAGTCCCTTTGGGCCCCCTAGCCTATACTCTTCCCGCACTTCTTTTCCCTTCATGACTACATGACTTTTCATTTGGGAGGGTTTAAAATTTGGGGGAGCCAGTTTATGGGCCCGGCTTGTATCCGCCAGAACTTTTTTGCAGTCCGCCTTTATCCTCACCGGGGTTTTTAAAACTCCCTTTATTTAAAATTTACATCATCTGGCAAACAGGGGCACCCTTTTGACCTTTTTTCCCAGGTCCCCTGTCCCTTTACATATACCAAAAAAAGCACGGTCCTAAAGGGCTAACCCCTTTTGAACCCCCCCTCGGGCCAAAGGGGCCCACTCTGACACCTCGTCAATTTCTATGACTCTTGTTGCCTACCTGTCAGGTATTCTCGGTCCTTGAGAGCCCCTTTTCCCGTTTTTGTGTGGCCCTTTATCCTTGACTTTTTCACTAAAATTCTTGTGAGGAACGTACCCAAGGCCTTCTTTTAGTCCCAGGAATTTTCAATTTTACCCACCCCTCCCCCCATGCCCTACTTTCGTTACCTTTTCCAATTAAAATCCATTTGGTTTCTGACACAGATTTTCCCCTCCCCGAAACCCTAACGGTTTAAACGTTTTATAAGCTTGTTTCCTTTTTAGGGGCTTCACTACTCTCCTGATAAACATCTTCAAGATTTTTCATACTATACTCCCTCAGCGACTTTGTCGTAAATTTTTAAAGCCTCCCTGTCTGCCCCCCTTTTTTAAAAATTGGGACTACATTTTCCAACCCTTTCCCTTTCCTCAGGGACAGGTACTTGCCCAAATTTCATGGTTTGTTAAAGATTTTTTTTAGTGCACAAAATAGCATCTTTTCTCCCTCTCTAAGGACCCCCCGACCCAAATGCCTTTTAGGAAAACAAGTTCAAAATAACAAACTTTTTTTCATCTCCTCCTCAGGTTTTGGAAATTTTACCAGCAAGGGTTTTTGGGGGAAACCCCTTGTTGGTGGAATTTCCCCTTTTTTTTGAAATTCCCTTTTGGGGTCCTTCCTGCTCCCAAAATGTTAATACTTTTTATAAATCCAACGTTGAGCTTTTCCCCACCCCACTTTTTGGTCTTTCTTTAACTCCCCACCTTTCTTTCCCAGCCTAAATTTCCCAACTTGACTATTGGTTTCCTCCTGGTTTGGCCCTACAAATTTTCGGATAAGACTTCCCTTTTATGCTGTGGGCTTTTTTTGGGTTTTGAATATCCCTTTTTTGGGTTCTCTACAAATTTTTTTTTAATTTTTCCCGGTTTTCCCTTTTTCTTCCCGTACATTTTTCCATTCTTAGCACACTTTTGTTTTTTTCCTCTGGTTAGTTTTGTGGGGGGGGCGGGGGTGGTTGGGGGGCAAACTAAAATTGAAATTGGGGTCCACACTCTCGCCCGGGGTGGTACCCCACACTTAGGATTTATAAAAACAAAGCCTGGGGGGCTTAAAACCCCAATTTCACCACAAGGAGGGTGATTATCACTTTTACTAGCGTTTTACTGATAGCACAGAATGGTATAGCACATGGCCATCTCATTGGTCAAAAGAGAGCATATATAGGTGTATCAAAAATTGGGATGAGCAGTTAAGAAATCATTATATTCAACTAAAGAGAGAATAAAAAAAAGAATAAGGAAACTAATAAGGATTATGAGGCTAAAGTCGCAAGGGATTCGAAGACTAACCTAAAAGGGTTCTTATAGGCATACAGAAGTAAGATTAGGGACAAGATAGGCCCAATTTCAGAGTAACTCAGGTCAGATCACTGACAGTGATAAGGAAATGTGTGAACTTTTCAACACTTACTTACTCTCAGTTTTTACTAAGGAAGATACTAGAAAAATTCCAGAAATAATAAATTACGTAGAACAGGATGATAATAAACTATGCATGATTGGGGTAACTATTGACATGGTCCACAGACAAAAAGAGAAATTAAAACCTGATGAACTGTTTGCAAGGGTTTTAAAGGAATGTAAAGAGGAACTTAGCAAACCTTTGGCTAATCTTTTCAATATATCGCAACAAACTGGCATAGTGTCAGGCAAGTAGAAAATGGCAAATGTAATACCAATTTACAAGGCAGGTGACAGGTCCTTAGCTTCAAACTATAGACCAAAAAGCCTTACCTCCATAGTTGATAAATTTATGAAATCTATAATTGCCAAGGCAATTTGTAGCCATCTTGAAGAGCATAAATTGTTTAATGAATCTCAGCACGGTTTTACAAAGGGGCGTTCCTGTTTTACGAATTTACTGACTTTTTCACTAAGGTATTTGAGGAGGTAGATCATGGTATTGAATATGATATTGTGTATATGAACTTCGGTAAGACTTTCGATAGGATTCTACATCAGAGGCTATTGAGGAAACTTAAGGAACACAGAATAGGAGGAGAAATTTTTTCCTGGGTAAAGGCATGGTTGACAAATAGGCAGCAGAGAGTTTGCATTAATGGGGAAAAATCAGAATGGTGGCACACTACAAGCGGTGGTCCACAGGGATCAGTGTTGGGGCTCTTGTTGTTCACGATTTACATAAACGATTAAGAAGAGGGAATAAATAGCGACAAAAGCAAATTTGCTGTTTACACAAAAATAGGCCGTCCAAGTAATTTTAATGAGGACATTAGAGCACTCCAGAATTATTTGAATAGACTGATGCAGTGGTTGGATGCAGATGCAGTTTAGTATAGAAAATGCCAAGTTCTAAATGTTGGACAGGAAAATTATCATGCCACATATAAACTAAATATTGTAGATCTTAATATTGCTGATTGTAAAAAGGATTTAGGAGCTCTGGTTAGCAGTAATCTGAAGCCAAGACAACAGTGCATAAGTGTTCGCAATAAAGCTAACAGAATCACTGGTTTTCATATCAAGAAGTATAAATAGCAGAAGTTCCTCAGGTTGTTTCTTCAACTCAATATATCTTTGGTTAGGCCTCATTTAGATTATGCCCCCACAGTTCTGGTCACCGTATTATAGAATGGATATAAATGCACGGAAATTGTACAAAGTAGGTTGACAAAGTTGATCCCATGTATCAAAAATCTTCCCTATGAGGATAGACTAAGGGCCCTGAATCTGCACTCTCTATATGGCATAGAATTAGAGAGGATGTAAGTGAGGTGTATAAAATAAAAAAGTCAGATTCAGGAAGAATATAGGAAAACGCTGGTTTGGTAATAGAGTTGTCGATGAGTGGACCAAACCCCGAGTACCGTCATGGAAGCTAAAACGTTTGTAGTTATAAAGTAGGTTGGATAAATATATGAGTGGGTGTGGGTGGGTGAGACCCTGGAGGTGACTAGCTTGTGGGCAATAGGTCTATTGCTGTGCTCCTTCCTTAAGTGAATGTGTCTGACCTGACTAGGTTAAGGCATTGGCTTACGCCAGGGGGAAAAAATTTGAACCTGCTCGTATGGGCCAGTAGGTGCATAAAAAGAAGTGAGGGTCATCTTATGAATCAATATGTTGACAATAAGAGGGGCGTTAAAAAGTTGATAAGAAAAGCTAAACGGGACTATGAAATTAGAGTTCCTAGGGATTCGAAAACTAATCCAAAAGGCTTTTTCCAAGTATATAGAACAAAAGTTAGAGATAAGATAGATCCCTTAAAATAACTCTGGGCATCTTACTGACAAGGAGAATGAAATATGCTTGATTTTTATTAATTATTTTCTCTCTGTTTTCACACAGGAAGAAACTAATAATAACCCAGTAATTAATTTTTGTTGTGGGCCTGAAGAAGATAAATTATGTAATATCACAGTCACTAGTGAAATGGTTATGAAATATAGACTGTCTGAAACAAAATAAATTACCGGGTCCTGATGAACTTTTTTCAAAGGTTCTTAAGGAATGCAAAATGGAACTTTGTGAACTTTAACTAATGTTTTTAATTCATCTCTTCAAACAGGTGTAGTGTCTGATATGTGGAAGATGGCTAATGTAATTCCTATTTTTAAAGCAGGGGACAAGTTGTTACCTTCAAATTACCGCCCAATAAGCCTGACCTCAGTTGTAAGCAAATTACTAAAGTCAATTATAGCTGATGTTACAAGATGCCATCCAGATAAGCATAATTTGATTAATGATACTCAGCATGGATTCATGAGGGGCCGTTCCTGCCTAACTAATTTATTAACTTCCTTCAGTAAAGCTTTCAAGGCTGTTGATTACGATAAAGAATTTTATAGCCTGAGCTTACTACCACCTGCAGGTCACAAGACTGCCATCCCTTTGGGGCGGGACAGATGGCAGACCAGAGGCCTAGCTTCTCCCGTCGAGCCCCGTGAGGGCGGGGACTGTGGCTAGGCCGGGGGACACTTGGTCCCAAAGATGAGGGAGTACTTGTACCTCCTCCCATGGGAGACTTAGGTCTCGAGACACTCCCCAGATAGGGAGCCAAGGCCGGGTCAACACTCCTTGGAGAAGACCTGGACCGGGAGAATACCGGCGAGAAAATAAAAAAAATTATATTGTTTATTTAGATTTTAGTAAAGCTTTTGATAGAGTACCACACCAGAGACTGTTAAAGAAAGTGGCAGCTCATGGCATTGGGGAAAAAGTGCTGTCATGGATCGAGTCATGGCTCACCAATAGGAAGCAAAGAGTGTGCTTAAATGGGATTAAATCCGAGTGGGGATCTGTAATAAGTGGCGTTCCATACGGATCAGTCTTAGGCCCATTGTTGTTTATAATAAATATCAATGACCTTGATGAGGGAATTACTAGTGATATGAGCAAATTCGCCGATGACACGAAATTAGGCAGGATAATTGATTCAAACGTTGATTTCAAGGAACTTCAGGAGGATTTAGACAAACTCAATTCATGGTCAGAAAAGTGGCAGATGCAGTTCATTGTAGATAAATGCAAGGTTCTGAAGCTTGGGAGTGTCCATAACCCTAACAATTATAATTTTAATAACGAAGAACTTAACCATACAGACTCACGAAATCGTAATGACACGGTCTGGAGTTTTGAGACTCTCTGACCGCGGGATCAAACCCCACCCGTGGTATGGTTTAACCATACAGACTGCGAAAAGGACTTGGGGGTTATGATAAGCAGCAACCTTAAACCAAGACAGTAATGCTTAAGTGTACGTAATAAGGCAAACAGATTACTGGGATTTGTACCAAGTAGTGTAAGCAACGGAAGTCCATAGGCCATATTACAGCTTTATACATCATTAGTAAGGCCTCACCTAGATTATGCAGCTTAATTCTGGTCTCCATATTACAGAATGGATATTAATTCGTTAGAAATCATTCAGCTAAGAATGACAAAACTACTTCATTGAATTAGAAATCTTCCGTATGAAGAAAGATTGAAGTCCCTTAAATGTGCATTTTACTTGTAAGACGAATGAGGAAGAACGTGATCGAAGTGTATAAGTGGAAGATGGGTATTAACAAAGGGGATATAAATAAGGTCTTGTGGATATCTCTCCAAGAAAGAACCCGTAATAATGGATTCAAATTTAATAAGTTTAGATTTCGAAAGAATATAGGAAAGTACTGGTTTGGAAATAGGGTAGTTGATGAGTGGACAGTCTGCCTAGCAGGATAATCGAAGCTAAAACCTTGGGTAGTTTCAAATTTAGGTTGGATAGATACATGAGTGGGAGGGGTTGGATTTGAGTGGGACTTGCACATGAGTAATTAGAATTATCAAAGCTTATTTCTTGGGTAGAATTCAAAATTTGGTTAGGCAACTATCTTCTTAGTGGGATGGATTGTGAAGGACCTGCCTAGTATGGGCTGCAGTGTTCATCCTTTCTTATGTTCGTATGTTCATGTGAGATGCCCAGGCCTTACCTATCAAGTCTGCTATGCCTAACGTGGAACTGAGAGGGAGGCCTCTAGCTGGCAGCTCATATGTAAGGGGTCTCCTGATGCCACAGCTAGAAGGGAGCCTATCCATAAAGTAGCTGATATTATCTAAGTATATTACAACAATTACACAGTAATACTACTGACAGTTGGGGTGGGTGACAGGATAGGTGGTTATTGGGGTGGGTGATGGGAGAGGTAATTTGTAGGGAAGGTGACGGAAGAGGTGGTTATTGGGATGGATGATGGGAGAGGTGGTTATTGGGGTGAGTGATGGGGAAGGTGGTTATTGGGGTGGGTGATGGAAGAGTTGGTTATTGGAGATTTTAGATTCTTTAGATTTTGCCACCGAAGTGACTAGTTTATTGTGCACCCTATATCATTCCTGTGGACGTTAGCGCAAGAGCATATGGATACACGAAAAGCCTAGGAACTAGGCCCTGAATGGGTTAACAGGAGAACATCTGGATTTATATTCACAATTCACTTATCTGTTACTAGCAGATTTAGGAAATCTTCTCAAAATATCTAGTATCTTATTTTAATTAATAATAATAATAATAATAATAATAATAATAATAAAAATAATAATAATAATAATAATAATAATAATAATAATAATAATAATAATATAATATCTTTATTTCTACAAGTAGAGATACCTTGACATGTCACATAGATTATTATAGTCTATCACTATTCCTCAGTAAATGAACATTTAAGCACATAGTGTTCAAGATAGTGACCATAAGGCTGGCCACATACTTTGCATTTGGTTTCATCAGCAATTGTGTGTCTCCCAAACTGCCAGAATTACTGGTAACCAAACCTAAGACTGGCTACTACAATATCAGTCAGAATGTTTATATTGCAAGTTGCTCCACAAACATACTTAACAATGTTCGTGCTATCATACAGGGTTATAGAACTACTCTGGCTTCTAACTGCATTCCAATGATATTAATTTCCATCATTATAACTTTTTTCCTGATATTGTTCCTAATACTGGACACAGGTATACCAAAATTATATACTACACTCTCCTTCAGGGTACTTTGCTTGGCCGACATATCAACTTTTTCATGACTGAGTAATCCAGTGTGTGATGAGGTTATTGGAGTGAATGATGGAGAGGTGGTTATTGGGGTGGATTGTATAAACCTTGGTAATAAATACCTACAAGTTGGTTTAGAAAGACACGTAAGCAAACACTATAACATATTTATTAGAAAACGTTTCGCTCCTGGGACCTTGATCACTTCTAACATACAGAAGTAGAAAGATATTATATATAGGCGCAGAGTGAGGTGTGAGTGATGCATGGGGATCTCAAGAATGCCATGTTGGGATGAGGACGGGTAGACGATGAGATCATGTAACTCCTGTGTTGTAGGGTTGGTGCTGCTTAGCATGCTTGAGTATCATGTATGCCAATGTTTTAGAAATTTTGTGGTTTCCAGTGTTACGTTCTAATGTGTCGGTGACGGCGATTAGCGAGGCTTCTAGACACTGTCGGCGTCTGAGGTCTGGTTCGGTGAGAATTTCCACAGCAGGCGTCTACACTATCCCCTGAGGATTCTGTCCCAAGAAATATGTAGGCAAGACAGGCAGAGATCTTGCGGTCCTCCTGAACGAACACCGAAGTGCCTGTAACAGAGACGATTTAAGGTACGCCTGTATCCTCCACAGAGACTCCACGGAGTATTTGATGAACTGGGATGAGGCACAACTCGTTCTCACCGAACCAGACCTCAGACGCCGACGGTGTCTAGAAGCCTTGCTAATCGCCATCACCGACACAATAGAACGTAACACTGGAAACCACAAAATTTCTAAAACATTAGCATACATGATACTCAAGCAGGCTAAGCAACATCAACCCAACAACACCTCACTCTCCACCTATATATAATGTCTTCCTACCTCTTTCTACCAAGATACTACAAGCCACGCAAGCTGATCCCACCACTTCCCTGCCAGCACCTACTGCCGACTCCACCAAGATTCTTTATTGCATTATGTATGCTCATGTACAGAATGCAGCTGAGCCTGGTTCCTTCAACACCACCATCAATGAACTTTCCAAACTAAATAATATGCCTGGCCTCACATTCCCTGCATCACCACCTTCCACTGAGATCCTAAAATCTACTGCAAATATTACCAGCATCACCGCTGCTCCACCGCTGTCACAACCTCCACTAGACACAGAGATGGACCACTCAGAGACCATTGAGACGTCGGCAAACCCCACCAATGAGAGTCCACTACCGCTTTCATCCACTGGTAGAGCAACTGACCAGTCGGAAATCTCGCCTTCACCAGTTCAGCCACCAGCCAAGAAAGCAAAAACACAAGAAACTGCGGATGCACCTCACGGTGCCACTGCCACTGACACTGCTGCACCACAACAAGTCCGATGCCTGAAGGGTGTATACTTCTACACAACCAAGCAGTATAAGAACAGAATGCTGTCTTCAGAAATCCATCAGCACCTCCAGGACGGAACAGTCAAATATACCTACGACCAAACTGTTACATTCACCACTGCAGACATGACCAGACTACTCATTGCCAACACCCAACACCATGTGGAAGTCGAGCACACCTCAAAGAGGAAATTCAGGATGCTTCAGTATGGGGACCTTGAAGACGGTACCCTCCTCTAGCATGACTATCCATGACCAATCACCATGAAGATAAGTTTCCCCAGCACTTTCCTGTCTGCTAAAGCTGGGGTGTGGCTCCAATCGACCCTGTAACTGCTGCCTCTGCCCGACTGCACTTGTCTTTGGGGAAGTCAGCGCAAGATAGAAGACGACGACACCCTCCAACTGGAGGGCCAAGAAAGAAGAAAGAAGAAGATGATCATCACCTCCCACCCGGGGGGCCACTGCCGGGTCACCATCTGGAGAAGACCCAGGCCGGAAGTACCGGCGAATCAACATGAATGAATGTATGTTAGAAGTGATCAAGGTCTCAGAGGAAGCACACGTAGACTACACTTCACGATGCACTTCTCGAACTAGGCAAAGATCAAACCAGAGAGTGGGACAGTCAATAACTCGTCCAAGCTAGCACTTGCAGCTGTCGTCAGTGGCAGATTGCAAGTCAAGTTTAATGCGATTCTGTAGCTCAAAGAGGCCTTCGTTGTCGTCTGTACTGACGACACCGAGGCTGAAAAACTCATTACCACCACTGCTACAACCACTCTACGAGATCAGGGATTTATTGTCTTGATTTCCCCAGCTCTGAGGGCCAGGAGAACTGTGTTCCTCAAGAGGCTCGACAGGCTCATCACTGCCCAGGCTACCGAAGAAATCAAGTCGTCCATTGAAGCACAGAACCCTTGGGCCAAGGTGGAATTCATTACCAAAATACCCAATGCCTCCTCCATGCTGAAGATCACCTTCAGTGACGTCAACATGGCAGCCAGAGCTCTCGCTGAGGGACTGGCTATTCACTACTTCCACATCAATCCAGCCTTCATCAAAGCAGAAAAATTCCATCAAATTCCACAGTTTTCCAACTGTTACTCATACCTACATACCACCAAAGACTGCCCTGCCAAGAATAAGAAGTTCTGCTCCACCTGCGGCCAAAAAGGTCATGACTTCAAGACGTGCACTACTGCCTCTCCACCTAAATACTTGAACTGCAAGAATGGTCACCATACTCTTGCTGCCAAGTGCCCAACCAGACGAGATATACTTAAGAAACAACTCCAACAACAACAACAAAAAAAAAACACTGCACAAGCGACTATATATGCTGCTATTACCAAGCTTCAATCAGATACTACCAAGATTCTTCAAGCCACGCAAGCTGCATCTACCACTTCTTCGCCAGCTCTTGCTGGCGACTCCACCAAGATTCTTTACTGCATCATGTATGCTCATGTGCAGAATGTAGCTGAACCTGATTCTTTCAACACCACCATCAACGAACTCTTCAAGCTCAACAACATGCCTGGTTTCACATTCCCAACATCTCCACCTTCCACAGAGATCATCAAATCCACTGCAAATGTCGCCAACATTACCGCTGCTCCACCACTACCACACCTTCCTCCCTACACAGAGATGGACCAATCAGAGACCACTGAGACGCCGACCGATTCCACCAATGAGAGTCCACCAGCACCTGCTTCCACCCCCGTCACAACGGACCAATCAGACGCCTCACCTCAATCGTCTCAGCCGCCAGCCAAGAAGGTTAAAACACAAGAGCCTTGGGATGCATCCCTACGTACTACCGCCACTCCTTCACAAGAAGTCTATTGCTTGCCTGGTGTATACTTCTACACAACCAACCAGAATGAGAACGCAATGTACACTCCAGAAATTATTCAACGCCTCCACAACGGGACAGTCAAGTTCACCTGCGACTCAACTCGACCATTCACCACTGAATCCCTGATCAATTTACTCTCAAAAAGTCACCGCTTTGTCGCACTCGACTAAACCACAAGGAAGAAATTCAGGACTCTCCAGAATGGAGCTGCCGAAGACGGTACCCTCATCTAGCAGGACTGTCAGTGATCAATCACCGTGAAGGCAAGTTTCCCCAGCACTTTGCTGCCTGCTAAAGCTGGCGTGTGGCTCCAAAACGAACTCTGTAATTGCTGCCTCCGCCCTCCTATGCTGCTGAAGATGCTAAACGAGAAGATACTTCCCACTTGGAAAGTCACCGCAAGACAGAAGTCACCCTCCAACCGGATGGCCCCAAGAAAGAATACAGAAGAAAGAAGATGAACGACACCCCTCCCCGCCCGGGAGGCCACCGCCGGGTCGCCAGTGGAGAAGACCCGGGCCGGAAGTGCCGGCAAACCTACAACAATCTGTATGTTAGAAGTGATCAAGGTCCCAGGACCGAAACGTTTTTTAATAAATACGTCATAGTGTTTGCTTACGTGTCTTTCTCAACCATTGGGGTGGATGATGGATGAGGTGATTATTGGAGTGGGTGATGGGAGAGGTGATTATTGGGATGGATGATGGGAGAAGTGGTTAATGGGGTGGGTGATGGGAGAGGTGGTTATTGGGGTGGATGATGGGAGAGGTGGGTGATGGAAGAGGTGATTATTGGGGTGGGTGATGGGAGAGGTGGTTATTGGAACAAGTAATTGGAGAGGTTGTTATTGAGGTGGGTGATGGGAGAGGTGATTATTGGGGTAGGTGATGGGAGACGTGGTTATTGGGGCGAGTGATAGGAGAGGTGGTTATCAGGGTGGGTGATGGGAGAGCTGGGTATTGGAGTGGGTGATGGGAGGGGATAGGTTATAGGGAGAAGGATGGTTTATGTACACATATAAGGAAGTTACACATTCCTCCTCCACTAATCTCTCTCTCGCCTTCATTCTAAGTTGAGTTCCTTGTTTTTCTTGAAGATAAGAATGTTAATTAACCAGTTTCCCGAGAACCTGCTCACTGTTGCTTACGCCTATAAAAATTCTTTTAATGCGGTCAGACTGGCAGCAATATTTCCTGAAACGAGACGAAGATTAGATTTTGTATGCGAAACAGCTAGTGTATTGTCTTGTTGATGATAATGTTTTAGTGTATTTTGCATCCTAGATCAGTCTTGTTGATGTAATGTTTAGTGTATTTTGCATCCTAGATCAGTCTTGTTGATGGTAATGTTCAGTGTATTGTGCATCCTAGATCAGTCTTGTTGATGGTAATGTTTAGTGTATTTTGCATCCTAGATCAGTCTTGTTGATGGTAATGTTTAGTGTATTGTGCATCCTAGATCAGTCTTGTTGATGGTAATGTTTAATGTATTGTGCATCCTAGATCAGTCTTATTGATGGTAATGTTTAGTGTATTTTGCATCCTAGATCAGTCTTGTTGATGGTAATGTTTAGTGTATTGTGCATCCTAAATCAGTCTTGTTGATGGTAATGTTTAGTGTATTGTGCATCCTAGATCAGTCTTGTTGATGGTAATGTTTAGTGTATTGTGCATCCTAGATCAGTCTTGTTGATGGTAATGTTTAATGTATGTGCATTCTAGATCAGTCTTGTTGATGGTAATGTTTAGTGTATTGTGCATCCTAAATCAGTCCTTGTTGATGGTAATGTTTAGTGTATTGTGCATCCTAGATCAGTCTTGTTGATGGTAATGTTCAGTGTATTGTGCATCCTAGATCAGTCTTGTTGATGGTAATGTTTAATGTATTGTGCATCCTAGATCAGTCTTGTTGATGGTAATGTTTAGTGTATTGTGCATCCTAGATCAGTCTTGTTGATGGTAATGTTTAGTGTATTGTGCATCCTAGATCAGTCTTGTTGATGGTAATGTTTAATGTATTTGCATCCTAGATCAGTCTTGTTGATGGTAATGTTTAGTGTATTGTGCATCCTAGATCAGTCTTGTTGATGGTAATGTTTAGTGTATTGTGCATCCCAGATCAGTCTTGTTGATGGTAATGTTTAGTGTATTGTGCATCCTAGATCAGTCTTGTTGATGGTAATGTTTAATGTATTGTGCATCCTAGATCAGTCTTGTTGATGGTAATGTTTAGTGTATTGTGCATCCTAGATCAGTCTTGTTGATGGTAATGTTTAGTGTATTGTGCATCCTAAATCAGTCTTGTTGATGGTAATGTTCAGTGTATTGTGCATCCTAGATCAGTCTTGTTGATGGTAATGTTTAGTATATTGTGCATCCTAAATCAGTCTTGTTGATGGTAATGTTCAGTGTATTGTGCATCCTAAATCAGTCTTGTTGATGGTAATGTTCAGTGTATTGTGCATCTAAGATCTATCCTGTTGACGGTAATGTCTAGTTAATTGTGCACCCTAGATCCATTCTTTTAACGGCAATGTCTAGTTTATTGTTGCTAGAGTGCTTGGGGTTCTAGAATCGGAGTCAAGACGAATTGTTTTTTAGTGGTCTTCCCTTCGTTATTAAATTTAGTAACAAAAATTAATACTGTTCGGGGCTGAGGGAATCAGTAAGTCCCTGTTCTGTACACTACAGAATTTGGAGGATATGAAATGTTATCCTACCTGAGCTTATTTCAAAGCATAGTGTTATCTAACCCACGGATGCCATCCACAAAACACGATTAACACACGAGTATCTAAGAGAGAGTAAATATTTAAAATACCGACACGATGGATACAGACACAAATCCATTTATTCAAAGGCAGTATAATGCGATCCTTTACTGATTACGTTTCGCCCACACAGGGAACTTTATCAAGTCAGAAACACCCTAGTGCATCTATGGAGGCAAGAAAGAGGAATGTATTAGAATATAGTGATATCAACACTCTTATAAGGGTGTGAGCATAGGTTTTAAACGTTGTAGCGAAGAAGAGGCTGATGGTAGTGGAAATGTCGTGTCCGAGTGCAGTTTGTGATGTATATATAATGCAGCGAATTCGTAGCTTCGAAGTATTATAAAGAGGACTGAGGAGGTGCTATTGAGGTGCTTTGGACATTTAGAGAGGATGGGGAAAATAGGATGACTTGGAGGATGTATAAATCCAAAGTCGATGGATGGTAGAGTAGGGATCGTCCTAGGAAAGGTTGGAGAAATTAAAGGAGGATTTGTGTGTGAGCGACTTGGATATCAGCAGGTGTGTTAGATAGGAGTGAGTGAGGCAGGTGGTTTTATGATCTGATGTGTTATTGAAGTGTTAACAAAGTAACATTAATGAAAGGATTCAGAAAAACCAGTTAGGTGAAGTTGAGTCCAGGAGGTGGGAAATACAGTGCCTACACTCTGAAGCAGGGCTGGGGATATTGTAATTTGGAAGGCTGTGTGAGCTGTTATGTCGGCTTCTTTCAAGACAATGGAGTAATGATGGTGAAATTCTTTCTTCTTTTTCGGGCCACCTTTCCTCGGTGGGAGACGGCTGGTTTGGTTAGTACCTGAATTGCTGAAGAAAATTCGTGGGTGCAAATGGTTGGTTTTAAGAAGGGCTTTCCTAGTACTGACTAGGCCTGCTGCAATGTTCCTTTATTCTTATGATCTTAGTCAATAGTTGATAGTTAATTGTACTTCTCCCATACATTCTGAGGATGGTCGTAAACTTTTTGTACTCCCATATCCATACTGTACACGATAACCTAAGAGCCTTTGAATACAAAGCAAAATTTACCAACTTCCAAGATGCTGCTCTGGATGTGAAAACCTCCGTGATCATTTTAATAATAAAAGAGAAGTGTTGGTCAGTGAGTTACTCGTAAAAAGTCTCGTCACTGTCAAGAATGGAATATTGAAGTTGAAAGACATCAGAGACGGGGGGAAAAACTAATGGCCGATGAGAACTCGAGAGATGCTGGGTTAACAGCTGTAGAATAAATGGAAAGAGTCATGAAGGGAATACTCGACCGTCTTCACAGAGAAATAGATGAGTGGGTTTGCTCGTTTACACAACACTGACGTCAAGTCTGGGTTCATTCTCGATGTTGGTGGACTGTGTTACGGTGCCGTCAGTAACGACCTAAGAAGTGAGAAAATTTGGGCGAATTGTACAGCTGTGATATTCATGGATAACAGCTATATGAAGAAATTTTGGATTGCAGAAGTTGCTATCAAGTTGGACCAACATGAAAATATCAAGACCTAAAGAGCTTCTTGAATATATTGTTCAGTATGGAGATGAGAGAGTCTTTCCCTATCATCACTGATATTGTTCAGTGTGGAGATGAGTGAGTCACTCCCTATCATCACTCTGATATTGTTCAGTGTGGAGATGAGAGAGTCTTTCCCTATCATCACTGATATTGTTCAGTGTGAAGATGAGAGAGTCTTTCCCTATCATCACTCTGATATTGTTCAGTGTGAAGATGAGAGAGTCTTTCCCTATCATCACTCTGATATTGTTCAGTGTGGAGATGAGAGAGTCTTTCCCTATCATCACTCTGATATTGTTCAGTGTGGAGATGAGAGAGTCATTCCCTATCATCACTCTGATATTGTTCAGTGTGAAGATGAGAGAGTCTTTCCCTATCATCACTCTGATATTGTTCAGTGTGGAGATGAGAGAGTCTTTCCTATCATCACTCTGATATTGTTCAGTGTGAAGATGAGAGAGTCTTTCCCTATCATCACTCTGATATTGTTCAGTGTGGAGATGAGAGAGTCTTTCCCTATCATCACTCTGATATTGTTCAGTGTGAAGATGAGAGAGTCTTTCCCTATCATCACTCTGATATTGTTCAGTGTGGAGATGAGAGAGTCTTTCCCTATCATCACTCTGATATTGTTCAGTGTGGAGATGAGAGAATCTTTCCCTATCATCACTCTGATATTGTTCAGTGTGGAGATGAGAGAGTCTTTCCCTATCATCACTCTGATATTGTTCAGTGTGGAGATGAGAGAGTCTTTCCCTATCATCACTCAGATACTGTTCAGTGTGGAGATGAGAGAGTCTTTCCCTATCATCACTCTGATACTGTTCAGTGTGGAGATGAGAGAATCTTTCCCTATCATCACTCTGATATTGTTCAGTGTGGAGATGAGAGAGTCATTCCCTATCATCACTCTGATACTGTTCAGTGTGGAGATGAGAGAATCTTTCCCTATCATCACTCTGATATTGTTCAGTGTGGAGATGAGAGAATCTTTCCCTATCATCACTCTGATATTGTTCAGTGTGGAGATGAGAGAATCTTTCCCTATCATCACTCTGATATTGTTCAGTGTGGAGATGAGAGAATCTTTCCTATCACCCACTCTGATACTGTTCAGTGTGGAGATGAGAGAATCTTTCCCTATCATCACTCTGATATTGTTCAGTGTGGAGATGAGAGAGTCTTTCCCTATCATCACAGTGATATTCGGATAGTGTTAACCATCACACTTTCCATCACCAGCTGTAAAAGATCATTCAGCAAGTTAAAACTAATACTTTCATATCTGAGAGCCTCCATGAGTCAAGGTAGACTCTATGATCTTGTTCTGCTAAGTCTAGAGAGAGAAGAAACTGACAAAAAAATTAATTTCAGCCCATCATTGACGAATCTGCAAATCTGAAAATTACGCCAGGAAAGTGCTGGTGTAATTTTCATGTAGTGCCATATATTATTAATTAAAAGATTAACGAGCTTGGTTTCTATTTTTGATCTTATTTTATGGTAAATTTATCTAAAAGATGAGTGCCAGATGTTTTGACTGGGGCACAATTTCAGTGTCTGCCATAGGTGCTATTTTCCGTAGATGCGCCCCTAGCACTGGCACTGTTGTAGTCAGAGTACACACTCAAACATGAGTACTGGCACTATTGTACTCAGAATACACACTCCACCTTGATTACTGACACTGTTGTACTCAGTGTGCACACTCCACCACGAGTACTAACCCTGTTGTACTCAGTACACATACTCCATCAAGAGTACCGACACTTATACTCAGTGTATACACTCCACCACGAGTACTAACCCTATTGTACTCAGTGTATACACTCCATCACGAGTACTAACACTGTTGTACTCAGTACACATATTCCATCAAGAGTACCGACACTGTTGTACTCAGTACACATACTCCACCAAGAGTACCAACACTGTTGTTCTCAGTACACATACTCCACCAAGAGTACCAACACTGTTGTACTCAGTACACATACTCCACCAAGAGTACCGACACTGTTGTACTCAGTACACATACTCCACCAAGAGTACCGACACTGTTGTTCTCAGTACACATACTCCACCAAGAGTACCGACACTGTTGTACTCAGTACACATGCTCCACCAAGACTACCGACACTGTTGTACTCAGTACATATACTCCACCAAGAGTACCGACACTGCTGTACTCAGTACACATACTCCACCAAGAGTACCGACACTGTTGTTCTCAGTACACATACTCCACCAAGAGTACCGACACTGTTGTTCTCAGTACACATACTCCACCAAGAGTACCGACACTGCTGTACTCAGTACACATACTCCACCAAGAGTACCGACACTGTTGTACTCAGTACACATACTCCACCAAGAGTACCGACACTATTGTACTCAGTACACATACTCCACCAAGAGTACCAACACTGTTGTACTCAGTACACATACTCCGCCAAGAGTACCGACACTGTTGTTCTCAGTACACATACTCCACCAAGAGTACCGACACTGTTGTACTCAGTACACATACTCAACCAAGAGTACCGACACTGTTGTACTCAGTACACATACTCCACCAAGAGTACCGGCACTGTTGTTCTCAGTACACATACTCCACCAAGAGTACCGACACTGTTGTTCTCAGTACACATACTTCACCAAGAGTACCGACACTGTTGTACTCAGTACACATACTCCACCAAGTGTACCGACACTGTTGTACTCAGTACACATACTCCACCAAGAGTACCAACACTGTTGTACTCAGTACACATACTCCACCAAGAGTACCGACACTGTTGTTCTCAGTACACATACTCCACCAAGAGTACCAACACTGTTGTACTCAGTACACATACTCCACCAAGAGTACCGACACTGTTGTAAATCAGTACACATAACTCCACCAAGAGTACCGACACTGTTGTACTCAGTACACATACTCCACCAAGAGTACCCAACAAATGTTGTACTCAGTACACATACTCCACGAAGAGTACCGACACTGTTGTACTCAGTACACATACTCCACCAAGAGTACCGACACTGTTGTACTCAGTACACATACTCCACCAAGAGTACCGACACTGTTGTACTCAGTACACATACTCCACCAAGAGTACCGACACTGTTGTTCTCAGTACACATACTCCACCAAGAGTACCGACACTTGTTCTCAGTACACATACTCCACCAAGAGTACCGACACTGTTGTACTCAGTACACATACTCCACCAAGAGTACCAACACTGTTGTACTCAGTACACATACTCCACCAAGAGTACCAACACTGCTGTACTCAGTACACATACTCCACAAAGAGTACCAACACTGGTGTACTCAGTACACATACTCCACCAAGAGTACCAACACTGCTGTACTCAGTACACATACTCCACCAAGAGTACCGACACTGCTGTACTCAGTACACATACTCCACCAAGAGTACCAACACTGCTGTACTCAGTACACATATTCCACCAAGAGTACCGACACTGCTGTACTCAGTACACATACTCCACCAAGAGTACCGACACTGCTGTACTCAGTACACATACTCCACCAAGAGTACAGACACTGTTGTACTCAGTACACATACTCCACCAAGAGTACCGACACTATTGTACTCAGTACACATACTCCACCAAGGGTACCAACGCTGTTGTACTCAGTACACATACTCCGCCAAGAGTACCGACACTGTTGTTCTCAGTACACATACTCCACCAAGAGTACCGACACTGTTGTACTCAGTACACATACTCAACCAAGAGTACCGACACTGTTGTACTCAGTACACATACTCCACCAAGAGTACCGGGACTGTTGTTCTCAGTACACATACTCCACCAAGAGTACCGACACTGTTGTTCTCAGTACACATACTTCACCAAGAGTACCGACACTGTTTTACTCAGTACACATACTCCACCAAGTGTACCGACACTGTTGAACTCAGTACACATACTCCACCAAGAGTACCAACACTGTTGTACTCAGTACACATACTCCACCAAGAGTACCAACACTGTTGTACTCAGTACACATACTCCACCAAGAGTACCCACACTGTTGTACTCAGTACACATACTACCACCAAGAGTACCGACACTGTTGTACTCAGTACACATACTCCACCAAGAGTACCAACACTGTTGTACTCAGTACACATACTCCACGAAGAGTACCGACACTGTTGTACTCAGTACACATACTCCACCAAGAGTACCGACAAATGTTGTACTCAGTACACATACTCCACCAAGAGTACCGACACTGTTGTACTCAGTACACATACTCCACCAAGAGTACCGACACTGTTGTTCTCAGTACACATACTCCACCAAGAGTACCGACACTGTTGTTCTCAGTACACATACTCCACCAAGAGTACCGACACTGTTGTACTCAGTACACATACTCCACCAAGAGTACCAACACTGTTGTACTCAGTACACACACTCCACCAAGAGTACCGACACTGTTGTTCTCAGTACACATACTCCACCAAGAGTACCAACACTGTTGTACTCAATACACATACTCCACCAAGATTACCGACACTGTTTTACTCAGTACACATACTCCACCAAGAGTACCGACACTGTTGTACTCAGTACACATACTCCACCAAGAGTACCGACACTGTTGTACTCAGTACACATACTCCACCAAGAGTACCGACACTGTTCTTCTCAGTACACATACTCCACCAAGAGTACCGACACTGTTCTTCTCAGTACACATACTCCACCAAGAGTACCGACACTGTTGTTCTCAGTACACATACTCCACCAAGAGTACGACAACTGCTGTACTCAGTACACATACTCCACCAAGAGTACCGACACTGTTGTCTCAGTACACATACTCCACCAAGAGTACCGACACTGTTGTTCTCAGTACACATACTCCACCAAGAGTACCGACACTGTTGTTCTCAGTACACATACTCCACCAAGAGTACCGACACTGCTGTACTCAGTACACATACTCCACCAAGAGTACCGACCCCTGTTGTTCTCAGTACACATACTCCACCAAGAGTACCGACCTGTTGCTCTCAGTACACATACTCCACCAAGAGTACCGACACTGTTGTTCTCAGTACAAAATACCCACCAAGAGTACCGACACTGTTTTTCTCCAGTACACATACTCCACCAAGAGTACCGACACTGCTGTACTCATACACATACTCCACCAAGAATACCGACACTGTTGTTTCTCAGTACAAAATACTCCACCAAGAGTACCGGACACTGTTGTTCTCAGTACACATACTCCACCAAGAGTACCAACACTGTTTTTACTCAGTACACATACTCCACCAAGAGTACCAACACTGTTGTACTCCCGTACACATACTCCACCAAGATACCAACACTGTTGACTCAGTAACAAAACTCCACCAAGAGTACCAACACTGTTGTACTTAGTACACATACTCCACCAAGAGTACCAACACTGTTATACTCAGTACACATACTCCACAAAGAGTACCAACACTGCTGTACTCAGTACACATACTCCACCAAGAGTACAAAACTGCTGTA
>NC_069404.1:22724231-22801731 GCF_026875155.1 Cherax quadricarinatus
GAAAAAAGGATACTGACTAATTGTTACGAAAACCAGTAACGGGCTGGATGCTAGAAGGGCAGCCCTTTTAGTTTCCTGGAGATCTTAAAGTTTTAAAATCGCTTTTTTTTGTAAAAATTACAATTAGCTTGAAGGGAAAAGTTGATAGTAGGGATAACTCGAAACCCCCCTTTTTCGTTGCAGATTGAGGGGCTTAGAGAACACTTATCATTGTTGATGGGTAAAAAGAGAGCTATAAATTTTGACTTTTTCTGCATTAACATGAGGCTAAAAGAATTTTATCCGTTAAGAAATTAAATCAAAAGAAATAATGGATGAATAATGGCGAATTCTATGGGGCATAAAAAAGGAATTACAGGCGAAAAAAGAGGTAGGGTCTCTTTGAATCAGTTATTGACTTTAAGAGGGACTTAAAAAGGGGATAAGAAAAGCTAAAGGACTATGAAATTTAAGTTGCTAGGGATCAAAAAAACCCCAAAAAGTTTTTTCCGGTATATAGAACAAAAGTCAGAATAAGACAGGTCCCTTAAAAAAAAACTATGGGCATCTTCTGACAAGGAGAATGAATGTGTCGATTTTAAATAATTATTTTCTTGGTTTTTAACGGGAAGACATATAAAAATTCCAAATTTAATTTTTTATAGTGGGCCAGAAAAGATAAATTAGAAACATCACTCCTAGTGAAATGGTTGGAAGCAGATGAGACTAAGAAAAAAAGCACCGGGCCCTGATGAGTTTTTTTTAAAGGGGTTCTTAAGGAATGCAAAAGGGAACTCTGTGAACCTTTAAACAAACTTTTTAATTTATCTCTTCAAACAGGTGTAGGCTGATATGGGAAATTTGGCTAAGTAATTCCTTTTTTTAAAACAGGGGAATGTCGTTACCTAAATTACCGCCCCAAAAAGTAACCTCAATTGTAGGGAAATTACTAGGTCAATTATAGCGAGATTAAAAGAAGCCCTTCGATAAGCAACTTGATTAAAGATACTCGCATGGGTTCACAAGAGGTCGGTCTTGTCTAACTAATTTTTTAACTTTCTTCAGTAAACTTTTGGGGTGTTGACCCGATAAAAAGGTTTTATATTTTTTTGATTTTAGTAAGGCTTTTGTTGGTTCCGACAAAAAACTGTTAAAGAAAGTGGCAGCTCTGCCTTGGGGAAAAAAGCTTCTAATCAAAATCTGGCTCACAGACAGGAAGCGAGGTGTCCATAAAAGGGGTTAAATCGAGGGGGATCTGTAAAAAGTGGCGTTCCACAGGGTCAGTTTGGGCCCCTTGGGTTTATAATATAATCAATGACTTGATGAGGGGAAATTTTAGTGAATGAGCAAATTCGCCGTGACACAAAGATAGTAGGAAATTGATTAAACGTAACGTTAGGGAAATTCAGGAGGTTTTTAAAACAAACTATTTCTCGGTCAGAAAAGTGGCAGTGCTTTCAACGTAATAAATGCAAGGTTCGAAGCTGGGGGAGTGTCCAAAACCATACCTTATAAGTAAAGACGTAAAATTTGGCCAACGATTGCAAAAGGACTTGGGGGTTATGGTGGCAGAAACCCTTAACGGGGCCATCAGATTGCGAAAAGGATTTGGGGGGTTATGGTGAGCAGCAACCTTAAAAAAAGCCAAATGCCTAAGCGTAGTAATAAGGCAAATAAATTACGGGGGTTTTATATCAAGAAGTGAAAGCCAAAAGTCCAGGGCTACTGCGCTTATACATCATTAGAAAGGCCTCACCTAGATTATGCAGCTCAATTTGGTCTCCATATTACGAGGGACAAAATTCTTTTAGAAAACTTCAGCGTAGGATGCTAAATTAATACTTTGCTTTTGAAATTTTCCTTATGAAGAAAGATTGAAGACTCTTAGTTACTTTCACTTGTTAGCGAAGAATGGGGGGAGACCGATCGAATGTATAAGTGAAAGATAGGTTTAATAAAGGGGATATTAAAAAGGCTTGAGGATATCTTCCAAAGAAAACCCCGCTAATGGTTTAAATTAGAAAAGTTTAGATTTAGAAAGGAACAGGAAAGTTTGGGTTTGGAAAAGGGGTAGTTGATGATGGAACGTCTCCCTTTAATGGTTTTTTGGGGCTGGTTTTGGGTGTTTCAAATTTAGGCGGGTAAGTAAGAGTGGGAGGGGTTGGATTTTGAGTGGGTCTTGCACTCAAGCTTATTTCTTGGGTAGCATTGAAAATTGGGTTGGTCAAATGTTTTGTTAGTGGGATGGGAATTCAAAGGACCTGCCCGTAGGGCCAAAAATGCCGCTGCGTGTTCTCCTTTTTATGTTTTTTATGTACTCATTCTCCTTTTGTTTTTCAAGTTTTCCCAAAGTATGGACGATGAAGCCATGTGTGGCGAAAGTTTCCTCAATAAAGATCCCAGAGTTTCACTGTGTTAATTTAACAATTTTTATGAAGAACTCAGTAAATTTGTCGGGAAAAAGCGACCTCTCTTGAACCCTTTCTTCAAGGGGGCTTCAATAATGTCACTATAATCGATTTAAACTTGCCATTTTTAGACGTCAGGTTAGTGGGTGGTAATTTGAAGGAGTGGACTTTTTGATTTGAAATTGGGAACCCTTTTATTTAAAAGGGGGAGGGGGTTAAAGTGAATGGTGTAGTCCTTCTTGCATTTTTGCCTTTTTAAATTTCACAGGCCCGGGGGTTTTTTTTGGAAACGTTTTTAAAATGGGACATCCTTTACACTTAAAAATTAAAAAAACAATAAAAAAATCTCCCTCCCCGGTCATGTGGTTCAGTCCTTTAAAAATTTGAACAGAATCGGCATATGAAAGGGGAAAAGGCTTATAAAACTAAGGGGATGAGCAGTGAGGTGGGTAATTTGTCCAAATTGGAGTAGGTCTCCCAAATTTGGAGGGCAAGGAAAAACCCCGATTAAATCCAAGAAGGTTTCAGTGTCCCAAGGATTTGTAGATGAATGGTTCAAAAGAACGACCACGTTGTTTAAATTAGCACATGTTTACAAAAACCTTGGGTATGAAGTTTAGACATTTTGCAACATATGGAAATCTTTATTCGGAAAAAGTTTCGCCCAAACAGTGGCTTTATCATCCGATACAAAGTAGAAAGGCGTAAGAGAGGAGGGGTTTGAGGTAATCGTCCCACGGAGTCGATGTGTTCAGTCCATCAATCTTGTAAGTTACGCATGGGGCCCAGACGTGGCTTATAACTGTAGGGGGGGAAACGAAGAGGAGGAGGTGGGGTCTAGTGGACCCTCCCAGTCGAAGTAGGTCTTCGTCCAAAGGTTGGGAAAGTGTTAAGAATTCTTTGTAAAAAGATCCCATGATGCTGCAGTGTCAGCAGTTGTGGAATGGGTTTTAAAACGACAATTGAAGATTGAGACACTTTGCAAAATTGGGGGAAACTTTTTTCAGGAAACGTTTCGCCAAGAGTGGCTTCATCTCCGATACAAGTAGAAAGGCGTAAGGGAGGAGGGTTTGGGTAATAGCCCCTCAGCCTGGGTCGTGTGTTCAGCCCATAAATTTGTAGAGTGAAAAGAAAGGGCCGTAGACGTGGCTTATATACTGAGTGAGGTGAAGGAAGCAGGGGGAAAAGGGTGAGGTCATAGTGGTCCACCCACTGTCGAAGAGGTTTTCGTCCAAAGGTTGGAAAGTGTTGAAGTTTTTCTTTGTAAAAAGACCCCCATGATGTGCTCTGTAATTGAGGGACTAAACACATCGCTCCAGGCGAGGGACTGTTACCTCAAACTCCCCTTCCCTTTGCCCTTTTTACTTTTATCGGACTGATGAAGCCATGCTTGGCGAAACGTTTCCTAAAAAATTCCCCTAGTTGCATAAATGTCTCAATCTTCAAAATTGTCGGTTTTTTAAAACCATTCATCACAACTGCTGACACTGCAGCATATGGGATTTTGTTACAAAGAATTCTTAACCCTTGTCCAACCTTTGGACGAAGACCTACTTGCTGTGGTGGTACCACTATGCCCTACCTCCTCCTGCTTCCTTCACCTCACTACGTATAAAAGACGTCTACGGCCCTAGTGTAACTCACAAGATTGATGGACTGAACACCCCGATCCGGGCGGGGGGACTGATTACCCCAAACTCCCCTCTCCTTACGCCTTTCTACTTTTTCGGACTTAGGGGAAAACCCATGCTTGGCGAAACGTTTCCTGGAAAAGTTCCCCTAGTTCAAAAGGTCTAAATTTAAAATTGTGGGTTTTTTCAAACCTTTATCACAACTCTTGGGTATCTTTATTCGGGAAACGTTTCCCCCAACAGTGGGTTATATCCTTTTCTTCTTTTTTCTCTGTGTATGGTGAAATTAAGACAATGTGCAAACACGGGGTATCTTTATTGTGACGTTTCGTCACCAGGGGCTTTATCAATAAAATTCTGGGGACAAATTGAAGACTTAGAACTATGTAAGAAGTGGGGTAATAGCCCCCAAACCCTAGGAGAGGTGCGAACAGCCCCACATCGTGGAATTCAAAGCAGAAAAGCAAGGAGCCGGGCGCTTATTAGTAAGTCAGGTGTAGCAGACGAGGGCATAGTCACTGGCAGGCGGGATTCCCAGTGGAAGAGGGCCTTCCCAAAAGTGGCTTAGTAGTGTTGCGTGTCGTGAAGGTTTATGTATATGTCCTCAGAATCAAGATTCCATGATGTTGCATGTCTGACAAGTTGTATGAGAATGGTATATAATAACGATAAGATGAAATTAAGACACATGTGCAACATCTGGGTATCTTTATTGTAGACGTTTCGCCATCCAGTGGCTTTATCAATACAAATTCCAGGACATAACTTGAAGACAGTAGGACTATATACAGAAGATGAGGTAATTAGTCCCTCAACCTTGGAGAAGGTGCGAAGAGCACCGTAGTCGTGGAGATTCTGAAGCAGAAACGTATGTATGTATAATGTTCGCCAAGACCATAGTCTTCGCACGGGTCTCAATCTTGCGATGACCCGTCTCTGGCTCCCGAGGGAGAAAGGTTTCTACAGTGATGCGACGTATGCTGCTCAAGCACTCTTCTTGTCGGTTCAACTGGTGCATCTCATAAGCGACAACACCATATGTACTCCTAACTGTGGACACTAGCGAGGAGGAGGATATGTCGTTATCACAGGTAACAGCTTGTCTGGTTCGTTGACTCCATGGTACACTAGTGTGGCCGCAGTCATCTCTGGGTCCTTTTCGGGAGGGAATATCACTCCTAGTTGCCTGCGGAGTGTGTTAGGGGCCGCTGGACAACGTGCTGACAGTACTGGCACATCTCCTCAGCCTTGTCTACCATCATCTTGGCTGTGCGAAAGCCCAAACGAAGCCGATGGTTGGCGGTACACTGCGCTCTGAACCAGCTTCTATCATATGGAGGGTGTTCTCCCTGAGTCGCTGCTCGGTACACTGTTGAGATGGGGTATCACCTAAGACCTCCCCCATAAGTTTCATGGCTCTGGCAGCCACCAGTTTGGTCTGTCGTAGGCTGATTGGGACAGTAATCCCAACATGTAAAAAAGTCTGTTGCTCCCTTGGCTGCATCATCTGCCGCCTCATTTCCCGGATGCCAGCATGGCTGGGGATCCAGTTAAATGTCGATCTGTTACCCTGAACTTCTAAGGCTGTCATTATCCCTCAGGATCGAGTGATGAGGTGAACATTGTCCTGTGGTTGAGGAGGGGAGAGGGCATTGATTGCAGAGGTTGAATCAACATGTATGGACAGGTCGGAGTCGATGTCGTAGGGCATGGGGACAATGCCTGCTGAATCGCCACCAGTCAGCTTGAAGGATCGTGCAGTGGTCAGGGAGTCGCCAGCCTTGTGTGTGACCATTGTGGTACAGTCCAGCTGCTGCTCTCTTCCTGTCAGGGTTGACAGAACCATCTGTGAAATACACTGCACATGTGCCTCCCTCTGCCAGTGCCATGCTTGTCTCAGCATGATTGCTGAGGGTGTCTTGACTGCAGAGACGCTTAGAGAGGGTAGCTGCATGATGCAAACTGGGCCCTGGATCTGGGCGCCAGGGAGGTGGTGGATGGTACCCAGCAACAGGAAGGTCACAACTGCTTCCGCCCAGCAGCACAAAACAAACGAATCCTGGTGTAGTCCGTGAAGAGTGTGGGATCTTGTGCCATGGTTGTCAATATCCGTCTCCTTAGTGGGGTACCTTGCTTGCCGGTGCAGAATCGTGGCCACTTTTTTAGGCGTTTATGTATCTTACTCTGTCAGCCAAGGAAGGAAGCCGGGCCTCAGATCTGAGACATACTTTTGTTGGTCCAAATGGGGGCCCCAAGCATAGTTCTTATCGCCTGATTTTGTACGACCTCTACCCTTTGCCTGCTCTGCGGGAAGAGATGAGCTAACGCCGGTGCACCGTAGTCAATGAGCGAGCTTTATAGCTTGTATATAGTAAAAGCGAAGTACATCTTTGTTTTGCCCCTGCACTGTGCCTCGTCATGGCTCTCATGGCGTTGAGTCTGAGTAGAGCACGTGACCGGGACATACTTGGCCTGTTTCCGAAAAGGTCAGTTTTTTTATCAATGTAGATTCCCAAGTACAGGTAGGAGCCTGTCCACTCAAGTTCTATATCCTGAATACGTAATCGGGTTCACAGGATCTAGTCCTTGAACATCATTGCAAGAGATTTCTCGGCCGAGATCTTGAGGCTTAGTTCCTTGCAAGACTGCGTAATTATGGTCCAAAGCTCTCTGTCCCTGTCGTTCTAAATTGCCTTTCCCATTCACTACGATGAAAGATCATCAGCTAGCTGAGGGCTGTGTACCACTGTGAAAGGGAAGGCTCACAAGTTCCTGCATAAGGATGTTAAACAGGGTAGGACTGAGCACACCTCCTTGTGTCATGAAAGCTGACACAGGCCTGCCTGCCCCTAAGGTAGGACTCGATCCAGGCCAGGAGGCGTCCTTTGATTCCCTTCCGAGCTAGTATTGCCAGAATTGCTGTGTGGTGGCAGCTCTAATGCCTTTTCAACGTCGAGGTAGACGACGATACTAGGTTTTTTATTACTATCAGCAATCTGGCTTAGTAGAGTTGTTATGCACTCTGCTGTACCCACTCCTTTGGTGAAGCCAAATATGTGATGATGAGAGGGTCCAAGTTTCCATAGGAGGCGGTTTAACACCATCCTCCAGCAGTCTTGGCTAAGCAGTGGTCAGCGATATGGGTCTATACTGCCTGGGTTTCCCTTTGGGGTTTGGAATTGGTACGATGGTAGCTTTCTTCCCCAAATGCTGGGAGTGTCCTGGCCCTCCACGACTTGTTAAAGACGTCTAGTATGGCCTCCCATCCACTCTGCCCAGCCCGTGCAATCATGGAGTATGTAACACCATCGATTCCCGGGGCAGTGTCACCTGTGTTCTTAATGGCACGTCGGAGTTCCAAGTCCGTGAGGTCTTCATCAGTCACATCTTCTGACTCACATGCAGCTTGTATCGTTTGTGGCGCTGTGGCAGAAGATCCGTCTGTATATTCCGGATGTCCTGTGGGAGCTGAGTGGAGGCTCCCTGGAAGTGAAAAGCTCCACTAGTTTCTCAGCTTCCTGGGCTGGGTTTTGGGTGTGCTGGTGGCCTCGGTTTGCTCTTGCCAGTTGCTATGTTTAGCTTGCCCATATCTCAGATAAAGTGGTGTGATGCCCGAATGTTGAGCACCACTCCAGCCATTTCTCAGTTTTTACTCTGAGAGAGACTCTGCGGGCATGCTGCCCCAAAAGGCTCTCAGAGTATTCCTGTTCTCTGCCGTAGGGTTACGCCTGTATAGCTTCCCTAAAAGAGTTGATGCGGTGGTTCTGCTCCCGCACCTCGTCGTTGTAGAACCACCAGTCTCTTTTGTGAGTGCGTCCTGCGGACTTCTTTGGAATTGCGCACTCTGTTGCTGGGAGAGAAACAGTGATTAGCTCCTGTTCAGCCGTATCACAGTCTTCAGATAGAGAGTATGTGGACCACCAGTCATGAAGATAATCCTGGAACACCTTTTCCCGTTGGCCCCCTTTACGTCCCATCTAGGAGGGAGCACAATGTGGGGGGCCCGTTTATGTTGAAGGTGGTGAAACACTGCAAAGTGGTCACTGACAAGGTGAGGATGAGTTTCCCATGTGGCTTCTGCTGCGAGTTGTCTTGACCCGAAGGTAAGGTCGAGGCAGCTACCCCAAAAGGTGTGTGGGGTCTCATTGTTTAGCAACTTTACCTCTGGAATATCGTGTAGGAGCATTGCTATGTGTCTGCCAGCAGCATTGGTTGCTGAGTGAGAGTGCAGAATAGGGTGATGAGCGTTGAAATCTCCACCCACAATAATACACTCAGTGCGTGCTAGTGCGAGGAGCTCTGCAATGTCGAGGGTGTGTCTTGGGTTCTTGTAGATGTTATAGATGGTAATGGGCGCCCCAGGTATGTGCACAAGGATGGCCAGTACCTCGACATCCTCCCCACAGTCCACAGGGTTGGCTATAACCTCATGAGGTATTGTATTGGATACAAATACAGCTGTCCCTCTGCAGAAACAAGGAGCCTGGCGCTTATATAGTAACGTCAGATGTAGCAGACGAGGGCATAGTCACTGGTAGGCGGGATTCCCCAGTGGAAGTAGGTCCTTCCCAAAGAGATGGGTTACTAGTAGTAGTCGTAGTCGTGAAGGTTATGTATATGTCCTCAGAATCAAGATTCCATGATGTTGCAGTGTCTGACAAGTTGTGTAAGAATGGTATATAATACCGACAAGATGAAATTAAGACACATGTGCAACATCTGGGTATCTTCACTTATGTCCTAGAATTTGTATTGATAAAGCCACTGGATGGCGAAACGTCTACAATAAAGATACCCAGATGTTGCACACGTGTCTTAATTTCATCTTGTCGGTATTATATACCATTCTTACACTCCTGTGTATGGACTTATGAAGCCACTGTGTGGCGAAACGTTTCCTTAATAAAGATACCCAAGAGTTACACATGTGTCTAATTTATCAACGTGTCGGTTCTGTGAACCATTCATCTACATTTCTTAAGTACCCTGGAAAACAACTCGTCGGGTCCCGGGGACTTATTTTGCTTCATTTTGTCTATCTGTTTGATAACCATGTCCCTCGTGACAGTAATATTAGTTAATTTGAATTCATCGGGAACTGAGTAATTGTTAATTTCTGGAATCTCATTAATGTCTTCCTGTGTAAAAACCAAAAAAAATAGTCATTAAATATGGAACACATTTCCAGTTCGTGATCCGTCAGCTGTCCATTCCCAATTTTCAGAGGTCCTACTTTTTCCTTCACTTTCGACCTATACACTTGAAAGAACCCCTTTGGATTGATCTTTGATTCATTAGCAACTCTAATTTCATAATCACTTTTAGCCTTTCTAATCCCCTTTCTTACTTCTCTCTTCAAGCTGAACATATTGGTCAGTAAGGTTAACCTCTCCTCTTCTGATGAGCCTATAAATTCCCATTTTCTCCCCTAATAAATGCTTTAGCCTCCTGTTAACACATTTGGGATCGTTATTATTAGACCTAATTTCTCTCTGGGGACTGTATATACTCTGAGCACGGTGTACATTATTCAGAAAAAAATCATAAACGCAGATCCCATCGTATTGATACATATGATCATCGTCAATAATATCATTTGCCAAATAACCGCAATCGAGGAAGTGGTATGGTGATACCGACAAGATGTGGAAAAAGACACTTATGTACAGTTCAGGACATTTATTAAATGAAACGTTTCGCCACGAGTGGCTTCTTCAGTCCTAATACAGAGAAAACTAAGAAAACGTGTATATTTAGTGGCAGGAGTCAGGTGAAGAGACGCGTGGGTAGAGGTGGTAGTAGTAGTAGTAGTGGAACTAAGGAGGTGAGACGGATGGCTAGAGAGGGACCTGCTGACATCATGTAACAGCAGTTTCCAGAATGGGTAATATCCTGTTGATTAGCAATTTTGAGATACTGTAACTACGGGATTTTTGTTTTATAGTGTTACTGACAGCGATTAGTGCAGCTTCAATGCATTTTCTCTGTCTTAAGCCGTCTTCTTTAATCACTAGTTTAGCTTCATTGAATTTTATGAGGTGTCCAACATCGTCCCAATGTTGAACACGCGCGTTTTTTGCGGTCATCATTTCTGCAAGCGTTTTTGTCTTCGGCGATCCTAATGTCCAGAGATCTAGCTGTTTCCCCTACATATTCTTTGTCACACCCCCCACATGGTATAGTGTAAATTCCTGCACTTGTGCCAGAATCATGCTTGGGTTTTTGTATCAGGTTCCTAATAGTAGTGAAGAGCTGGTAGATATTTTAGCCAGTTTTCTGTCAAACATTTTTGAAACATTAGTGGCAACGTTGCTGACCGGTAAAACGATGTAACTTAGAGGCTTTTCTTCAGCTTGATTGATGTTGGTCTTGTTGAGGATACATGTCGCACGTTTCCTGCAGTCACGTATGACGTGTAGGGGAAAGTGTAGTGAACTAAAAGAGTTGGTGATGTATGTGCATTCTTCTTCGAGGAACTGCGGACTACTTAAGACGGAGAAAAGGCATTGAAGCTCCAGTAATCACTGTCAGTAACAATATAAAGCAAAAATCCGGTAGTTACAGTATCTCAAAATTACTAAAATTACTAAAATTACTAATGACCATTCTGGAAACTGCTGTTACATAATGTTAGCAGGTCCCTCTCTAGCCATCCGTCTCACCTACTTAGTTCCATTACTACTTCTACTACCACTTCTACCCACACGTCACTTCACCTGACTCCTGCCACAATATATATATATATATATTATAATATATATATATATATATATATATATATATATATATATATATATATAATAATATATATATATATATATATATATATATATATATATATATATATATATATATATATATATATATATATATATATATATGCGTTTTCTTAGTTTTCTCTGTATTACGACTGAAGAAACCACTCGTGGCGAAACGTTTCCTTTAATAAATATCCTGAACTGTACATAAGTGTCTTTTTCCACAACCCCAATCGAAATTAGACAGGTGTTCCCTAAGTCCACTGTAATCTGCAGAGCGAAAATCGGAGATTTTTACCATATTATCATTATTCTTGAATACCCAGTTAATGCTAAAAGTGATGGATTTGTGATCACTTGCACCAAGCTCTTCAGTGACCTCCAGATTATTTACGAGGTGTTCCTTATTTGACAAGACTAGGTCTAGCAAATTATTACCCCTGGTAGGCTCTCTTACACACTGCTTCAGAAAACAGTCCTGAGCTGTTTCCATAAAGTCACTGGACTCCAGATTACCGGTCAAAGAATTCCAGGCAATTTGACTGAAGTTAAAATCCCCTACTATCACTATGTTATTATGTCTAGAAGCCCTAACAATTTCGTCCCAAAGAAGTCTCCCTCTATCGTGATCCAAGCCTGGAGGTCGGTATATTACACCTAGAATTAGATTTTCTTGACCCTCCACGAACTCTACCCAAACAGACTCTGTTACTGCTCCATCTATTTTTATACCTGTTTTCATGCAACAATTAATATTTTCTTGAACATATAATGCAACTCCTCCCCCCTTCCCATTACATCTATCCACATGGAACAACGTAAACCCTTGAATACTACACTCAGCAATCATATCCCGACTCTTTAAATCATACCACGTTTCAGTTAATGCAATGACATCAAAGTTCCCAGCACATGATACCAAACGTAGTTCATTAATCTTTTTTCTTGACTTCGAATGTTAGCATAAAATTTACCATCATATGTTTTTTCTTCTGCACTTTTTTCCCTATTCATCTTTGTTTTTACACAATTTCTGAAATTATCATTACCCAGAGTTACTCCATGACAGTTATTATTAAGTTTCTTAATATCAGAGCATAAGTCAATATATCCATACTCATTATTCATCATTTCTAAACCCATACCTCTAACTAATCCTAGTTTAAAGTCCTAACAACCCATCAACTGAGCTAGAAAGGGAAAACCACCCCTACCCTGGATAAGTGAACCCCATCCCTGGCATACATGTCATTTCTGCCATAGAAGTTGTCCCAGTTGTCAATGAGTACCATTCTGTATTGCCTTGACAGTGTTTATCCAGCCAACAATTAATACCAATTGCTCTGGACAACCATTCATTACCAACACCTCTTCTTGGCAAAATGCCACATAAAACAGGGCGCCCCCCTTCTTCCAAATTTAAATGTCTATAGCTGTCCTGAACTTTCTAACTAAACCTCACTTTTTACGCTTGCCTACTCATTGCCTCCAGCACTGAGGCAGATAATAGGATTGATCCCATTACCGTTCATGATGTTGTCAAGCCGGCTAACAATATCCTCCATCCCAGCCCAAGAAAAGCAAACCCTCTGTCTCCTACTCCTATCCTTCAAGCAGAATGCCCTGTCCATGTATCTAACCTGGCTATCCCAACAACAAAAATTTCTTACTTTCCTTGGTGTCGTTCGTTGTGCATTATACTGACATTATACTGACATGTTAAACATTATACTGAAATTATACTATTCATTACACTGACATTATATTAACAGCATACTAGAATTATATTTTTCATACTAGCATTATAAAGACATTATGACATATGACTTTTATACTAACATTTACTGACATGCTAAAATTGTACTGACAAATTAATATAATGTTGACATACTGAAATATACTAACATTATACTGTTATTTATACTTACATGCTA
Organism: Cherax quadricarinatus; assembly: GCF_026875155.1. Taxonomy (NCBI): domain Eukaryota; kingdom Metazoa; phylum Arthropoda; class Malacostraca; order Decapoda; family Parastacidae; genus Cherax; species Cherax quadricarinatus. The sequence goes on from NC_069404.1 coordinate 22,736,942, forward strand.
AAATTATACAGACATACTGACATTATGTTGAAATCGTAAAATTTTATACTAACATTATCTGACATTAAAACACATTGTACAAAACATTGTACTAACATTGAAACTAACATTGTACTAACATTATACTGACAATTGTTCTGTCATATGCCGTCACCTTCACTTACACATATTACAATTCAAAAAATATTTCAAAACTTTTTTCATGAATTCTGATGATATTGTTCATTTTCTGTGTACTGATTTACAGCAGTGTCGGTACTTTTGGGTGGAGTATTTTGTACTGAGTACAACAGTGTAGGTACTCTTGGTGGGTATTTTTGTACTGAGTACAGCAGTGTCGGTACTCTTGGTGGAGTATGTGTACTGAGTACAACAGTGTTGGTACTCTTGGTGGAGTATGTGTACTGAGTACAGCAGTGTCGGTACTTTTGGGTTTGGAGTATGTGTACGGGAGTACAACAGTGTTGGTACTCTTGGTGGAGTATGTTTTACTGAGTACAACAGTGTTGGTACTCTTGGTGGAGTATGTTTTACTGGTACAACAGTGTCGGTACTCTTGGTGGGTATGTGTACTGAGTAAACAGTGTCGGTACTCTTGGTGGAGTATGTGAAACTGAGTACAACAGTGTTGGTACTCTTGGTGGGTATGTTACTGAGTACAACAGTGTTGGTACTTTGGGTGGGTATGTGTACTGAGTACAACAGTGTTGGTTTACTCTTGGTGGAGTATGTGTACTGAGTACAACAGTGTTGGTACTCTTGGTGGAGTATGTGTACTGAGTACAACAGTGTTGGTACTCTTGGTGGAGTATGTGTACTGAGTACAACAGTGTTGGTACTCTTGGTGGAGTATGTGTACTGAGAACAACAGTGTCGGTACTCTTGGTGGAGTATGTGTACTGAGTAAAAAACAGTGTTGGTACTCTTGGTGGAGTATGTGTACTGAGTACAACAGTTTTGGTATCGTACTGGAGTTTTATACACCGAGTACAACAGTGTCGGTACTCTTGATGGAATATGTGTATGAGTACAAACAGTGTTAGTACTCGTGGTGGAGTGTATACACTGAGTATAAGTGTCGGTACTCTTGATGGAGTATGTGTACTGAGTACAATAGGGTTAGTACTCGTGGTGGAGTGTATACACTGAGTATAAGTGTCGGTACTCTTGATGGAGTATGTGTACTGAGTACAACAGGGTTAGTACTGTAGATGAATGGTTCAGAGAACCGACATGTTGATAAATTAGACACATGTGCAACTTTTGGGGTATCTTTATTGAGGAAACGTTTCGCCACACAGTGGCTTCATCAGTCCATACGTAGGAGAAACTTGAAGAACAGGAGAAGAATGAGGTAATCAGTCCCTCAACCTTGAGTCGATGTGTTCGCCCATCAATCTTGAATAGAATACGGCATATCAGGGGAAAGAAGCAGCTTATAAACCTTTATGGCAGGAGAGGTGCAGCAGTCATAGGTCGGTCACATTTGTTCAATGTGGAAGTAGGTCGTGCCAAGAATTAGGAAGCGAAGAATTCCCAAGTATTAAAAATCCCAAGAAGTTGCAGTGTCTGACAGATTTGTAGATGAATGGTTCAGGAGAACCGACATGTTGATAAATTAGAACATGTGCAACTCTTGGGTATTTTTATTGAGGAAACGTTTCGCCACACAGTGGCTTCATCAGTCCTACGTAGGAGAAACTTGAAGAACAGGAGGAGAATGAGGTAATCATTTCCCCTCAACCTTGAGTCGATGTGTTCAGTCCATCAATCTTGAGTTAGAATACGGCAGATGAGCGGAGAAGCAGCTTATAAACCGTTATGGCAGGAGAGGTGCAGCGTCATAGGCGGTGTCACTTTTGCTAAAATGTGGAAGTAGGTCGTGCACAAGAATTAGGCAAGCGAGGATTCCTAAGTTTTAAGATCCCAAGAAGTTGCAGTGTCTGAAAAGTTTGTAGATGAATGGTTCAGAGAACCGACATGTTGATAAATTGAACATTAAAATGGTATAAATACCGACAGATTGTTAGGTAAGACAATATGCAACAATTAGGTATCTTTATTTTGAAAAAGTTTCGCCTACACAGTAGGCTTCTTCAGTCGAGTACAGAAAGTTGATAGAAGCAGAAGATACTTGAAGACGATGTAATCAGTCCATCACCTTGTTTCAGACAACGGAACAATGCTCTTCTCCAGACTGAGGGCTGACCCCCTCAAAACTTTAAGGGTGATGGACTGATTACATCGTCTTCAAGATTTTTCTGCTTCATCAACTTTTCTGTACTCGACTGAAGAAGCCTACTGTGAGGCGAAAAGTTTCGAAAAAAAGATACCTAACTGTTGCATATGTGTCTTACCTAACAATGTTGATAAATTAGGGCCAATGGGGACACCACCTATGACTGCTGCACCCCTCCTGCCTACGGTTTATAACAGCTTCTCAGCTCATATGCCGTATTCTTTCAAGATTGATGGACTGAACACATCGACTCAAGGTTGAGGGACTGATTACCTCATTCTCCCCCTGTTCTTCAAGTTTCTCCTAGTAAAGGACTGATGAAGCCACTGTGTGGCGAAACGTTTCCTCAATAAAGATACCCAAGAGTTGCACATGTGTCTAAAATTTTTCAGGGTTAGTATCGTGGTGGAGTGTGCACATGAGTACAAAAGGGTTTAGTAATCAAGGTGGAGTGTGTATATGAGTACAATAGTGCCCGTACTCATGTTTGAGTTTTGTACTCTGACTACAACAGTGCCCGTGCTAGGGGCGCATCTACGGAAAATAGCACCTATGGCGAGACACTGAAATTGTGCCCCAGTCAAAACATCTGGCACTCATCTTTTAGATAAATTTACCATAAATAAGATCAAAAATAGAAACCATGCTCGTTAATCTTTTAATTAATTATATATGGCACTACATGAAAATTACACCAGCACTTTCCTGGTTTAATTTTCAGATTTGCAGATTCGTCTATGATGGGCTGAAATAATTTTTTTGTCAGTTTCTTCTCTCTCTAGACTTGCAAAACAAGATCACAGAGTCTACCTTGACTCATGGAGGCTTCAGATACGAAAGTATTAGTTTTAACTTGCTGAATGATCTTTTACAGCTGGTGATGGAAACTGTGATGGTTAACACTATCCGAATATCACTGTGATGATAGGGAAAGACTCTCTTATCTCCACACTGAACAATATCAGAGTGATGATAGGGAATGACTTCTCATCTCAACACTGAACAATATCAGAGTGATGATAGGGAAAGACTCTCTTATCTCCACACTGAACAGTATCAGAGTGATGATAGGGAATGACTCTCTCATCTCCACACTGAACAATATCAGAGTGATGATAGGGAAAGACTCTCTCGTCTCCACGCTGAACAATATCAGAGTTGATGATAGGGAAAGATTCTCTCATCTCCACACTGAACAATATCAGAGTGATGATAGGGAAAGACTCTCTCATCTCCACACTGAACAGTATCAGAGTGATGACAGGGAATGACTCTCTCATCTCCACACTGAACAATATCAGAGTGATGATAGGGAAAGACTCTCTCGTCTCCACGCTGAACAATATCAGAGTGATGATAGGGAAAGATTCTCTCATCTCCACACTGAACAATATCAGAGTGATGATAGGGAAAGACTCTCTCATCTCCACACTGAACAGTATCAGAGTGATGATAGGGAATGACTCTCTCATCTCCACACTGAACAATATCAGAGTGATGATAGGGAAAGATTCTCTCATCTCCACACTGAACAGTATCAGAGTGATGATAGGGAAAGACTCTCTCATCTCCACACTGAACAGTATCAGAGTGATGATAGGGAATGACTCTCTCATCTCCACACTGAACAATATCAGAGTGATGATAGGGAAAGACTCTCTCGTCTCCACGCTGAACAATATCAGAGTGATGATAGGGAAAGATTCTCTCATCTCCACACTGAACAATATCAGAGTGATGATAGGGAAAGACTCTCTCGTCTCCACGCTGAACAATATCAGAGTGATGATAGGGAAAGATTCTCTCATCTCCACGCTGAACAATATCAGAGTGATGATAGGGAAAAACTGTCTCATCTCCACACTGAACAATATCAGAGTGATGATAGGGAAAGATTCTCTCATCTCCACACTGAACAATATCAGAGTGATGATAGGGAAAAACTGTCTCATCTCCACACTGAACAATATCAGAGTGATGATAGGGAAAGACTCTCTCGTCTCCACGCTGAACAATATCAGAGTGATGATAGGGAAAGATTCTCTCATCTCCACACTGAACAGTATCAGAGTGATGATAGGGAAAAACTGTCTCATCTCCACACTGAACAGTATCAGAGTGATGATAGGGAAAAACTGTCTCATCTCCACACTGAACAATATCAGAGTGATGATAGGGAAAGACTCTCATCTCCACACTGAACAGTATAAGAGTGATGATAGGGAAAAACTCTCTTATCTCCACACTGAACAATATCAGTGATGATAGGGAAAGACTCTCTACATCTCCACACTGAGCAATATTTAGAGTGATGATAGGGAATGACTCTCTCATCTTCACACTGAACAATATCAGAGTGATGATAGGGAAAGACTCTCTCATCTCCACACTGAGCAATATTAGAGTGATGATAGGGAATGACTCTCTCATCTTCACACTGAACAATATCAGAGTGATGATAGAGAAAGACTCTCTCATCTCCACACATGAACAATCTCAGTGATGATAGGGAGTGACTCTCTCATCTCCACACTGAACAATATCAGAGTGATGATAGGGAGTGACTCACTCATCTCCACACTGAACAATATCAGTGATGATAGGGAAAGACTCTCTCATCTTCACACTGAACAATATCAGAGTGATGATAGGGAAAGACTCTCTCATCTCCACACTGAACAATATCAGTGATGATAGGGAGTGACTCTCATCTCCACACTGAACAATATCAGAGTGATGATAGGGAGTGACTCACTCATCTCCACACTGAACAATATCAGTGATGATAGGGAAAGACTCTCTCATCTTCACACTGAACAATATCTGTGTGATGATAGGGAAAGTCGCTCTCATCTCCATACTGAACAATATATTCAAGAAGCTCTTTAGGTCTTGATATTTTCATGTTGGTCCAACTTGTTAGCAACTTCTGCAATCCAAAATTTCTTCATATAGCTGTAATCCATGAATATCACAGCTCTACAATACGCCCAAATTTTCTCACTTCTTAGGTCGTTACTGACGGCACCGTAACACAGTCCACCAACATCGAGAATGAACCCAGACTTGACGTCAGTGTTGTGTAAACGAGCGAACCCTTCATCTATTTCTCTGTGAAGACGGTCGAGTATTCCCTTCATGACTCTTTCCATTTATTCTATAGCTGTTAACCCAGCATCTCTCGAGTTCTCATCGGCCATTAGTTTTTCCCCCCGTCTCTGATGTCTTTCAACTTCAATATTCCATTCTTGACAGAGACGAGACTTTTTACGAGTAACTCACTGACCAACACTTCTCTTTTATTATTAAAATGATCACGGAGGTTTTCACATCCAGAGCAGCATCTTGGAAGTTGGTAAATTTTGTTTTGTATTCAAAGGCTCTTAGGTTACCGTGTACAGTATGGATATGGGAGTACAAAATGCTTACGACCATCCTCAGAATGTATGGGAGAAGTACAATTAACTATCAACCATTGACTAAGAACATAAGAATAAAGGAACATTGCAGCAGGCCTGGTCAGTACTAGGAAAGCCCTTCTTAAAACCAACCATTTGCACCCACGAATTTCCTTCAGCAATTCAGGTACTAACCAAACCAGCCGTCTCCCACCGAGGAAAGGTGGCCCGAAAAAGAAGAAAGAATTTCACCATCATTACTCCATTGTCTTGAAAGAAGCCGACATAACAGCTCACACAGCCTTCCACATTACAATATCCCCAGCCCTGCTTCAGAGTGTAGGTACTGTATTTCCCACCTCCTGGACTCAACTTCACCTAACTGGTTTTTCTGAATCCTTTCATTAATGTTACTTTGTTAACACTTCAATAAACACATCAGTCATAAAACCACCTGCCTCACTCACTCCTATCTAACACACTGTGATATCCAAGTCGCTCACACACAAATCCTCCTTTAATTTCTCCAACCTTTCCTAGGACGATCCCTACTCTACCATCATCGACTTTGGATTTATACATCCTCCAAGTCATCCTATTTTCCCATCCTCTCTAAATGTCCAAAGCACCTCAATAGCACCTCCTCAGTCCTCTTTATAATACTTCGAAGCTACGAATTCGCTGCATTATATATACATCACAAACTGCACTCGGACACGACATTTCCACTACCATCAGCCTCTTCTTCGCTACAACGTTTAAAACCTATGCTCACACCCTTATAAGAGTGTTGATATCACTATATTCTAATACATCCTCTTTCTTGCCTCCATAGGTGCACAAGGGTGTTTCTGACTTGATAAAGTTCCCTGTGTGGGCGAAACGTAATCAGTAAAGGATCGCATTATACTGCCTTTGATAAATGGATTTGTGTCTGTATCCATCGTGTCGGTATTTTAAATATTTACTCTCTCTTAGATACTCGTGTGTAATCGTGTTTTGTGGATGGCATCCGTGGGTTAGATAACACTATGCTTTGAAATAAGCTCAGGTAGGATAACATTTCATATCCTCCAAATTCTGTAGTGTACAGAACAGGGACTTACTGATTCCTCAGCCCGAACAGTATTAATTTTTGTTACTAAATTTAATAACGAAGGAAGACCACTAAAAAACAATTCGTCTTGACTCCGATTCTAGAACCCCAAGCACTCTAGCAACAATAAACTAGACATTGCCGTTAAAAGAATGGATCTAGGGTGCACAATTAACTAGACATTACCGTCAACAGGATAGATCTTAGATGCACAATACACTGAACATTACCATCAACAAGACTGATTTAGGATGCACAATACACTAAACATTACCATCAACAAGACTGATCTAGGATGCCACAATACACTAAACATTACCATCAACAAGACTGATCTAGGATGCACAATACACTAAAACATTACCATCAACAAGACTGATCTAGGATGCACAATACACTAAACATTACCATCAACAAGACTGATCTAGGATGCACAATACACTAAACATTACCATCAACAAGACTGATCTGGGATGCACAATACACTAAACATTACCATCAACAAGACTGATCTAGGATGCACAATACACTAAACATTACCATCAACAAGACTGATCTAGGATGCACAATACATTAAACATTACCATCAACAAGACGATCTAGGATGAACAATACACTAAACATTACCATCAACAAGACTGATCTAGGATGCACAATACACTAAACATTACCATCAACAAGACTGATCTAGGATGCACAATACATTAAACATTACCATCAACAAGACTGATCTAGGATACATATTACAAAAAAAGTAATTTTTAAAAAATAAGATGGTAAGATTTACTCCTTTTGTAATAAAGAGTTCGGGATACATAAATACACACATTAATATAAATTAATCTTTAATATATAAAAATCAACTATCTTTGGTCTAGAGGTATTTGAACTATGATATAATAATAATATGTACATGTTACTATAATAAATTATAATCAGCATTTTACTAAAATATAATTAATAACCCTACACAGGGTACAACTCTTGACACTACTGTCACTATATATATATATCTCTATGCTAAAACAATAAATTATAAATAACATTTTTATAATAATAAATTACAATCAACTGCCTCTCACGACACGAAGTCAGTCACACGACACTGTTCAGTGTACACTACAACCAGGCCATCTTCAGTGTCCCACGACACCCTTTTCATCTCAGTGTTCCACTACGGTCCTGTGCATATCTCAGTGTTCCACTCCATCGTACGTCCCTCAGTGTCACACTACGGTCCTGGCCCAGTTCAGTGTAACACTCCAACCTTTTCTTCATGTAATGTCCCACTAAACAGCATCTGACGACTCCGGCCCACAGTTGATCAACGTAGACGGTGAGTCCACAGACATCACCGGTAGTCCAGTAAATCCTCTCCAAAGGCGGTTGACACACCGCTAGCCGAACACCATGCTGCAAGCTCACTGAATGCGGCCGTCAAGTAACTGAGGCCAACAGACTCAGTGAGCTGCGGTGAGCGGTTCTTCTAACGCCAGTAGATAGGTACGATTCGGTGGTCAGGTACCTACTGCATAGACGTGTACCTGAGGAGTTCAGGTACTTAATGTTGAAGCCAGTAGACGTGTACCCTTCAGTGGTCAGGTACCTACTGCTTAGGTGTGTACAGCGAGGCGCTCAGGTACATAATATTTCTAAAGCCAGTAGACGTGTACCCTTCGGTGGTCAGGTACCTACTGCTTAGGTGTGTACAGCGAGGCGCTCTGGTACATACTGTTACTAAAGCCAGTAGACGTGTACCCTTCGGTGGTCAGGTACCTATGCTTAGGTGTGTACAGCGAGGCGCTCTGGTACATACTGTTACTAAAGCCAGTAGACGTGTACCCTTCGGTGGTCAGGTACCTACTGCTTAGGTGTGTACCGTGAGGCGCTCTGGTACATACTGTTACTAAAGCCAGTAGACGTGTACCCTTCGGTGGTCAGGTACCTACTGCTTAGGTGTGTACCGTGAGGCACTCAGGCTCTTACTGCTCTAAGGCCGGCTCAGCAGCCCCCACATTGGGTTTGATGACGCACCCAGTGGTACTGCCGGCCGGCAGGTTAACTATTTAACCGCTAGTTTGGCAGGGGCCGCAACAATGCACAATACACTAAACATTACCATCAACAAGACTGATCTAGGATGCACAATACACTAAACATTACCATCAACAAGACTGATTTAGGATGCACAATACACTAAACATTACCATCAACAAGACTGATCTAGAATGCACAATACATTAAACATTACCATCAACAAGACTGATCTAGGATGCACAATACACTAAACATTACCATCAACAAGACTGATCTAGGATGCACAATACACTAAACATTACCATCAACAAGACTGATTTAGGATGCACAATACACTAAACATTACCATCAACAAGACTGATCTAGGATGCAAAATACACTAAACATTACCATCAATAAGACTGATCTAGGATGCACAATACATTAAACATTACCATCAACAAGACTGATCTAGGATGCACAATACACTAAACATTACCATCAACAAGACTGATCTAGGATGCAAAATACACTAAACATTACCATCAACAAGACTGATCTAGGATGCACAATACACTGAACATTACCATCAACAAGACTGATCTAGGATGCAAAATACACTAAACATTACCATCAACAAGACTGATCTAGGATGCAAAATACACTAAACATTATCATCAACAAGACAATACACTAGCTGTTTCGCATACAAAATCTAATCTTCGTCTCGTTTCAGGAAATATTGCTGCCAGTCTGACCGCATTAAAAGAATTTTTATAGGCGTAAGCAACAGTGAGCAGGTTCTCGGGAAACTGGTTAATTAACATTCTTATCTTCAAGAAAAACAAGGAACTCAACTTAGAATGAAGGCGAGAGAGAGATTAGTGGAGGAGGAATGTGTAACTTCCTTATATGTGTACATAAACCATCCTTCTCCCTATAAACCTATCCCCTCCCATCACCCACTCCAATACCCAGCTCTCCCATCACCCCCCCTGATAACCACCTCTCCTATCACTCGCCCCAATAACCACGTCTCCCATCACCTACCCAATAATCACCTCTCCCATCACCCACCTCAATAACAACCTCTCCAATTACTTGTTCCAATAACCACCTCTCCCATCACCCACCCCAATAATCACCTCTTCCATCACCCACCTCTCCATCATCCACCCCAATAACCACCTCTCCATCACCCACCCCATTAACCACTTCTCCCATATCCATCCAATAATCACCTCTCCCATCACCCACTCCAATAATCACCTCATCCATCATCCACCCCAATGGTTGAGAAAGACACGTAAGCAAACACTATGACGTATTTTTTTAAAAAACGTTTCGGTCCTGGGACCTTGATCACTTCTAAAATACAGATTGTTGTAGGTTTGCCGGCACTTCCCGGGCCCGGGTCTTCTCCACTGGCGACCCGGCGGTGGCCTCACGGGCGGGGGGGGTGTCGTTCATCTTCTTTCTTCTGTATTCTTTCTTGGGGCCATCCGGTTGGAGGGTGACTTCTGTCTTGCGGTGACTTTCCAAGTGGGAAGTATCTTCTCGTTTAGCATCTTCAGCAGCATAGGAGGGCGGAGGCAGCAATTACAGAGTTCGTTTTGGAGCCACACCCCAGCTTTAGCAGGCAGCAAAGTGCTGGGGAAACTTGCCTTCACGGTGATTGATCACTGACAGTCCTGCTAGATGAGGGTACCGTCTTCGGCAGCTCCATTCTGGAGAGTCCTGAATTTCTTCCTTGTGGTTTAGTCGAGTGCGACAAAAGCGGTGACTTTTTGAGAGTAAATTGATCAGGGATTCAGTGGTGAATGGTCGATTTGAGTCGCAGGTGAACTTGACTGTCCCGTTGTGGAGGCGTTGAATAATTTCTGGTGTGTACATTGCTTTCTCATTCTGGTTGGTTGTGTAGAAGTATACACCAGGCAAGCAATAGACTTCTTGTGAAGGAGTGGCGGTTAGTACGTAGGGAGCATCCCAAGGTCTTGTGTTTTAACCTTCTTGGCTGGCGGCTGAGACGATTGAGGTGGGCGTCTGATTGGTCCGTTGTGACGGGGGTGGAAGCAGGTGCTGGTGGACTCTCATTGGGGGAATCGGTCGGCGTCTCAGTGGTCTTGATTGGTCCATCTCTGTGTAGGGAGGAAGGTGTTGGTAGTGGTGGAGCAGCGGTAATGTTGGCGACATTTGCAGTGGATTTGATGATCTCTGTGGAAGGTGGAGATGTTGGGAATGTGAAACCAGGCATGTTGTTGAGCTTAAATGAGTTCGTTGATGGTGGTGTTGAAAGAATCAGGTTCAGCTACTTCTGCACATGAGCATACATGATGCAGTAAAGAATCTTGGTGGAGTCCCCAGCAAGAGTGGCGAAGAAGTGGTAGATGCAGCTTGCGTGGCTTGAAGAATCTTGTTTAGTATCTGCTTGAAGTTGGTATAGCAGCATATATAGTCGCTTGTGCAGTGTTTTTTTTTTTTTGTTGTGTTGTTGGGTTGTTTCTTAAGTATATCTCGTCTGGTTGGGCACTTGGCAGCAAGAGTATGGTGACCATTCTTGCAGTTCAAGTATTTAGGTGGAGAGGCAGTAGTGCACGTCTTGAAGTCATGACCTTCTTGGCCGCAGGTGGAGCGAACTTTTTATTCTTGGCAGGGCAGTCTTTGGTGGTATGTAGGTATGAGTAAGTTTGGAAAACTGTGGAATTTGATGGAATTTTTTCTGCTTTGATGAAGGCTGGATTGATGTGGAAGTAGTGAATGCCAGTCCCTCAGCGAGAGCTCTGGCTGCCATGTTGGCGTCACTGAAGGTGATCTTCAGCATGGAGGAGGCATTGGGTATTTTTGGTAATGAATTCCCCCTTTGGGCCCCAAGGGGTTTCTGTGCTTCAATGGACGACTTGATTTCTTCGGTAGCCTGGGCAGTGATGAGCCTGTCGAGCCTCTTGAGGAACACAGTTCTCCTGGCCCTCAGAGCTGGGGAAATCAAGACAATAAATCCCTGATTCGTAGAGTGGTTGTAGCAGTGGTGGTAATGAGTTTTTCAGCCTCGGTGTCGTCAGTACAGACGACAACGAAGGCCTCTTTGAGCTACAGAATCGCATTAAACTTGACTTGAAAATCTGCCACTGACGACAGCTGCAAGTGCTAGCTTGGACGAGTTATTGACTGTCCCACTCTCTGGTTTGATCTTTGCCTGTCGAAAAGTGCATCGTGAAGTGTGTTACGTGTGCTTCCTCTGAGCCCTTGATCACTTCTAACATACATTCATTCATGTTGTTTCGCCGGTACTTCCGGCCTGGGTCTTCTCCAGTGGTGACCGGCAGTGGCCCCCCGGGTGGGAGGTGATGATCATCTTCTTCTTTCTTCTTTCTTGGCCTCCAGTTGGAGGGTGTCGTCGTCTTCTATCTTGCGCTGACTTCCCAAAGACAAGTGCAGTCGGGCAGAGGCAGCAGTTACAGGTCGATTGGAGCCACACCCCAGCTTTAGCAGACAGGAAAGTGCTGGGGAAACTTATCTTCATGGTGTTTGGGTCATGGATAGTCATGCTAGAGGAGGGTACCGTCTTCAAGGTCCCCTACTGAAGCATCCTGAATTTCCTTTTTGAGGTGTGCTCGACTTCCACATGGTGTTGGGTTTGTTGCATGAGTAGTCTGGTCATGTCTGCAGTGGTGAATGTAACAGTTTGGTCGTAGGTATATTTGACTGTTCCGTCCTGGAGGTGCTGATGGATTTTGAAGACAGCATTCTTTTTCTTATACTGCTTGGTTGTGTAGAAGTATCCCACCCTTCAGGCATCGGACTTGTTGTGGTGCAGCAGTGCCCGTGGCAGTGGAAATCGTGAGGTGAAATCGCAGTTTCTTGTGTTTTTGCTTTCTTGGCTGGTGGCTGAACTGGTGAAGGCGAGATTTCCGACTGGTCAGTTGCTCTACCAGTGGATGAAAGCGGTAGTGGATTTTCATTGGTGGGGTTTGCCGAGGGTCTCAATGGTCTCTGAGTGGTCCATCTCTGTGTCTAGTGGAGGTTGTGACAGCGGTGGAGCAGCGGTGATGTTGGTAATATTTGCAGTAGATTTTAGGATCTCAGTGGAAGGTGGTGATGGCAGGGAATGTGAGGCCAGGCATATTATTTAGTTTGGAAAGTTCATTGATGGTGGTGTTGAAGGAACCAGGCTCAGCTGCATTCTGTACATGGAGATACATAATGCAATAAAGAATTTTGGGTGGAGTCGGCAGTAGGTGCTGGCAGGGAAGTGGTGGGAGCAGCTTGCGGGGCTTGTAGTATTTGGTAGAAAGAGGTAGGAAGACATTATATATAGGTGGAGAGTGAGGTGTTGTTGGTTGATGTTGCTTAGCTGCTTGAGTATCATGTATGCTAATGTTTTAGAAATTTTTGGGTTTCCAGTGTTACTTTTCTATTGTGTCGGTGATGGCGATTAGCAAGGCTTCTAGACACCGGGTCGGCGTCTGAGGTCTGGTTCGGTGAGAACGAGTTGTGCTCACCCCAGTTCATCAAATACTCCGTGGAGTCTCTGTGGAGGATACAGGCGTACCTTAAATCGTTTTTGTTACAGGCACTTCGGTGTTCGTTCAGGAGGACCGCAAGATCTTGCCTGTCTTGCCTACATATTTCTTGGGGACAGAATCCTCAGGGGATGTGTAGACGCCTGCTGTGGAAATTCTACCGAACCAGACCTCAGAGGGCCGGGACAGTGTCTAGAAGCCTCGCTAATCGCCGTCACCGAACATTAGAACGTAACACTGGAAACCACAAAATTTCTAAAACATTGGCATACATGATACTCAAGCATGCTAAGCGGGCCACCAACCCTAAAAACACAGGGAGTTACATGATCTCATCGTTACCCGTCCTCCCCCAACATGGCATTCTGAGATCCCCATGCATCACTCCACCTCACTCTGCGCTATATTTTAATATCTTTCTATTTTGTATGTTAGAAGTGATCAAGGTCCCAGGAGCGAAACGTTTTCTAATAAATATGTTATAGTGTTTGCTTACGTGTCTTTCTAAAACCAACTTGTAGGTATTTATTACCAAGGTTTATGCAATTTCCACCCCAAAAAACCACCTCTCCATCATTCAATCCAATAACCTCATCACACACTGGATTACTCAGTCATGAAAAGTTGATATGTCGGCCAAGCAAAGTACCCTGAAGGAGAGTGTAGTATTAATTTTGGTATACCTGTGTCCAGTATTAGAACAATATCAGGAGAAAAGTTATAATGATGGAAATTAATATCTTTGGGAAATTTGCAGTTAGAAGCCAGAGTAGTTCTATAACCCAGTATGATAGCACGAACATTGTTAAGTATGTTTGTGGAGCAACTTGCAATATAAACATTCTGACTGTATTGTGTAGCCAGTTTAGGTTTGGTTACCAGTAATTCTGGCAGTTTGGGAGACACACAATTGCTGATGAAACCAAATGCAAAGTATGTGGCCAGCCTTATGGTCACTATCTTGAACACTATGTGCTTAAATGTTCATTTACTGAGGAATAGTGATAGATATTTTAATCTATGTGACATGTCAAGGTATCTCTACTTGTAGAAATAAAGATATTATATTATTATTATTATTATTATTAATATTATATTATGTTATTAATTAAAATAAGATACTAGATATTTTGAGAAGATTTCCTAAATCTGCTAATAACAGATAATCATTGTTCGCATCGCTGTTGGGCCGTGCGGACGCACTGCGCAGTAGCTCCTACTACACCTGGTTATGCGCTTTTTCCCACTGTTCAGACAGGGGCGGAGTACACCGGCAGGAGAATTAATACAGTCTGCATTGAGCTGTTGAAGGGTTCTCTGAGCCCTGATTCGACGAACGTCCTTCTTCCTGCGATTATTAGGGATTTTTTATGGAATCCCTAATGAGGAGCTGTATGGTGTGGCTCTTAATGGGATGAGACGAGTTTTTGTGAAGTTCCTGAGGACTAGTACTACACAGTGTGGTGGAGGAGTATCAGGAACGCCGAATGTGCCTCAACTCGACGTTGGATGTATGCATGCATGACGTGTCTACTTTCTACACGTGGGTACGAGTGAGGAATGTACCCTTTGAGGCAACTAAGTTTAGTATAGTGGAAGTTTTAGAAAATATGGAGTCATTCATGAAGCTAGAGGAGGGGTATGGCGGGATGGACCAATATGAGGGCCTTCCGGAAGGGTCATACAACATCAAGATGACCTTGAAGACGCCTATCCCTTCGTATGCATGTTGACGGGTACCAGAAACAGGTATATGTCTCGTATGTGGGGCAGAGGGAACGTGTCGTCTTTGTCTCTTATGACCATATAGCGGCGCAATGTGCACGTAGAGTTGCCCCAGGGGTGTCAGCCCCCGGTAGAGGAGGCCCAGCAAGCGATTTGTGGTGGAGGCGGCGAAGTCTGGGACTCCTCTATGGATTTGAGGGGTGGGGGAAGGGAGGTGAACAGATGGGGACGTGTGTCACTCTCCGTGGAGGATGGAGATCCTACCCCAACGCCTGTGGGGGTTGGCGGAAGTGGTGGAGTCGACACAGGAGGTGCCCTTGGAGTCATTTGCTCCAGAATTCTTGGAGGAGGCTTGGTTGGAGAGGACTTTGGGTGGACGGACCAGTGAAAGCAGCAATCGCAAGGGCAGAGTGAGAAAGACGGAAGTAGCAGGGGAAAAATAGAAAGGATACACTTGTAGTGGCAGAGGGCACAGGGAGGATGTACCTGAGGAAGAGATGGCTGTGGGAGGCAGCTCTAGGAAGCGGCCAGCGGGGTTGACTGAATTAGATGACGTTTTAACACCTGGGCAAAGACCAGGTAAGAAGGCATGGCAGAGGTGGTTCGCAAATCCCCTACAGGGGGGGGAGTTCAGGAAAATCCGGGGGGGGGAGAGAGACAAGGGGGGGTAGGGGGTTTATTAAAAAATGTAATAAGGAAAGTGTGAGCAGCTTGAAGGGGAGTGTAAGCAAGCCACAGCGGCACAGAGGTAAGCCGCCTTTCCTTGACCATTCAGGTGTTTAAAGTTAAATGCTAATGGCCTAAAGACTGAAGTAAAAAGGGTATGGTTGGAGTGGTTCCTCAAAAAGGGATGACGTGGATGTTTGTTTTCTTACAGGAGCATAACCATAAGTCAGGTAGTGAGTTTCGTTGGAGGCTATAAGTTGTTTGTAAGCATGGCAATGCTTTTTAAAGGGAGGATGGCTGTTTTTAGTAAAGGAGACCAGTCCATTGCGAGTCATGGGGTGGGAGGAAGGGGGGAGGGGGGGGAGGGTTGTTCGGGTGGATGGGTGGTGGGGGGAGAGCAGGGTATGTTTTGTGGGAGTTTAATATGCCAGAGATTGGTAACGTGCGGATAAAAACAGACTTTGTTCGGGATGTATTGTTTTTACTATCTCAGGGGTTTACCTGCTATCGCGATAATTGGAGGTGATTTGGGAAATTTTGTGATTGGCATGCAGACGTCATACCTAGGGGGGGGGGTGCGTGTTGGGTGTCTTACGGGATGCATTGCGTGATGTCGGGGTTGTAGATGTGGTCGGCAGGGGGGGGGTTTTAGGTCGAGCACACCTATGTACAGGGGAGTTATGAGGCAAGGTTGGATAGGATTTAGTGAGCAGGGATAGGAGTGGAGAGGGTTAGAAAAGTAGACGTGGGTTTTTTTCTGACACAGAGCAGTGTTGGCTGACCTTCGGGTGGATGGGCATTCGAGAAAACTTTCAGAGTTATTGGAAATTAAATGTGAGGCTTTTACAGGAGGAAGATCAAGGTTGGTCCTTTCAGACATGGTGGAAAGGGTTTTGGGAGGCTAGGGATGAGGGAGTGGATTTGCTAGATTGGTGGGAGTTGAGGCAAAGGTGCAGATTGCGGGATTTTTTAAGACGAGGGGCAGGGAACGGGCACGATGGAGGTTTGGATTGCAGAATTATTTTGAGGGCCAGTTGAATGATTGGGTTTTGGGGGGGGTAGGAGGGTGTGGGAGGAGTTATGGGGGAACTTAGAAGTCGTTTAGTGGAGATGCATAATGAACGTTTTGATGGGAAATCAGGGTTTTGGGCAGGATTGGAGATGTACTAAAGGGTGATAGACCAACCGGGTATGTACTCCGAAAATTCAGAGACAGACAGTTGAGGAATACGGTGGCACATATTGTCGTGGAGGGAGGGGAGGGTTATGTGCAGGGACAGGGTCTCCCCTGACACAGAGTTTATCAGTAGGTATGCTGATTTTTTGGTTTAAGGAGAAATGGAAGAGAAGGGGAGGGGTGGTTGGGTTAGAATCATTTAGAGCTATAGGGGTTCAGCAGGGTGTGGGGCAGGGGGATCGGGTTTTGTTGGAGGGAGGCATTACGGGGGCAGAGGTGGGGGAGGTGGTGAATGGGTTGAGTCAGGGGAAAGGGACCGGGAAAAGATGGGTTATCTTTAAAGATTTTTACAGAGCACATTGGGAGGATCTCAGGGAGTGCCTAGTGGCGGTTTTTGAATTATATGATGAAAAGTGGTAGAATGGCGAAAACACAGAGAACTGGGGTTGTTGTTTTGGTGCCCAAAGAAGGGGGGGAGAGGAGAAGGGTTTGGGAGATTATCGTCCGTTGTCGTTAATGTGTACGGATTACAAAATTTTTGCGAAGGTATTGGGTAACAGATTAAAGAAGGTAAATTTGGGAGTAGCGTACATGAGGGGCAGTATGGGATACCGGGACGGACATGAAGAATGGCACAGTGTGATAAGGGATTTTATAGAGAACTGCCAGGGAGGGGGCGTCCTTGGATTGGATTGGGCTCAGGCCTATGACTGTGTGAAGAGGGACTTTTTGTGGGGTTGTTTTGGAAATTTGGGTTTTGGAGGGGGGGTAGTGAGGTGGGTGCGCACTCTGTATGAGGGGGCTGTCATGAGGGTGCAGGTTAAGGTTTAAACTGGGGGGGGGAGGTGATGATGGAACAGGGATTAAGGCAGGGTTGCCCGCTGTCGCAGTTGCTCTTTGATGTGTGCAACAAACCTTTTTTTGAGGCTGTGGAGGCAGAATTGCAGGGGGTAGGGGGGGGAAGAATGGGGGGAATAGTAGGTTATGTAGACGACCCCGACTGTGTTAGTTACGAGTGGGGAGGCTTTTAAAAAGGGTGGGTGGAAAGGGGATAAGGAGTTTTGGGAAGCTTTCAGGAATGGCAGTTAATTTAGCAAAGTCTAGGTTATTGGAAGTAGGAACATGGGTTGGGGGGAGATTGGGGAGGAGATGGGATGGATGATTTGTGACAGAATTAGGGTGTGTGGATATGGTATATGAAGCAGTTGCAGGAATGTAGGAGGCTTAAATCAGAAACAGTCCCCGAATAGGGTTATAGGTAAGTTAAAAGGTTTGAGGTCAGTGAAGTGGCGTTTACAGCAGAGGGCGTTGGTAATTAACTCGGTGGTGTATAGTTAAGGTCTGGGGTGTGGCGGAGGTGTTCCCCTTTTAGGGTGCAGGATATACAGGGAAAAACAGAGGAGGGGTGTTGAGGTTTGTGTGGGGGTTTGGGAGGGCCTGGTTGTCCAAGGATGTGGTCATGACGGAGGTGGAACGGGGGGGTCTAGGATTGTTGGCTTAGGGCCTAGGGTAATGGCAATATATATCAAGCAGAGGTATCTAAGAGTGGGGGGGGAGAGGGGTGTTAGGGTGGATAGGGTGATGAGGGATGCTAGAAACTGGGTGGTGTGGTAGGGATTTGAGAAAGTGTGAAGATGTAATAAGATTCATGTTGACATGGGGCAGGTTTTAAAAAATTTGAAGGTAAACACGGGGTGGGTTGTGGTGTGGGGAAGGGGTGTATTGCAGGGGGTCGCAGTATACCCATGTATTAAAATGGAGGGTCATTTTGGGGGGAGTTCAGGAAGATTAGGATACCAGCACGGTTAGGGAGAAAGGGTATATCCGTTTCTCATGGGTGTGGTTGCATCTAAGCAAATGTTGCATAAGATGGGGTTGGTGGAGAGAGCAACATGTTTATTCTGTGGGGGGAGGAAACTGCCTATCATGTGGTATATTTTGTTCATCTTTTGGGGTGGTGAGAGTCTGGATGGCGGGGGTTATTAGGTTTTTGGGGGGGGGGGGGTTGGTCTTTTCTTAGGTCTTTGTCGATGGATGTTAGTGGGGTTGAAAGTGACGTGGGGGGGGCTTTGATGTTTTGTTATGGCAGATTATTTGCACGTTTCTTGGGGTATGAGGCAGATTACAGGGCAGTTGAGGATTTAAAAACGTTAGCAGCAAGGTTCTTTAGGACAAGGTGTAGGAATAGATTAATATATGGGGGAAGATGGGAATCAAGTTTTTCGGTAGGTTATCGTTTAAACTCACTGTAGCACAACTTCTCAGGGGAAAAGGGGGGGGGGGGCAAGGACGGGTCTCCTTTAATGTGAGGGGGCGGTGTAAGGTTGTGCTAGTAGTGTGGAAGGTGATGAGAGAGTGAGCTAGTGAGTGCGTACATTCGTGAACTGGTTATGTTCCTGAGGTTTATTTGGATTTGCGTTTCAGTACCATGGTTTCATTCAATAACACCTGGAACGTCATACAATTACATTTTTTTGGTTTGGGGATATTAAATTTCACTCATTGTCAAGGATAGGTGGCTTACGCAGCTGTTATGGTGTTTTATGTCAGGAGTACTAAACATGTACAAAAATGGTACTGTCAGTACTGCCTCTTTATTGATATGAGATGGTTTAAAAAATTAAAATAAAGCAAAGGGAAAAACTGTACGTCAAGAGTACTTAGTAAGGTGATGCTTGTTTATTTGTAGTTTTAAAAAACTTTCATGATAAAAAAGTACTTTCCTTTCAAATTGTACTCCTATATAGAAGAAGTTTGTAATACTTTTCACACATTCATGTAGTGAATTTACAATGTCAAGGATGTTTAATTTGTGTGTCAGATAGGGATAGGATTTTATGCAAAATTTGATCTTAAGCCAGGATTTAGTTAGTTGTAGAGGAATGTTTCAATATGATAATTCTAGTCTGGGATTATATTTAATACTTATATAAGCTATTTTCTAAATGGAGCCAGCATGTAATGTATTCTTTATATTTTACGAGTAAACTCCATGTTATGCAATGTAATGACAGTTTGAAGTTCATGGGTGATGCTTTATTATTATTGATATTAAATTTGTGGGTGTTATCCTTCCCCTTTTACAGGTGTGTATAAACAATGTAATGTCCATATTTGTTTGCTATGTACTTTTATATTTTTGTGATTTGTTTTGTTTTTGCATTACCAACTTCTGGTAATTACTCATGAGGGTTTAATGAGGTGAGGGTATAACCCTAATTGTTAGGATCCTTAAAGGGATTTCTTAGAACGGTGCATGTAAATAATTTTTGTCTGCACTGGCTTTATTAATTATTGTAAGAGGAGGAGTTTTGTAGGACATGTTGTTGGATGTGTAGCTGGTGGTAATATGGCTTCAGCTATAGTGTTATTTAAGTACGTGGATTTGATTTGTTTTATAGTATTTAATGGTTAACATGTCTTTGGTTATGTGACGTATGAATAGCATATATGTATATGTGTATTGTGTTTTTTAAATAAAATATAAAAAAAAAAATAACAGATAAGTGAATTGTGAATATAAATCCAGATGTTCTCCTGTTAACCCATTCAGGGCCTAGTTCCTAGGCTTTTCGTGTATCCATATGCTCTTGCGCTAACGTCCACAGGAATGATATAGGGTGCACAATAAACTAGTCACTTCGGTGGCAAAATCTAAAGAATCTAAAATCTCCAATAACCATCTCTTCCATCACCCACCCCAATAACCACCTCCCCCATCACTCACCCCAATAACCACCTCTCCCATCATCCATCCCAATAACCACCTCTTCCGTCACCTTCCCTACAAATTACCTCTCCCATCACCCACCCCAATAACCACCTATCCTGTCACCCACCCCAACTGTCAGTAGTATTACTGTGTAATTGTGTAATATACTTAGATAATATCAGCTACTTTATGGATAGGCTCCCTTCTAGCTGTGGCATCAGGAGACCCCTTACATATGAGCCGCCAGCTAGAGGCCTCCCTCTCAGTTCCACGTTAGGCATAGCAGACTTGATAGGCAAGGCCTGGACATCTCACATGAACATACGAACATAAGAAAGGATGAACACTGCAGCAGGCGTGTTGGCCCATACTAGGCAGGTCCTTCACAATCCATCCCACTAACAAGATAGTTGCCTAACCAAATTTTGAATTCTACCCAAGAAATAAGCTTTGATAATTCTAATTACTCATGTGCAAGTCTCACTCAAATCCAACCCCTCCCACCCATGTATCTATCCAACCTAAATTTGAAACTACCCAAGGTTTTAGCTTCGATTATCCTGCTAGGCAGACTGTCCACTCATCAACTACTCGATTTCCAAACCAGTACTTTCCTATATTCTTTCGAAATCTAAACTTATTAAATTTGAATGCATTATTACGGGTTCTTTCTTGGAGAGATATCCACAAGACCTTATTTATATCCCCTTTGTTAATACCCATCTTCCACTTATACACTTCGATCACGTCTTCCTCATTCGTCTTACAAGTGAATGTAATTTAAGGGACTTCAATCTTTCTTCATACGGAAGATTTCTAATTCAATGAAGTAGTTTTGTCATTCTTAGCTGAATGATTTCTAACGAATTAATATCCATTCTGTAATATGGAGACCGGAATTAAGCTGCATAATCTAGGTGAGGCCTTACTAATGATGTATAAAGCTGTAATATGGCCTATGAACTTCCGTTGCTTACACTACTTGGTATAAATCCCAATAATCTGTTTGCCTTATTACGTACACTTAGGCACTGCTGTCTTGGTTTAAGGATGCTGCTTATCATAACCCCCAAGTTCTTTTCGCAGTCTGTATGGTTAAACCATACCACGGGTGGGGTTTGATCCCGCGGTCAGAGAGTCTCAAAACTCCAGACCGTGTCATTACGATTTCGTGAGTCTGTATGGTTAAGTTCTTCGTTATTAAAATTATAATTGCTAGGGTTTTGGACACTCCCGAGGTTCAGAACCTTGCATTTATCTACAATGAACTGCATCTGCCACTTTGTAAAGTAAAAGGACACAAGTGCAACTAATGTGACATTTATTGTGGCAACGTTTCGCTCTCCAGGAGCTTTATCAAGCCATTACAAACAATACATGGACACAGAGGGTATATAAAGGCTCAGAGTGAGGTGAATACTAGTGAGGTACCATTTCGATGTTCACTAGTGGTAGTAGTAGTAGTAGTAGTAGTAGTAGTGGTAGTGACTACTACTACTACTACTACTACTACCACTAGTGAACATCGAAATGGTACCTCACTAGTATTCACCTCACTCTGAGCCTTTATATACCCTCTGTGTCCATGTATTGTTTGTAATGGCTTGATAAAGCTCCTGGAGAGCGAAACGTTGCCACAATAAATGTCACATTAGTTGCACTTGTGTCCTTTTACTTTACATATTGTCGGTAATTCTACCAACTTTATTACAATCTGCCACTTTACTGACCATGAACTGAGTTTGTCTAAATCCTCCTGAAGTTCCTTGAAATCAGCGTTTGAATCAATTATCCTACCTATCTTTGTGTCATCGGCGAATTTGCTCATATCACTAGTAATTCCCCTCATCATGGTCATTGATATTTATTATAAAAAACAATGGGCCTAAGACTGATCCGTATGGAACGCCACTTATTACAGATCCCCACTCGGATTTAATCCCATTTAAGCACACTCTTTGCTTCCTATTGGTGAGCCATGACTCGATCCATGACAGCACTTTTTCCCTATTGCCATGAGCTGTCACTTTCTTTAACAGTCTCTGGTGTGGTACTCTATCAAAAGCTTTACTAAAATCTAAATAAACAATATAATTTTTTTTATTTTCTCGCCGGCACTCTCCCGGCCCGGGTCTTCTCCAAGGAGTGGTGACCCGGCCTTGGCTCCCTATCTGGGGAGTGTCTCGAGACCTAAGTCTCCCATGGGAGGAGGTACAAGTACTCCCTCATCTTTGGGAGCAAGTGTCCCCCGGCCTAGCCACAGTCCCCGCCCTCACGGGGCTCGACGGGAGAAGCTAGGCCTCTGGTCTGCCATCTGTCCCGCCCCAAAGGGATGGCAGTCTTGTGAGCTGCAGGTGGTAGTAAGCTCAGGCTATAAAATTCTTTATCGTAATCAACAGCCTTGAAAGCTTTACTGAAGGAGGTTAATAAATTAGTTAGGCAGGAACGGCCCCTCATGAATCCATGCTGAGTATCATTAATCAAATTATGCTTATCTGGATGGCATCTTGTAACATCAGCTATAATTGACTTTAGTAATTTGCTTACAACTGAGGTCAGGCTTATTGGGCGCTAATTTGAAGGTAACAACTTGTCCCCTGCTTTAAAAATAGGAATTACATTAGCCATCTTCCACATATCAGACACTACACTTGTTGGAAGAGATGAATTAAAAACATTAGTTAAAGTTCACAAAGTTCCATTTTGCATTCCTTAAGAACCTTTGAAAAAAGTTCATCAGGACCCGGTAATTTATTTTGTTTCAGACAGTCTATATTTCATAACCATTTCACTAGTGACTGTGATATTACATAATTTATCTTCTTCAAGCCCACAATAAGAATTAATTACTGGGTTATTATTAGTTTCTTCCTGTGCGAAAACCGAGAGAAAATAATTATTAAAAATCAAGCACATTTCATTCTCCTTGTCAGTAAGATAAGATAAGATTTCGTTCGGATTTTTAACCCCGGAGGGTTAGCCACCCAGGATAACCCAAGAAAGTCAGTGCGTCATCGAGGACTGTCTAACTTATTTCCATTGGGGTCCTTAATCTTGTCCCCCAGGATGCGACCCACACCAGTCGACTAACACCCAGGTACCTATTTGCTGCTAGGTGAACAGGACAACAGGTGTAAGGAAACGTGTCGAAATGTTTCCACCCTCCGGGAATCGAACCCGGGCCCTCAGTGTGTGAAGCGGGAGCTTTAGCCACCAGGCCACCGGGCCACCAGAGTTATTTTAAGGGATCTATCTTATCTCTAACTTTTGTTCTATAAACTTGGAAAAAGCCTTTTGGATTAGTTTTCGAATCCCTAGCAACTCTAATTTCATAGTCCCGTTTAGCTTTGCTTATCAACTTTTTAACGCCCCTCTTAATGTCAACATATTGATTCATAAGATGACCCTCACTTCTTTTTATGCACCTACTGGCCCATACGAGGCAGGTTCAATTCTCCCACTGGCGTTAGCCAATGCCTTAACCTAGTCAGGTCAGATCACATTCACTTAAGGAGGGAGCACAGCAATAGACCTATTGCCACAAGCTAGTCACCTCCAGCTCTCACCCACCCACACCCACTCATATATTTATCCAACCTACTTTTATAACTACACAACGTCTTAGCTTCTATGACGGTACTCGGGAGTTTGGTCCACTCATCGACAACTCTATTACCAAACCAGCGTTTTCCTATATCCTTCCTGAATCTGACTTTTTCTATTTATACACCTCACTTACATCCTCTCTAATTCTATGCCATATAGAGAGTGCAGATTCAGGGCCCTTAGTCTATCCTCATAGGGAAGATTTCTGATACATGGGATCAACTTTGTCAACCTACTTTGTACAATTTCCAGTGCATTTATATCCATTCTATAATACGGTGACCAGAACTGTGCAGCATAATCTAAATGAGGCCTAACCAAAGATATATTGAGTTGAAGAACAACCTGAGGACTTCTGCTATTTATACTTCTTGATATGAAGCCAATGATTCTGTTAGCTTTATTGTGAACACTTATGCACTGTTGTCTTGGCTTCAGATTACTGCTAACCAGAGCTCCTAAATCCTTTCTACAATCAGCAATATTAAGATCTACAATATTTAGTTTATATGTGGCATGATAATTTTCCTGTCCAACATTTAGAACTTGGCATTTTCTATACTAAACTGCATCTGCATCCAACCACTGCATCAGTCTATTCAAATAATTCTGGAGTACTCTAATGTCCTCATTAAAATTACTTGGACGGCCTATTTTTGTGTAAACAGCAAATTTGCTTTTGTCGCTATTTATTCCCTCTTCTTAATCGTTTATGTAAATCGTGAACAACAAGAGCCCCAACACTGATCCTTGTGGACCACCGCTTGTAGTGTGCCACCATTCTGATTTTTCCCCATTAATGCAAACTCTCTGCTGCCTATTTGTCAACCATGCCTTTACCCAGGAAAAAATTTCTCCTCCTATTCTGTGTTCCTTAAGTTTCCTCAATAGCCTCTGATGTAGAATCCTATCGAAAGTCTTACCGAAGTTCATATACACAATATCATATTCAATACCATGATCTACCTCCTCAAATACCTTAGTGAAAAGTCAGTAAATTCGTAAAACAGGAACGCCCCTTTGTAAAACCATGTTGAGATTCATTAAACAATTTATGCTCTTCAAGATGGCTACAAATTGCCTTGGCAATTATAGATTTCATAAATTTATCAACTATGGAGGTAAGGCTTTTTGGTCTATAGTTTGAAGCTAAGGACCTGTCACCTGCCTTGTAAATTGGTATTACATTTGCCATTTTCTTCTTGTCTGGCACTATGCCAGTTTGTTGCGATATATTGAAAAGATTAGCCAAAGGTTTGCTAAGTTCCTCTTTACAATCCTATAAAACCCTTGCAAACAGTTCATCAGGTTTTAATTTCTCTTTTTGTCTGTGGACCATGTCAATAGTTACCCCAATCATGCATAGTTTATTATCATCCTGTTCTACGTAATTTATTATTTCTGGAATTTTTCTAGTATCTTCCTGAGTAAAAACTGAGAGTAAGTAAGTGTTGAAAAGTTCACACATTTCCTTATCACTGTCAGTGATCTGACCTGAGTTACTCTGAAATTGGGCCTATCTTGTCCCTAATCTTACTTCTGTATGCCTATAAGAACCCTTTTAGGTTAGTCTTCGAATCCCTTGCGACTTTAGCCTCATAATCCTTATTAGTTTCCTTATTCTTTTTTTTATTTCTCTCTTTAGTTGAATATAATGATTTCTTAACTGCTCATCCCCATTTTTGATACACCTATATATGCCTCTCTTTTGACCAATGAGATGGCCATGTGCTATACCATTCTGTGCTACCAGTAAAACGCTAGTCAAAGTGATAATCACCCTCCTTGTGGTGCAATTGTGGCTTATTAAGCCACCAGGCTTTGTATAATATAAATCCTAAGTGTGGGGTACCAGCCAGCGAGAGTGTGGACGCCAACTCAACTTTAGATGCCGCCAACCACCCACCGCCACCCACACAAAACTAAGCAGAGGCAAAAACTAAGTGTGCTCAAGAATGGAAAAATGTACAGAAGACAAAGGAACCAGGAAAATAAAGAAATTTGTAGAAGAGCCAGAAAGGGATATGCACAAATCCAAAAATGACACAGCATCGAAAGTCAAGTCTTATCCGTAACTATTGTATGGCCACATCAGGAAGAAACCAATAGTCAAGTTCAGGTAATTAGGCTGAGGAAGAAAGGTGGGGAGTTAACAAGAAACGACCAAGAAGTGTGTGAGGAGCTCAACGTTGGATTTATATAAGTATTCACAGTAGAGACAGGAAGGACTCCAAGAAGTCAGAAAAGGGAATACACCAACAAGGGATACACCAACAACTGCTGGATGAAATACACACAACTTAGAGGACAGACCTTGACAGAACGGCTGTAAACTTATGGCGAACTTTGCACAATTCGCTCAAAGGCAGTGCGGTCCGTGGGATCTCCTTAGAGAGGGAGCAAAGCATCGTCATCTGTGCCACTAAGGCAAAAATCTATTACAACACACACCACTGAAACTGGGCAAGTACCTGTCACCTGAGGTAAAGGAAAGGCGTAGCCAAATGTAGTCCCAATTTTTAAGAAAGGCGGGACAGACACGAGGCTTAAACTACAGACCAAGTCGCTGATACCGAGTATAGATATGCAAACAATCCCTAAAGATGATTATACCAGGAGTGCTAGTGAACAGCACCGACTAAGAAAGAGTATAACAAGCTTATAAACGATAACCGTTCTATGGTTTCAGGGAAGGAAATCCTGTGTCGAAACCTACTGAGTTTTAAATGACAAGGTAACGAAAGTATGACATGAAGAGAGGGGTGGGTACATTGAGCAACTTCCTAAGACTGCAAGAAGGCCTTCGATAACAAGTTTCCTCACAAGAAGTTAGCGTGCAACCATCAGAGGATCAAGCACACATAACTGGAAAGGCTCTGCAATGACCTCAAGAATACCTGACATGCGTAGGAAACAACGAGTCCAAGTACTTGACGAGTGCCCACGAGTGGGCACCCTGTGGCGAGCGGGGTTCACACAGGGTTAGTCCTAGGACCATGCTCGTTCTTTTGTAGTATAAGATGTAAATGACATGACGATAGGGGAAAGGCTCCAGATAGTGTCCCTGTTATATGCAGATGATTTGAATTTAATCAAGAGATTTAAAACTCGTAGAGTGACATCAGGCAGGACTCTGCATAAAGATCTGGACAGGAATACAGCCTATGGTGAGTCATCAACTGGCTCCCTCCAATTTACCCTGCCAAATGCAAAGTCATGTAGAACACTGAAGGGTAAAGAAGACTGCAGACAGAGTAGACGGCTAGGTGGCCAAAGACTGTGCAACCTCACTCAAGGAAAATAACCTTGGGGTGAGTATAATACAGAGCACATGTCCTGAGGCGCACATCAACCAGGTAACCGCTGCAACATATGGGCTCCTGGCAAACCTAAGACTTGCGTTCTGATACCTCAGTAAGGAATCTGTTCAAGACTGTCTGTACACCGTGTACGTCAGCCCATTTAAGTATGCACAACCAGTTTGGAAACCCACACACTAGCAAAACCACGTCAAAATTAGAGAAAAGTGCAAAGGTTTGCAAACAAAGCTAGTTCCAGAGCTAATGGGAAGATGCTACGATGAATGGTTAAGAGAAATCGGCCTGATGACACTGGAGGACAGGAGGGTTAGGGAAGACATGAAACGACATAAAATACTGCAAGGAATTGACATGGTGGACAAAGACAGGATGTTCCAGAGAGGGGACACAGAAACAAAGGGTCACAATTGGATGTTGAAGACTCAGATGAATCAAAAGGATGTTTGGAAGTATTTCCTTCAGTTAAAGAGTTGTCAGGAAGTGGAACAGTCCTGGTAGTAATGTAGGGAGGCATCAAACCATACATAGTTTTTAAGACAAGGTATGATAAAGGCTCATGGAGCAAGGAGAAAGTGGACCTAGTACCGACAGTGAATAGGCGGGCAGGAGCTCTGAATCGACCCCCTGCAATCACAAGTAGCTGAGTGCGTAAAATAGTGAGTACACAAAGCCTGACGTCCATTATCCACGTGTGCCAAAATAAATTCCTCTACTCATGATATCGGGCCATATCATATCATCATGGATTTCTCCTAATAATGGCAATCAAGTCTCTGTCCCCTGACTTCCGCTGGGATGATTTCATTGGACTAAAAATTACCTTGGGTGGGCTGAACTGGACTGACTCTGACTCTGGGTCACAGGTAGGTGGTGATGATTACCAATGTGACGTTTTCCAGGGCATAGTTCTTGCTCACTCAACAACTTATGTTCTAAAAATGGGGGACAAAATGGGAAATCAGATCAAGCAATACTGATCCTAAATGATGAAACAATCAGATTAAAACATCTCATTGACAAAAGAAGCATATACAGGCAGAATCAAAAGGGGAGAGGTCAATTAAGAAATCAATAATTCAGTTAAAGAGAGAAATAAAAAGGTAATAAGAAGAGCAAAAAGAGATTATGAGGCTAAAGTTGCAAGAGAATCGAAGACTAACCCAAAAAAATTCCTTCAGGTAAACAGAAGTAAGATCAGGGACTAGATAGGCCCACTCAAAAGTTACTCGGGTCAGCTCATGGACAGTAATAAGGAAATGTTTAGAATTTTTTAACCTCATACTTCCTACTCATTTTTTACTCAGGAAGATACTGGCGATATTCCAGAAATAATAAATTATGTAGAACACGATGCACGATTAGGGTCACAAGTGACATGGTCCTTAGGCAAATTGATAAATTAAAACCTAACAAATCCACTGACCCTGATGAACTGTATGCAAGGGTTCTAAAGGAATGTAAAGAGGAGCTATAGCAAACTTCTCTGGCTAATCTTTTAAATATATCACTACAAACTGGCATGGTGCCAGATAAGTGGAAAATGGCAAATGTGATACCTATTTTCAAAGCAGTGGCAGTCCTTAGCTTTGAACTATAGACCAATAAGCCTAACCTCCATAGTAGGAAAATTTATGTGAATTAAAAAAAAAAAAACAAACAAATAATTGAGCTGAGGGCAGTTCCAGGTAGCCACCTTGACAAGCACAAATTAATCCAACGAATCTCAGCATGGTTTTACAAAGGGGCGTTCCTGCCTTATAAATTCATAACTTTTTTCACTAAGGTATTCGAGGAGGTAGATCATGGAATGATAAGATATTGTGTATATGGACTTCAGGAAGGGGGGGGGGGGGGGGGGGGGGGGGGGGCGATTGACAGGTCCCATATCAAGTATCTATTGAAGAAAATTCAAGGCACATGGAATAGGAGAAATTTTTTCCTGGATAGAGGCAAGGTTGACAAAATAGGCAGACAGAGGGTTTGCATAAATGGGGAGAAATCATAGGGGGGAAGCGTCACGAGCGGTGTTCCACAGGGGTCAATGTTGGGCCCCCTGTTGTTCACCATCTACATAAACGACATTGATTGAGGCATTAAGAGCGACATAAGCAAATTTGCTGATGACGCCAAAATAGGCTGTCGAAACCATCATTCTGACGAGGACATCATGAGCACTCCCGGAAGATTTGATAGACTGATGCAGTGGTACGGAGAAGTGGCAGATGCAGTTTAATGTAGACAAATGCAAAGTTCTAAATGGTTGAACAGGAAAATAACCATGCACATATAAATTAAATAATGTCGAACTTATATTACGGACTGAGAAAAAGAGATTAGATTTCTGGTAAGGAGTAATCTGAAACCAAGACAACAAAGTGCATAAGTGTTTGCAATAAAGCTAAACAGAATCATTGCGGCTTCAATATCATGAAGCATGAAATTATAGGAGTCCTCAGGTTGTTCTTCAATCTATATACCTTGATTAGACCACACATTTAAGATTCTGCTGCACAGTTTATCTGTCTCCGTATACAGAATGGGATATAAATGCTCTGAAAACATACAAAGGAGGATGACAAAGATGTATCCCATAGTATCAGAAAATCTTACCCTAAGAGGATGAGACTGAGGGCCCTGCGAAATCTGCAGCTCTCTGTAAGACGTAGAATTAGGGGGGATATGATTGAGGTTAATAATGGAAAGACAGGAATAAATAAAGGGGATGTAAATAACGTGCTGAAAATATCTAGCCTACACCACGACTCGTACCAATGGTTTTAAGTTGGAAAAATTCAGATTCAGGAAGGATATAGGAGAAAGCTCTGGTTTGGTAATAGGATTTGATCTGGAATGAGTGGAAGCAAACTGCCCCAAGACAGTTATAGAGGCTAAACAACGTTGTGTAAGTCTTTAAAAAAAAAGTGTTAGATAAATACATGAGTGGTGTGGTGGAGGTGGAGTTGGACTGATTAACTTCGTGCTACTAGGTCAGTTGCCGGGAGTGTTTCCTTCCTTAAGTGATTGTGATCTGTCCTGACTAGGCTTGGGGCATTGCTTAATCCGGTAGGTAGACTTATGACCTCCTCCTGTATGGGCCAGTAGCCTGTCTGCAGTGTTTCCTTCTTCTAATGTTCTTGTGTTCTTATTATACTGGCAGCCACCCCAGACCACACTACATCTTCATCACTTCCAGGTCTTCAATCAAGCCCCATCATAGAGACATTTGTGTATGTTTGAGACATACCCTACATGTACGTGATATTTTATGTTGTTGTTAGAGACTCTTGGTCTTAGTGTAAATTCGTTCACTGTGTTCCACGGTAGACTCGTTGATCTCATAATATGTCCTAGTGCCGTGTTACCATTCATTTTTTATTTTTTATATATATTTTTTATGGTTTCCCATCCTCTCCAACTGAAGTAAGAAATGTTTTCTCTTGTATAGCATTTATTATTTGTCTTGTTGTGTGCAGTATTTTTGTCTTTTAATTTTCTCAGTATTTCACTCATTTTCTTGTAAACACTTGTTATTTTAGGAGACGATCAAGTGTCTAAGTGTTGTGCAGTCAACATATTTCATTATTACCTTCTATTATTTTTCTTGAGCTTACCTTATTTTCATGCATTTTCCTGTGTTTTTTCTGCTGATTCAGATGTGTTTAGATTCATTCATTACTCTTCCCCAATGTGGGCTAATTAACCATTTTCTTTCTGGTATGTACCACTATTTTTGTGTTCTAAATATTTTGTATATGAACAATGTGACATTTGATTTTGTAGATTTTTGCAGACTAGTACCTTACTCTTGTGTGTCAAGCAACACATATTAATAATGTATTACATATATAAGGACAATAGTCCCCAACAGACATATAATAACAAAGTGTAGTAAGTCAACTTAATGTTTTATCATGTGACTTTCCTGCACCTTGTGAGTGTTGAATTCTCCAGTTCTGTATCTTGTAACCATTTTTTTGTATTATGTTATTTATATTTCTCTTTACAGCGAAATTCACTCTTTAGTAGTAATTTTAAAAGAACACTGTATATCATTACTCTGGTGTTGAGTAATTTGGGGGGGGGGGGGCTACTTGAGATTAAGAGTTACAGTGTTTAAAGCAGTTATATTCTTGATATTTTTTATAATCTTTCTAAGCATATCTTGAGTGTGCTGCAGTTTTTACTGATACATTGACAATTCGCACGTTATTCTAATTGTGTAAATTTGTTTGTCACTGCATGTGATATTACTACTTGTTCATAATTGTACTCAATTTTTTACTTCTCGTGCTCTGTTTCCTCAGTAATTTAATTAAAATTTATAAAAGAGATTTGGGGGTAGGGAAACCCAAAACAATAAAAAAATAAATTTGGAGCTAACAATAATCTCAGTATATTTCTGAGTGTCCTTGTTTTTCATCTTACTATTTGATTTTGTGTTTATCATTGCAAAATATTTCTTGTTATGCCTTTGTTTTATTTTTCTAGCATATTTTGCAATTACCATAAATTATTTTAATTTTTATTGTCTTGATATACAATATTATTATCAAAGACTCTTTATTGAACATGAGAGTAAAGACAGCTCACAATTTATCTACTAGTGTATATACGGTACATATGTTATTTGAGTTTTGATATATGCAATTGTTATACAAATTCTCTTTACATGAACTGAGAGTAAAGACACCCAAGAGCTCACTGTTCTGGAGTAACGTCATCTCAGGGCTGTCAGAACCAATTCTGCATCCTGCGTAAAAATCCTAATGGTCTCTTACCCGACTGACAGACCACAAGTAGCTCTAACTTGCAGCCGAGATTTGTCACACTGCCTGCGGAGTGATGAATTTCAGATTAATCCTTAAAGACATGAGTATTACCTAGTAATGTAACCAGGTGGTCAGTAACTAGTATAACTGTTACTCCTATCTGGAATCCATTTCCCTAAAGTATCTTTGAGCACGCAGGATAGTGTACAGTTACCTCGGGCTTCAGAGTTACCTCAGACAACCTTTGGTACTTGAGACTACTACCCTGCGATGGCTACTTGTTCAAGTGGTTGTTTCCCCTACAGGGGATGCCTTGTCGAAAAATGATTATCTTGAAACGAGTTATGCCATCTCTAGTTGATGTCAAAAGGGAGTCTGCAGAAAGACGTTTCTGTCGTGCTAGTGCACTCACTAGAGTGTTGTTTGTTCCTTGTGTTCCAGATGGTGAGAACATTGTAGTTGACAGTGATCTTGCAATGTAGAGTTGTATTTGAACAATCATATTTGCTAGTAATAGAGAGTAAGAATTCCATTTCTCCTTGCTAATATTTCTGGATCATATCAAATTTACTATTTCAATCGGATAGAGTCCTTCTACTCATCCGAGTCTGTCCATTCCTTCAGTATGGAAAGTATCTTTGATTGTGGATGAGAGCCATAAATAATCTCAATAGTGCAACCTGGGATAAGTTATACCTGATGTTCAGGTTGCCATAAATTTCTGCTTACAATGCTTCTATAGGTGAAACTCACCTTATGGATTGTATGGTGTAGATCAGCATTTACCATATGAGTTGCTATATTCCTAATCCGAAACCAAATTACATCCTCATGATTTTCATATTGACTCGTAGCAACTTAGTACTTTAAGGTGTTTTTTAGATGAACCTGAGAAAGACTTCATAAATCAACAGCAGAATTTACAAGAGTCATTAAGACTCCGAGCAAAGCCAATCAGAATAAAGTCGAGAGTTATGCTGATTAATTTTAATAAAACATCCGCAATGCCTAAGCTCGATCCAGTGCCTACGCTTGGTCCACATCGAGTAGTTGAACAGGTCCAGTGTAATAAGTATAAAGTTAGAGAAACATTACTGGTCAGTATAAAGAATCGCAATTTAGATCACACGAAGGTTTAGAATACGATGAGACGAGGTTACTAAACATCCAGACAAATGTGACAGACACTGACAACCACTCCTGACTCAGTACCCTCAACCACTAACAGCCAGACAGGACGAACAACATGATTGCCATTTTTTCTTACGAACATTACAAGTCATGAGAACTCCCCAAGTATCGAGTTGTAAAATATCATTTTAGAATCCTCCCTCAACCAGACATGTGTGTAGCCGTTGCATCAGAGTTGACCCCACCAACCCAGAGATATGACCACTCTGCATATGTAACCTCACCCTAGCAGAGTTGGGTTAAATGTAAATAACCTGTATAGATGCAATAAAGTAAAAAGACCTTCGACTTGTGTCTACTAGTTAAACTTATGATAGTCATTTTTGTGTGTGTGTTCATGTCTCTCCAAATTCTGAGATTTAACAGTAAAAACTTGTGTGCACTAAGTCTGCCTTTTCTGTTAAACACTTTCTTCTTTGTAAATAGATTTCCTACTGAATCCAAAGATCACATGAACAGAGATACGATTGATCCTTCTCTACTCTTTATCTCAATCTCTTTTATTCAACTATAATTGCAAGTGATTCTATCAATTTCCCATAGAATTGTGATATTAATCATAATTTGAAATGACATTACAGTCAATCACCCTGAGGTATAGTATCCTTAAGTTCAATTCTTTGTATACATTGACACTGTATAGATCAGCTCCAGAGCAACTCATTACCTACAGTCTATCCTGTGTATATGTTAGCTGAGCTGTCAGTAGTGTTACTGTGTACTTGTGTCGTATACTAAGATAATCACAGCTACTTTATGGATAGACTCTCTTCTAGCTGTGACGTCAGGAGATCCCTCATATGTGAGCCTCCAGCTAGAGGCCTCCCTCTCAGTTCCACGTTAGGCATAGCAGACTCAATATGCAAGGCCTGGGCTTTTCTTGAAGACTCTTCCATCGCCCACCCCATCGCTGGTAATATTTGCAGTAGATTTTAGGATCTCAGTGGAAGGTGGTGATGCAGGGAATGTGAGGTCAGGCATATTATTTAGCTTGAAAAGTTCATTGAGAGGTAGAAAGACATTATATATATAAGCGGAGAGTGAGGTGTGACGCACGTGACCTGAGGAATGTCATAAGAACATAAGAATGGAGGAACACTGCAGAAGGCCTACTGGCCCATGCGAGGCAGGTCCTTATCAAAACAACCTCTACCTATGATGAGGACGGGTAGACGATGAAATCATGTGACTCCTGTGTTGTTGGGTTGGTGCTGCTTAAGTATCATGTATGCCAATGTTTTTGAAATTTTGTAGTTTCCAGTGTTGCGTTCTATAGTGTCGGTGACGGCGATTAGTGAGGCTTCTAGGCACCGTCGGCGTCTGAGGTCTGGTTCGGTGAGAACGAGTTGTGCCTCGTTCCAGTTCATCAAATGCCCCGTTATAGTGTTTGCTTACGTGTCTTTCTAAACCAACTTGTCGGTATTTATTACCAAGGTTTATACCACTATTATTCTTCACATCAAGATAGAGTTAAACTGTTGGTTTTCTCATCAACGTATTTGAGAGCTTTACATATTAGAAGCCCAGACTTCATAGATAAAGAAATGTCCAAAATTTATGAAATAGCTAATTATCTAAAATACCCAAGAAACGTAATTGATAAATCCTTTAAAATTGCTAGAAATACTTTTAACAATCCAAAGAAGGACAACCAATCTTATTTAACTAAAAATATGCTGATTTCTCCCTTACCATGAAAACTTGGTTGACAATGCCTTCTCTTCTTAAGACTTGATATCAAAGTTGTATTAAAAGTTGTTGATACAGTAAAAAAAAACTTTTGATAAAAAATTTCGGCCCCAAAAGGCTGATGGATGTGTCCTATAAGATTCCTTGCGTTAATATGCGATTAAGTTTATTAACGGGTCAAACTGTAAAAGTCTCGAACTAAAATGAAAACAAACATGAAATGATAGCATTTGAACTGGACAATTTTCTTATGCCTATCCTATTCATGTGAGAGATTTTAACATCTAGCTGATTGTTCAACAGGCTGAGAAAGTTTATCAAGCAAGTTTTTTTTTCATGTCGACACGAATATAAATAGAATCATGTTTTATAAAAAGCAGTTTTGAAAATGATATGAATATTTCCTTTGGTTAATGAAAATTGGATTCATTTACAATTAATACAATTTTGGGTAGAGTATCAGTGTGTTTTCACAAGTCGGGTGTTGACAGGCATGTGTGAGGTGTGAGTCTTGTTGTGGTGACGTGATTGTGAGGTGTTGGTCTTGTTGCTGCGATGTGATTGTGGGGTTGTAGTTTGTTGCTGTGATTGATTGTGAAGGTGTAGTCTTGGTTTCTGTTGATGTGATTGTGAGGTGTAGTCTTGTTGCTGTGTTGTGATTGTGAGGTGTAGTCCTTGTTTGTGGTGACGTGATTGTGAGGTGTGGTCTTGTTGCTGTGATGTGGATTGTGAGGTGTAGTCCTTTGGCCGCCTTTATATGCTTTCCTGTTGATGGGGGGGGGGGAGGGGATAGTTCTTGATAATGTGAGAAGTCACGAAAATGCTTGGAATTTCGCTATTTTTGTCACAGAGGTTGTTTTGCTTATTCTGATGTCACCTGTTTACTCTGATCTTATTGCATTACTGGGATCCCACAACTCTTCAGAATGTTCTCAATATGCTTTCCCAATCATATTTCTTTTGTTTCTCAGATTTCTTCTGTGCTGATCAAGTCACACAAGCTTGAAATTCGACCTAATTTTTTAAAAAACTGTTGAATGAAGGAAGTTATGCAACAAATCTCTTTATCAAATAGTTTTCCTTGACATGAAATGATCATGCCTTTTGATGATTAGAGATATGAGAATTATATTCAGAACATAATGTAATTACTAAATGCAGTAGAAAGAAGCATTCAAATACTGAAAATAAACAATACTCCTTTAACCCTTAAACTGTCCAAAATATACATGCGTTTTTACGTGTTTACGTTTAGCGCTTTCGAACGTAGAATTTTGTTTTATTTTTTTCATTCCTTCAAATATGGTGCAATAGGCCTAAGTTGCCTAGACAGGAGAGAATGGGTCTGTGCACTCAGTGTGGCAGTATGAAAAAAATCGGGACGCCGGGGTACCACATGGTCGCACGGGCAGTTTGTTTCAGCATCATCTTGGGTCAACATCATGCTAGACTCCTGTGATTCACTCACACCTCATCATAGTAACATTCTACTATTCTCGGAGTGTGAAACACAACGTGAGTTCAGTGGATTACACAGCGATATAGTCACTAATAATCAAAGTGAATTAGTGAAACTTATTGATTGACAACCCAGATGACCCTCAGTCCCATCAACCTCTGGGGTGGCCAGCATGAGATAGTGGTTGCCATTACCAGAGGTCTGATATGGCCCACAACTATCATACTGGCCACCCCAGAGGTGATGGGCTGAGGGGCATCTGGGTTGTCATCAATAGTTACAGCTCAGCACTTCTGGGGTGGCCAGTCTGGCTCCGCAGACCCTCAGCCAGCACCTCTGGGGTTGCTAGTGTTATCAGCCCAAAGGCAACTCCCGAAGAGAAAATTATCATTTCTGCTTATGGTGTGACGATTATTGAAAGTGATATAGTGACTGAGAAAGATGAGAAATCGATTTTATGCCCAATCACGATTCGTCAAGTGAAAGTGATTATCATATTCCCCAGTGAAATTACTTTTAGGCATCGTTCGCTTACGTTCCAGGCAGGTGTGCCACATGCCAGTCGGCGCAAGGGTCGTGG
Organism: Cherax quadricarinatus; assembly: GCF_026875155.1. NCBI lineage: Eukaryota > Metazoa > Arthropoda > Malacostraca > Decapoda > Parastacidae > Cherax > Cherax quadricarinatus. The sequence continues at coordinate 22,774,105 of NC_069404.1, forward strand.
CAGGCTCACGATTCCAAAACCCCCTGCTACGATAGATTGAGTGATAATGAAGGAGAGTATGCTGGAGAGAGGAAGAGGAGGTGGGTGTACGTGCCTGGACCTCGTGGAATCAGTGGAGGACAGACAAAGGACCGCGCAAAGGGGTCCGACCGTAGGGGGCACCCCTCAACCATGCGCTTCCCCCACTCCCAGTCCCCCTCCTGCTCCCTCACGCCCCATGTCACTGGTCCACCCTCTTCACCACCTGACGTGAATGGACTGGACTGGGAACTATAACATCATTCGTGCCACATCCTTTCAGTTTTGTGGCAGTGGAAGTGGCCATCATGCCACACTGTCCCATCACAAAAGAGTGCCTACGGAGTTAGACATTTTGAACAATACTTTGATGAGGCCGATAATGAATCTGAGTGTTACCTAGATCAACGATACTACCATATACAATGGTCAACACAAATGTTTCAGAATCGTCACATCTGCGCAGGTGAAAGATACAACTGTGGGTGAAATGCATTTATTCCTTGGCACTGGTCATGCTTATGCCACTCAATATAGCACAGTACTGTCCACAGACCACTTCATTAGCACCTCCTTCCCTGCAACAGATTCCACTCTGTTGCTACAAATGTTGCACTTCTCAACAGGATACGCCAAACCAAAATGACTTTCACTATACAAAACTGGGAATTGTATATGCATCTGAAGCAAAAATTCAATGCTTACTTTTATCCATTCCAAGACATTGTTGTTGACGAGTCCTTTGATTCTGTTCAAGGGAACGACTGTCATTCCAAACAATATATACCAAGCAAACGTAATCACTTTGGTATGAAACTATATGTTATGTGTGACTGTGGAGACTGGTTCTTGTGTTGGACGTCATTATCTATATAAGAAAAATACACTCGATGATTAAACCAGGCGCATGTTGGCTATTTCTGTGAGGTTGTTCGTAAGATGATGGGGCCATACCTTGGCGGTCATACATTGTTCACAGACAACTGGTATACAAGCCCTATGTGTAGAAAACACATGCCAAGGTTCACTGGAGGAAGTGTAGTAAAGGCTTCATGCCAATGCCATCACGCACTGACGTGGCATGACAAGCGGGACGTGATGTTCTGTCAACCATCCACGAAAGGAGAGGTAACGACGAGGAGACTGAGCACAGCTCAACAGATCAACCCGTAAATCAGCCAGCTGCGTCGTTGGACTATACGAACAATATGCTACTGGGAGTCGACGACGTGTGACATGATGATAGGCTTTGTTGACTGTGTGCTAGGAGTTGCAAATGGTATATAAAAGTGTTTTTTTTTCCACCTTGTGACTGCGGGGGGCATGCAGCTTTGTCTTCAACCATGTAGAATAAAGACTGGAAAGCAACAACGATATACGGAATTCACTCTCAATGTCATCAATCAGATAGCGAGAAAGTATGGTAACAACACCTATACCTGCCACTCCACACGACCTTTCACCCTACAACCCAGAGGGAAAGTGCCCTACCGAATAATTCCCAACTGACACTGCCTGAATACCAATACCATCGTACTCCAAAAAAAAGGGGAAAAGAAAAAAAAGTGTGTTGGGTGTGCTTACACTACCCACGACCCCAAGCTTGAAAGACACACGAATTCATGTCAGCAGTGTGGGGTGCACTCTGTAATGAAATCATGCTTCTTCGAGATCATACAGGGAAGACTTCTAGAAAACATAAATGGGACCTGTAAATACGTTGTATATATATATATATGTATATATAAATATATATATAATATATATATATATATATATATATATATATTATGATATATGAGTATATATTATATATATATATTATATATATAAATATAATATATAAATATATATATATATAAATAATATATATATATATATAGAATATATTTATAATATATATATATATATATATATATATATATATATATGTAAACAATAGTATGTGATTAACCAGGTACAAATTCATCTATCAGTGTGAACATGTGTGTTTGTGACAGTATTGTGACTAATTCAGTACAAAACCATTTGTCTGAACAAGAATTGGCTATGGAAATTCAAAAGTTCTGCATCAAAACATATACCAATAGCATGAAAAACAACATAAAATAAAAAAGAATGGAAAAAAAAAAAACGATAAAATGTTTATTGTTTCTACAAGTGGCAGCGCTCTCATGTTTGCCGACACCTCGTGCAGCACCAACTTGTGGGCTTATTTCTTCGGTAAGACACCCGCCCTAAATTTTTTTTTTATCCCTTTAACATTTATAAAAATCATTCTTCATTTAAAAAAATAATATTTTTGATATGCGCGTGAACGTAGATCTACGTTTGGACAGTTTAAGGGTTAATCAGGTCATTCCATTAAATGGAAACAATTAGAAACTGTTTAGATTATTGCTATAATAAACTCAGAAGAATTGGTAATGAACTCAAAAACAAACTACAAAGAAAATTAGACATTTTGAATTCAAAATAGTGATTGGACGAAAGTATGCTAATGAACCAATTCTTAAATTAACTTATCAGATGAAATATTAGATAAAAACAAGACTGCTGCTCAAGGTTTCGGAGTCCTAAGTTTTGGCAACCTCAAAAAAAAAATTTAAATAATGTTAAATTGCAAAGCCTTTTGTAACTTTAGGAAAAAAAAATAAAAAAATCTGTGATTTATCCACGAATGAAATTAATACTAGTAAGTAATATAGCTCTATGTAAATACAAAAATATTCCCAATTACCCTCAAAGATCTTTTAGTCTTATGATACACTTATTAATAATAAAAAATGCATCTTACTAAAGCAGACATAAAATGAATTACAATAGTAATATGACAAATGAAACTTGAGATTAATATGATAAAAAGAATAAATCTCCTAGATGATACTGAAACCTGTTCTGAACTTTAATCTCCTAGATGATACTGAAACCTGTTCTAAACATTAATCTCCTAATATGATACTGAAACCTTATATTTCTCTAAACTTAATCTCCTAGATGATACCTGAAACCTGTTTCTAAACTTTTAATCTCCTAGATAATACTGAAACCTTTCTAAACTTTAATCTCCTAGATGATACTGGAAACCTGTTCTAAACTTTAATCTCCTAGATATACTGAAACCTGTTCTAAACTTTAATCTCCTAGATGATAAACTGAAACCGTTCTAAACTTTAATCCTCTAGATGATACTGAACCTGTTCTAAACTTAGAAAAAATCCTTTAGAAACCGTTAACAGCAATTGTAATAAAGCAAGTAAAACAACTACTGAAAGGCAAATGGACGAATTATATTAAAAAACTTACTTCAACTAATCCAACTTTACCCTTACATGTATGGATTAATAAAAACACACAACCCTGAGTAATCCAGTCAAACCAATATTAGACTGCATAGGTTCAGATTCACATAAATTTATCAAAATTGTCGACATTTTTGAGCCCCTATTGTTGGAAAAATTTCTAACTTTGATGTTAAAAAAAACTACATTCATTGGATAAATTAAGAATTTTGACTTAAATGATATCAATATAAGTTAGTTTTGATGTTCTCCCCCTTTTGTTTACTAAAGGACCTATTGATGATATACTAAGTTCTTATCTGAAGAACTTGTTAATTACGAATTTTCGTTGAGTCAGTTCTTACTATCATTATTAAACATTATCATTAACTTTGTATTTTTGAGCAAAATTTATATTTAACGATGAGTTTGCACTCAAGAACTTTTGTATGGCAATGGGAAATCTCTTTCACCTGTTCTATATTTATACATGGAATTTTTTAAAAGAAGATTGTTTAACACAATCCTTCCTAATAGAGCTAAGTGGTTATAGATATGTTGTTGATAGTTGTTTTTTATGCTAAGAATGTAGATATAAACCTTTTCCTGAATTAATTAAATAGCTTTAGCTCATTCTATAAATTTACTGTGGTTTCGATGAAATAACTCATTGCCTTTCCTAGATCTTTTAATATTAAGGGAAACACTGATTTTAAATTTAATTTTTATCAGAAAACCTACAAATAACTCTTCCAATGTACCACTACTATTCTTCACATCAAGATAGAGTTAAAACTGATGGTTTTCCTCCATCAATGTTTTGAGAGCTTTATGTAATGTAGTCCAGGAGTTCATAGATGAAGATATATCCCAAAATTTATTAAATAACTAATGATCTAAAATACCCAAGAAACTTAATTGACAAATCCTTTAAAATAGCTTAGAAAATACTTTTTACAGTATAAAAAAGGGACAACACGTCCTTATTCTACTAGAAAATATGTTGGTTCTCCCATACTATGAAAACTTGGTGATTGCCTTCTCTTCTTAAGACTTTTAATATCAAAGTTGTTTAATTAAAAATCTTGATACAATGAAAAACTTTTCATAAAATTCCCCTCCAAATTGCTGACGGATGTGTCTATAAGATTCCTTTGTAAAATATACGATACAAGTTTATAAACGGTCAAAAACTGGAAAAGTCTCGACCTAAGATTAAAACAACATAAATATAGCATTAGACCGGACAAGATTCTAATGCTCTAATTATTCATGTGAAAGATTTTAACCATACCCAATTGATGTCAAAGGCTGAGGAAAAGTTGTAACAAGGCAAGTTCATGTGGTCGACACAAAATAAAGAATCATTTCATTATAAGCAGTTTTGAAAACAATGGTTATTTTTCTTTGGTTTAATATAAACTGGATTCCATTTTATAATTACTAAAATTGGAAGAATTAAATGATACTGACAATGCTTGCTGAAATCCAACCCCTAGCCCTAACCTCCTTTAAACCTTCCCTCTAACCTTTTGAGGACGCCCCTACCCTGCCTTCCTTCCCATACAGATTTATATCTTATCAAGCCATTCTATCTTTGTTTCCAACCTCTCTAAATGGCAAAACCACTCAACAACCCTTCATCAGCTCTCTGACTAATACTTTTATGTAACTCCACACCTCATCCTAAATTTCCCACACTACGAATTCTCTGCACTTGGTGGCCTGTACTTAGCTCAGTGGTGACCTGTACTTAGCTCTGTGGAAGATCGGGGGGCCAGGTGTTCTCGCGTGAAATCTGCATAAGATGTCCTCCCTTTAGCAACTCCTAACCCAACACTAAAAAGGAGCTTAGGATTCCTAGCTGAGATACGGAGACTGACGGAGGAAAAACAAGAGATTCGAAGTAATCCTCCTGTTGGGTGCAGTCCCAGGTCATGAGAGGAACCTGGTCAGTTGCGGCCAACATGAAACGAAGCTCAGAATCAAGAAGACTGTTGGAGTGGCGGAAACAAGGAAGATCCAGAGATAAAGGAATCACCAGGAGAAATAAAGAAATTTGTAGAAGACCAGAAAGGGATATGCACAAATCCAAGAAAAAAATGACACAGCATTCGAAAGTCAATTCTTATCCGTAACTATTGTATGATGCCACATTCGAGAAACCAATAGTCAAGTTCAGGTAATTAGGCTGAGGAAGAAAGGTGGGGAGTTAACTAGAAAAACGACCAAGAAGTGTGTAGGAGCTCACGATGGACTTATATAATATTCACAGTAGAGACAGGAAGGACTCCAATAAGTCAGAAAAGGCGGAATACACCAACAAGGGATACACCAACAACTCCTGGATTGAAACTACACACAACTTAGAGGACAGACCTTGACAGAACGGCTGTAAACTTATGGCGAACTTTGCACAATTCGCTCAAAGGCAGTGCGGTCCGTGGGATCTCCTTAGAGAGGGAGCAAAGCATCGTCATCTGTGCCACTAAGGCAAAAATCTATTACAACACACACCACTGAAACTGGGCAAGTACCTGTCACCTGAGGTAAAGGAAAGGCGTAGCCAAATGTAGTCCCAATTTTTAAGAAAGGCGGGACAGACACGAGGCTTAAACTACAGACCAAGTCGCTGATACCGAGTATAGATATGCAAACAATCCCTAAAGATGATTATACCAGGAGTGCTAGTGAACAGCACCGACTAAGAAAGAGTATAACAAGCTTATAAACGATAACCGTTCTATGGTTTCAGGGAAGGAAATCCTGTGTCGAAACCTACTGAGTTTTAAATGACAAGGTAACGAAAGTATGACATGAAGAGAGGGGTGGGTACATTGAGCAACTTCCTAAGACTGCAAGAAGGCCTTCGATAACAAGTTTCCTCACAAGAAGTTAGCGTGCAACCATCAGAGGATCAAGCACACATAACTGGAAAGGCTCTGCAATGACCTCAAGAATACCTGACATGCGTAGGAAACAACGAGTCCAAGTACTTGACGAGTGCCCACGAGTGGGCACCCTGTGGCGAGCGGGGTTCACACAGGGTTAGTCCTAGGACCATGCTCGTTCTTTTGTAGTATAAGATGTAAATGACATGACGATAGGGGAAAGGCTCCAGATAGTGTCCCTGTTATATGCAGATGATTTGAATTTAATCAAGAGATTTAAAACTCGTAGAGTGACATCAGGCAGGACTCTGCATAAAGATCTGGACAGGAATACAGCCTATGGTGAGTCATCAACTGGCTCCCTCCAATTTAACCCTGCCAAATGCAAAGTTATGTAGATCACTGAAGGGTAAAGAAGACTGCAGACAGAGTATAGGCTAGGTGGCCAAAGACTGCAAACCTCACTCAAGGAAAAGAATCTTGGGGTGAGTATAATACAGAGCACATGTCCTGAGGCGCACATCAACCAGGTAACCGCTGCAACATATGGGCTCCTGGCAAACCTAAGACTTGCGTTCTGATACCTCAGTAAGGAATCGTTCAAGACTCTGTACACCGTGTACGTCAGGCCCATATTAGAGTATGCAGCACCAGTTTGGAAACCCACACACTAGGCAAACACGTCAAGAATTAGAGAAAGTGCAAAGGTTTGCAAACAAAGCTAGTTCCAGAGCTAATGGGAAGATGCTACGATGAATGGTTAAGAGAAATCGGCCTGATGACACTGGAGGACAGGAGGGTTAGGGAAGACATGATAACGACATAAAATACTGCAAGGAATTGACATGGTGGACAAAGACAGGATGTTCCAGAGAGGGGACACAGAAACAAAGGGTCACAATTGGATGTTGAAGACTCAGATGAATCAAAAGGATGTTTGGAAGTATTTCTTCAGTTATAGAGTTGTCAGGAAGTGGAACAGTCTGGTAAGTAATGTAGTGGAGGCACGAACCATACATAGTTTTAAGACAAGGTATGATAAAGCTCATGGAGCAAGGAGAAAGTGACCTAGTACCGATCAGTGAATAGGCGGGGCCAGGAGCTATGAATCGACCCCTGCAATCACAAGTAGCTGAGTGTAAATAGGTGAGTACACAAAGCCTGACGTCCATTATCCACGTGTGCCAAAATAAATTCCTCTACTCATGATATCGGGCCATATCATATCATCATGGATTTCTCCTAATAATGGCAATCAAGTCTCTGTCCCCTGACTTCCGCTGGGATGATTTCATTGGACTAAAAATTACCTTGGGTGGGCTGAACTGGACTGACTCTGACTCTGGGTCAGGTAGGTGGTGATGATTACCAATGTGACGTTTTCCAGGGCATAGTTCTTGCTCACTCAACAACTTATGTTCTAAAAATGGGGGACAAAATGGGAAATCAGATCAAGCAATACTGATCCTAAATGATGAAACAATCAGATTAAAACATCTCATTGACAAAAGAAGCATATACAGGCAGAATCAAAAGGGGAGAGGTCAATTAAGAAATCAATAATTCAGTTAAAGAGAGAAATAAAAAGGTAATAAGAAGAGCAAAAAGAGATTATGAGGCTAAAGTTGCAAGAGAATCGAAGACTAACCCAAAAAAATTCCTTCAGGTAAACAGAAGTAAGATCAGGGACTAGATAGTGCCCACCTCAAAAGTTACTCGGTTCAGCAATCATGGACAGTAATAAGGAAATGTTTAGAATTTTTTAACCTCATACTTCCTACTCAGTTTTTACTCAGGAAGATACTGGCGATATTCCAGAAATAATAAATTATGTAGAACACGATGCACGATTAGGGTCACAAGTGACATGGTCCTTAGGCAAATTGATAAATTAAAACCTAACAAATCCACTGACCCTGATATGAACTGTATGCAAGGGTTCTAAAGGGAATGTAAAGAGGAGCTATAGCAAACTTCTCTGGCTAATCTTTTAAATATATCACTACAAACTGGCATGGTGCCAAAGATAAGTGGAAAATGGCAAATGTGATACCTATTTTCAAAGCAGTGGCAGTCCTTAGCTTTGAACTATAGACCAATAAGCCTAACCTCCATAGTAGGAAAATTTATGTGAATTAAAAAAAAAAAAACAAACAAATAATTGAGCTGAGGGCAGTTCCAGGTAGCCACCTTGACAAGCACAAATTAATCCAACGAATCTCAGCATGGTTTTACAAAGGGGCGTTCCTGCCTTATAAATTCATAACTTTTTTCACTAAGGTATTCGAGGAGGTAGATCATGGAATGATAAGATATTGTGTATATGGACTTCAGGAAGGGGGGGGGGGGGGGGGGGGGGGGGGGGCGATTGACAGGTCCCATATCAAGTATCTATTGAAGAAAATTCAAGGCACATGGAATAGGAGAAATTTTTTCCTGGATAGAGGCAAGGTTGACAAAATAGGCAGACAGAGGGTTTGCATAAATGGGGAGAAATCATAGGGGGGAAGCGTCACGAGCGGTGTTCCACAGGGGTCAATGTTGGGCCCCCTGTTGTTCACCATCTACATAAACGACATTGATTGAGGCATTAAGAGCGACATAAGCAAATTTGCTGATGACGCCAAAATAGGCTGTCGAAACCATCATTCTGACGAGGACATCATGAGCACTCCCGGAAGATTTGATAGACTGATGCAGTGGTACGGAGAAGTGGCAGATGCAGTTTAATGTAGACAAATGCAAAGTTCTAAATGGTTGAACAGGAAAATAACCATGCACATATAAATTAAATAATGTCGAACTTATATTACGGACTGAGAAAAAGAGATTAGATTTCTGGTAAGGAGTAATCTGAAACCAAGACAACAAAGTGCATAAGTGTTTGCAATAAAGCTAAACAGAATCATTGCGGCTTCAATATCATGAAGCATGAAATTATAGGAGTCCTCAGGTTGTTCTTCAATCTATATACCTTGATTAGACCACACATTTAAGATTCTGCTGCACAGTTTATCTGTCTCCGTATACAGAATGGGATATAAATGCTCTGAAAACATACAAAGGAGGATGACAAAGATGTATCCCATAGTATCAGAAAATCTTACCCTAAGAGGATGAGACTGAGGGCCCTGCGAAATCTGCAGCTCTCTGTAAGACGTAGAATTAGGGGGGATATGATTGAGGTTAATAATGGAAAGACAGGAATAAATAAAGGGGATGTAAATAACGTGCTGAAAATATCTAGCCTACACCACGACTCGTACCAATGGTTTTAAGTTGGAAAAATTCAGATTCAGGAAGGATATAGGAGAAAGCTCTGGTTTGGTAATAGGATTTGATCTGGAATGAGTGGAAGCAAACTGCCCCAAGACAGTTATAGAGGCTAAACAACGTTGTGTAAGTCTTTAAAAAAAAAGTGTTAGATAAATACATGAGTGGTGTGGTGGAGGTGGAGTTGGACTGATTAACTTCGTGCTACTAGGTCAGTTGCCGGGAGTGTTTCCTTCCTTAAGTGATTGTGATCTGTCCTGACTAGGCTTGGGGCATTGCTTAATCCGGTAGGTAGACTTATGACCTCCTCCTGTATGGGCCAGTAGCCTGTCTGCAGTGTTTCCTTCTTCTAATGTTCTTGTGTTCTTATTATACTGGCAGCCACCCCAGACCACACTACATCTTCATCACTTCCAGGTCTTCAATCAAGCCCCATCATAGAGACATTTGTGTATGTTTGAGACATACCCTACATGTACGTGATATTTTATGTTGTTGTTAGAGACTCTTGGTCTTAGTGTAAATTCGTTCACTGTGTTCCACGGTAGACTCGTTGATCTCATAATATGTCCTAGTGCCGTGTTACCATTCATTTTTTATTTTTTATATATATTTTTTATGGTTTCCCATCCTCTCCAACTGAAGTAAGAAATGTTTTCTCTTGTATAGCATTTATTATTTGTCTTGTTGTGTGCAGTATTTTTGTCTTTTAATTTTCTCAGTATTTCACTCATTTTCTTGTAAACACTTGTTATTTTAGGAGACGATCAAGTGTCTAAGTGTTGTGCAGTCAACATATTTCATTATTACCTTCTATTATTTTTCTTGAGCTTACCTTATTTTCATGCATTTTCCTGTGTTTTTTCTGCTGATTCAGATGTGTTTAGATTCATTCATTACTCTTCCCCAATGTGGGCTAATTAACCATTTTCTTTCTGGTATGTACCACTATTTTTGTGTTCTAAATATTTTGTATATGAACAATGTGACATTTGATTTTGTAGATTTTTGCAGACTAGTACCTTACTCTTGTGTGTCAAGCAACACATATTAATAATGTATTACATATATAAGGACAATAGTCCCCAACAGACATATAATAACAAAGTGTAGTAAGTCAACTTAATGTTTTATCATGTGACTTTCCTGCACCTTGTGAGTGTTGAATTCTCCAGTTCTGTATCTTGTAACCATTTTTTTGTATTATGTTATTTATATTTCTCTTTACAGCGAAATTCACTCTTTAGTAGTAATTTTAAAAGAACACTGTATATCATTACTCTGGTGTTGAGTAATTTGGGGGGGGGGGGGCTACTTGAGATTAAGAGTTACAGTGTTTAAAGCAGTTATATTCTTGATATTTTTTATAATCTTTCTAAGCATATCTTGAGTGTGCTGCAGTTTTTACTGATACATTGACAATTCGCACGTTATTCTAATTGTGTAAATTTGTTTGTCACTGCATGTGATATTACTACTTGTTCATAATTGTACTCAATTTTTTACTTCTCGTGCTCTGTTTCCTCAGTAATTTAATTAAAATTTATAAAAGAGATTTGGGGGTAGGGAAACCCAAAACAATAAAAAAATAAATTTGGAGCTAACAATAATCTCAGTATATTTCTGAGTGTCCTTGTTTTTCATCTTACTATTTGATTTTGTGTTTATCATTGCAAAATATTTCTTGTTATGCCTTTGTTTTATTTTTCTAGCATATTTTGCAATTACCATAAATTATTTTAATTTTTATTGTCTTGATATACAATATTATTATCAAAGACTCTTTATTGAACATGAGAGTAAAGACAGCTCACAATTTATCTACTAGTGTATATACGGTACATATGTTATTTGAGTTTTGATATATGCAATTGTTATACAAATTCTCTTTACATGAACTGAGAGTAAAGACACCCAAGAGCTCACTGTTCTGGAGTAACGTCATCTCAGGGCTGTCAGAACCAATTCTGCATCCTGCGTAAAAATCCTAATGGTCTCTTACCCGACTGACAGACCACAAGTAGCTCTAACTTGCAGCCGAGATTTGTCACACTGCCTGCGGAGTGATGAATTTCAGATTAATCCTTAAAGACATGAGTATTACCTAGTAATGTAACCAGGTGGTCAGTAACTAGTATAACTGTTACTCCTATCTGGAATCCATTTCCCTAAAGTATCTTTGAGCACGCAGGATAGTGTACAGTTACCTCGGGCTTCAGAGTTACCTCAGACAACCTTTGGTACTTGAGACTACTACCCTGCGATGGCTACTTGTTCAAGTGGTTGTTTCCCCTACAGGGGATGCCTTGTCGAAAAATGATTATCTTGAAACGAGTTATGCCATCTCTAGTTGATGTCAAAAGGGAGTCTGCAGAAAGACGTTTCTGTCGTGGCTAGTGCACTCACTAGAGTGTTGTTTGTTCCTTGTGTTCCAGATGGTGAGAACATTGTAGTTGACAGTGATCTTGCAATGTAGAGTTGTATTTGAACAATCATATTTGCTAGTAATAGAGAGTAAGAATTCCATTTCTCCTTGCTAATATTTCTGGATCATATCAAATTTACTATTTCAATCGGATAGAGTCCTTCTACTCATCCGAGTCTGTCCATTCCTTCAGTATGGAAAGTATCTTTGATTGTGGATGAGAGCCATAAATAATCTCAATAGTGCAACCTGGGATAAGTTATACCTGATGTTCAGGTTGCCATAAATTTCTGCTTACAATGCTTCTATAGGTGAAACTCACCTTATGGATTGTATGGTGTAGATCAGCATTTACCATATGAGTTGCTATATTCCTAATCCGAAACCAAATTACATCCTCATGATTTTCATATTGACTCGTAGCAACTTAGTACTTTAAGGTGTTTTTTAGATGAACCTGAGAAAGACTTCATAAATCAACAGCAGAATTTACAAGAGTCATTAAGACTCCGAGCAAAGCCAATCAGAATAAAGTCGAGAGTTATGCTGATTAATTTTAATAAAACATCCGCAATGCCTAAGCTCGATCCAGTGCCTACGCTTGGTCCACATCGAGTAGTTGAACAGGTCCAGTGTAATAAGTATAAAGTTAGAGAAACATTACTGGTCAGTATAAAGAATCGCAATTTAGATCACACGAAGGTTTAGAATACGATGAGACGAGGTTACTAAACATCCAGACAAATGTGACAGACACTGACAACCACTCCTGACTCAGTACCCTCAACCACTAACAGCCAGACAGGACGAACAACATGATTGCCATTTTTTCTTACGAACATTACAAGTCATGAGAACTCCCCAAGTATCGAGTTGTAAAATATCATTTTAGAATCCTCCCTCAACCAGACATGTGTGTAGCCGTTGCATCAGAGTTGACCCCACCAACCCAGAGATATGACCACTCTGCATATGTAACCTCACCCTAGCAGAGTTGGGTTAAATGTAAATAACCTGTATAGATGCAATAAAGTAAAAAGACCTTCGACTTGTGTCTACTAGTTAAACTTATGATAGTCATTTTTGTGTGTGTGTTCATGTCTCTCCAAATTCTGAGATTTAACAGTAAAAACTTGTGTGCACTAAGTCTGCCTTTTCTGTTAAACACTTTCTTCTTTGTAAATAGATTTCCTACTGAATCCAAAGATCACATGAACAGAGATACGATTGATCCTTCTCTACTCTTTATCTCAATCTCTTTTATTCAACTATAATTGCAAGTGATTCTATCAATTTCCCATAGAATTGTGATATTAATCATAATTTGAAATGACATTACAGTCAATCACCCTGAGGTATAGTATCCTTAAGTTCAATTCTTTGTATACATTGACACTGTATAGATCAGCTCCAGAGCAACTCTTACCTACAGTCTATCCTGTGTATATGTTAGCTGATGCTTGTTCAGTAGTGTTTACTTGTGTACTTGTGTCGTATACTAAGATAATCACAGCTACTTTATGGAAAGACTCCTCTTCTAGCTGTGACGGTCAGGAATCCCTCAATGTGAGCCTCCCAGCTAGAGGCCTCCTCACAGTTTCCACGTTAGGCATAGCAGACACAATACATGTGGTATTTTGCCAAGGAGAGGAGTTGGAAATGAATGGTTGTCCAGAGCAATTGGTGTCAGTTGCTGGCTGGACAAATACTGTAAGGAAAATGCGGTAACATTCATTGACAACTGGGACCTCTTCTATGGCAGAAATGACATGTATGCCAGGGATGGGGTTCACTTAAATAGGTCTGGGGTAGGAGCACTGGCCAACGCAGTGGAGGGAGCTGTTAGGTCTTTAAACTAGGAAAAGTTAGTGAAGATGCAGTATAGTAATATGAGTACTAGGAGAACTAGTAATAGGCACAATGAGGTGGATATTGGAAAGCCTGTGGCACTAATTGACAAGGACAGTAATAGGTTTAGCGGAATAACAGAAAGGAGCAGGAAGGGTAAAGAGAAAGGAGGATCCTTAAATATATATTACACAAATAGTCGCAGTGCTAGGAATAAGATGGACTAGTTGAGACTGGTTGCTAGTGCAGGTAACATTGATGTATTTGCCTTAACTGAGACTTGGTTTAATATGAAAAATCGGGACATGCCTGCGGAATGTCGCATTCAGGGTTTTAAATTGTTCCAAGTAGATAGAAGTATCGGGAAGGGGGGTGGGGTGACAATGTATGTCCGAGATCGCTTGAATTGTTGCATGAAAATGGGTATTAAGTCTGAAGTAACACATGCAGAGTCTGTTCGGACAGAATTTTCAGAGGGGCATGAAAAATTGATTTTAGGTGTGATATACTGTCCCCCAAACTTGGATAGAGATCAAGGAAGACTACTATGGGAGGAAATTGTTAGGGCCACAAAACACGATAATGCAGTAATTCCAGGAAACTTCAACTTTAGTCATATTGATTGGAATTTCTTGACTGGGAATTTAGAATCATAAGACTTCTTAGAAGTAGTTCACGATTGTTTTTTGAAGCAGTTTGTGACAGAACCTACAAGGGGTAATAACCTGCTTGACTTATTTCTGGCAAACAATGAATCCCTTGTTAATAATTTAGAAATTTCAGAGGAACTCGGTGCTAGCGACCACAAATCAATTACATTTAGCATTGAATGGAAGTATGATAGTAGGGATAACTCAGTAACAGTCCCAGATTTTTGCTTAGCAGATTACGATGGGCTTAGAGAACACTTATCATCTGTTGACTGGGGTAACGAAGAGAGGTATCAATATGGCAGTTTTCTGAACACTATGCTGCTCATAGAACGTTTATCCCATATAAAAAAATTAGATCAAATAGAAATGACCCAAAATGGATGAATAATAGGCTGAATTATCTACTAGGGCATAAGAAAGGAATTTATAGGCGTATCAAAAGAGGTTAGGGGCATCCTATGAATCAGTATATTGACATTAAGAGGGACATTAAAAAGGGGATAAGAAAAGCTAGAAGGGACTATGAAATTAAAGTTGCTAGGGATTCTAAAACTAACCCAAAAAGTTTTTTCCAGGTATATAGAACAAAAGTTAGAGATAAGATAGCTCCCCTTAAAAAAACTATGGACATCTTACTGACAAAGAGAATGAAATGTGCTCGATTTTTAGTAATTATTTTCTCTCGGTTTTTACACAGGAAGACATGAGAACATAAGAACATAAGAATGGAGGAACACTGTAGAAAGCCTACTGGCCCATGCAAGGCAGGTCCTGGTGGCCTGGTGGTTAACGCTCTCGCTTCACACGGCGAGGGCCTGGGTTCGATTCCCAGCCAGAGTAGAAACATTGAACGTGTTTCTTTCAACCTGTTGTCTATGTTCCCCATCAGTAAAATGGGTACCTGGGTGTTAGTCGACTGGTGTGGGTCGCATCCTGGGACACTGACCTATAGGAGGCCTGGTCACAGACCGGGCCGCGGGGGCGTTGACCCCCGGAACTCTCTCCAGGTAAACTCTCCAGGTAATCAAAAACGACCTCTACCCAAAGCTACCCAAGAAACAACTCCCATACCCAATGACACAAATCAAACCAAGCCCCTCCCACTCATATATTTCTCCAGTCTCTTCTTAAAGCTACCCAAGGTCCTAGCCTCTACCACCACACTGGGAAGGCTGTTCCACGCATCTACAACTCTGTTAGAAATCCAGTACTTACCTATGTCCTTTCTAAATCTAAATTTATCCAAATTAAATCCATTGTTTCTGGTTCTTGCCTGGTTCGACACCCTCAATACCTTATTAATATCTCCTTTGTTTATGCCCGTCATCCACTTATACGCCTCGATGATATCTCCTCTCATTCTACGTCTCTCCAGAGAGTTGAGATTTAAAGCTTTAAGTCTATCTTCATACGGGAGGTCCTTACACAGTAAATCATTTTAGTCATTCTTCTCTGTATGTTCTCTAATGAGTCTATATCCATCTGTAGTAAGGGGACCAAAACTGAGCAGCATAATCTAAATGAGGCCTCACTAGTGATGTATAGAGCTGTAAAATAAGTTTTGGACTTCTGTTACTTATACTTCTTGAGATAAATCCAAGTAATCTGTTGGCCTTGTTGCGCACACTAAGACACTGCTGTCTTGGCTTTAGGTTTCTGCTTACCATGACTCCCAAGTCTTTTTCACATTCTGCATGATCAAGCTCTACTTCACCTAGGTTATAGCTTCGAGGGTTATTTTCATTACCAAGTGCAAATACCTTACACTTATCCACATTGAGCTTCATCTGCCATTTTTCAGACCAAGACATTAATTTGTCCAAATCGTCCTGGAGTTCATTGATATCCTCCACAGAGTGAATTATACGGCCTATCTTTGTATCATCAGCAAACTTACTCATGTCACTCGTAATCCCTTCATCAATGTCATTAATGTAAATTATGAACAAGAGAAGGCCCAAAACTGATCCCTGTGCAACACCACTAGTGACTAATCCCCACTCAGATTTCACTCCATTAAGGGTAACTCTCTGGTAAGCCATGCCTCTATCCATGCTAGAACTTTACCTCCTATACCATGAGCTGCCACTTTTCTAAAGAGTCTCTTGTGAGGTACTCTATCGAATACTTTACGAAAATCCAAATAAACGATATCATATTCCTTATCACAGTCAACTGCCTAAAATGTTCTACTGAAGAACATCAGTAAGTTTGTCAGACAGGAACGACCTCTAGCGAACCCATGGTGAGATTCATTTATCAAGTTATGCTCTTCAAGTTGACTTCTGATAATGTCAGCTATAATTGATTCTAATAACTTGCCCACTATAGATGTCAGGCTTATTGGACGGTAATTTGAAGGAGTGGATTTATCCCCTGATTTGAATATAGGAACTACATTAGCCATCTTCCACAGCTCTGGCACAACACCAGTAAAGATGGACGCATTAAACATACTCGTTAATGGCTGACTAAGCTCCATCTTGCATTCCTTAAGCACCCTGTAAAACAGCTCATCGGGTCCCGGGACTTATTTTGCATCAGTTTGTCTATCTATTTAATAACCATGTCCCTCGTGACAGTAATATTAGTTAATTTAGATTCATCAGGAACTAAGTAATTGTTAATTACTGGAATCTCATTTACATCTTCCTGTGTAAAAACTGACGAAACAAAGTCATTAAATAAGGAACACATTTCCAGTTCATTATCCGTCAGCTGTCCATTCCCAATTTTCAGAGGTCCTACTTTTTCCTTCACCTTCTTCCTATAAACTTGAAAGAACCCCTTTGGATTGGTCTTTGATTCATTAGCAACTCTAATTTCATAGTCACGTTTAGCCTTTCTAATCGCCTTTTTTTACTTCTCTTTTAAGCTGAACATATTGGTCAGTAAGGTTAACCTCTCCTCTTCTGATGCGCCTATAAATTCCCCTTTTCTCCCCTAATAGATGCTTTAGGCTCCTGTTAACCCATTTGGGATTGTTATTATTAGACCTAATTTCTCTCTGGGGAATGTATATACTCTGGGCACGGTGTACATTATTAAGAAAACAATCATAAATGCAGATCCCTTCATAATCATAAGTATGATCATCGTCAATAAAATCATCAGCTAGATAACCCCAATCAAGATTAGACAGGTGTTCCCCAAGTACATTATAATCGGCAGAACGAAAATCAGGGATTTTCGTTCTGCCGATTATCATTATTCTTGCCGATTATCATTATTCTTGCATTCCCAGTTAATGCTAAAAGTGATGGATTTGCGATCACTTGCGCCAAGCTCTTCAGTGATCTCCAGATTATTTACGAGTGTTTCCTTATTTGACAAGACTAGGTCTAGCAAATTATTACCCCTGGTAGGCTCTGTTACACACTGCTTCAGAAAACAGTCCTGAACTGTTTCCATAAAGTCACTGGACTCTAGATTACCTGTCAAAGAATTCCAGTCAATTTGACAAAAATTAAAGTCCCCTACTATGACTGTTATTTTGTCTAGAAACCCTAACAATTTCGTCCCAAAAAAGTCTCCCTCTATCGTGATCCAAGCCAGGAGGTCGGTATATTACACCTAGAATTAGTTTTTCTGGACCTTCTACAAACTCTACCGAAACAGATTCTGTTACTGTTCAATCTATTTTTATACCTGTTTCTATGCAACAATTAATATTTTCTCGAACATATAATGCAACTCCTCCCCCCTTCCCATTACATCTATCCACATTGAACAGCTTAAACCCTTGAATATTACACTCAGCAATCTTATCCCGGTTCTTTAAATCATACCAAGTTTCAGTTAATGCAATGATATCAAAGTTCCCAGCACATGCTACCAAACGTAATTCATTAATTTTATTTCTTGCACTTCGACTGCTAGCATAAAATACCATCATATGTTTTTTCTTCTGCACATTTTTCCTATTCATCTTTGTTTTTACACAATTTCTGAAATTATCATTACCCAGAGTTACTCCAAAACAGTTAATATTAAGATTCTTAATATCAGAGCATAAGTCAATATATCCATACTCATTATTTATCATTTCTAAACCCATACCTCTAACTAATCCTAGTTTAAATTCCTAGTAACCCCCTCAACTGAGCTAGCAAGAAAACCCACACCTGCCCTGGATAAGTGAACCCCATCCCTGGCATACATGTCATTTCGGCCATAGAAGTTGTCCCAGTTGTCAATGAATGGTACTGCATTATCCTTACAGTAATTATCCAGCCAACAGTTAATGCCAATTGCTCTGGACAACCATTCATTACCAACATCTCTTCTTGGCAAAATGCCACATATAACAGGGCGCCCCCTTCTTCATAATTATGTCTATAGCTGTCCTGAACTTTCTAACTAAATCCTCACTTCTATGCTTGCCTACATCATTGCCTCCAGCACTGAGGCAAATAATAGGGTTGATCCCATTACCGTTCATGATGTTGTCAAGACGGCTAACAATGTCCTCCATCCCAGCCCCAGGAAAGCAGACCCTCTGTCTCCTACTCCTGTCCTTCAATCAGAACGCCCTATCCATATATCTAACCTGGCTATCCCCAACAACAACAATATTTTTACCTTCCTTTTTGTCGTTTGTAGTGGCGTTCCCAGTAGTCGACTCACATTCGTCGGGTAGCACCGAGAATGCATTGGTTGTTTCCACAACAGTTTCCACAGCAGTCTCTTTTTTCTTCGTCGTCTCTACCTTTCCATTCGTCTTCTTGATCGTCAATTTCGTCTCATGCTGTCCAGCCACTGTCCATGTTCCCTTCTTGACCTGAGGACTCGAAACAGGAGGACTACTTCGAATCCTCTTGTTTCCTCAGTCAATCGCCGAATCTCCATCTTCGCTACCCTCAATTCTTCCTTAAGCTGCTGGTAAAGTTGCTCGATTGAGGGCATCTTGGTTCAGTCCACGGGGAGCACACAAGACACTTCTTCACAGAGTTAAGTACAGGTCACCACTGAGTTATGTACAGGTCACCACTGAGTTAAGTACAGGTCACCACTGAGTTAAGTACAGGTCACCACTGAGTTAAGCACAGGTCACCACTGAGCTAAGCACAGGTCACCACTGACACTAACAATATTCCAGTAATTAATTTTTATAGTGGGCCAGAAGAAGATAAATTATGTAACATCACAGTCACTAGTGAAATAGTTGTGAAGCAGATACACAGACTGAAGCAAAATAAGTCACCAGGTCCTGATGAGTTTTTTTCAAGGGTTCTTAAGGAATGCAAAATGGAACTTTGTGAACCATTAACTAATATTTTTAATTTATCTCTTCAAACAGGTGTATTGTCTGATATGTGGAAGATGGCTAATGTAATTCCTATTTTTAAAACAGGGGACAAGTCGTTACCGTCAAATTACCGCCCAGTAAGCCTGACCTCAACTGTAGGCAAATTACTAGAGTCAATTATAGCTGAGATTATAAGAAGCCATCTCGATAAGCATAGCGTGATTAATGATACTCAGCATGGATTCACAAGAGGCCAGTCTTGTCTAACTAACTTATTAACTTTCTTAAGTAAAGCTTTTGAGGCTGTTGACCACGATAAAGAATTTGATATTATTTACTTAGATATTAGTAAGGCTTTTGATAGAGTTCCGCACCAAAGACTGTTAAAGTAAGTGGCAGCTCATGACATTGGGGAAAGGGTGCTCTCGTGGATCGAGTCATGGCTCACAGACAGAAACAGAAAGTGTCCATAAATGGGGTTAAATCTGATTGGGGATCAGTAACAAGTGGCGTTCCACAGGGATCAGTCTTGGGCCAGTTGTTGTTTATAATATATATCAATGATCTTGATGAGGGAATTACTAGTGAGCAATACACAAGTGAGCAAATTCGCCGATGACACAAAGATAGGTAGGATAATTGATTCAAACGTAGATGTTAGGGAACTTCAGGAGGTAAAGTAAAAGGACACAAGTGCAACTAATGTGACATTTATTGTGGCAACGTTTCGCTCTCCAGGAGCTTTATCAAGCCATTACAAACAATACATGGACACAGAGGGTATATAAAGGCTCAGAGTGAGGTGAATACTAGTGAGGAACCATTTCGATGTTCACTAGTGGTAGTAGTAGTAGTAGTAGTAGTAGTGGTAGTGACAAAAGTAATACAATATGGTAAAGCAATTAATTCGTACATGAGTAAAAGGATATAAAAGCTATTACTTGGGTAACATAAAAATAGGTTGGACAAATATAAACTGGAATGAGGCAGCTTGTTTCAGTGTTCACTCTCTGTGCTTTGTGTAGTATAACAGGAGAGACTATGTGATGGCAGGGTTTACTGTTTTCAGGAGGATTCTTTTGCTAAGACTTCGGAGATGGTGAAGCTGCCATTGTTTTGTTTAACTGTATTCGAAACAGCTATCAGTGCTGATTCGAGGCACTTACGTCTGCGGAAATTAGTTTCTTTGATCACTAATTGGGCGTCTCTGAATTTCATGAGATGACTGGAGGAATTTCGGTGTTGTACACAGGCGTTGTTCAGGTTATCGTTCGTACATGCGTAAATGTGTTCATTGAGGCGGGTGTCGAGGTTTCTGGCTGTTTCACCTACGTAAATCTTGTCGCAGCCTCCACAGGGTATAGTGTAAACTCCTGCATTGACTGGTTCGTGGTGCTTGGATTTTGTCCTGGTTATATCCTTTATTGAAGTGCTAGAAGTAGACAACAACCTAAGATTTCAAGTTTATCGGAAACCCACCAATAAAAATGATCTCACACACTTCTATTCCAGTCAAGAAACCAAGACCAAAAGAGGCATCATCATCGGGTTTTTCCTAAGAGCATACCGAATTTGTAGTCCTGAGTTTCTTGATGAGGAGTGTATATACATTCACCAAACATTCACTGAGTTACAATTTCCTCCTTTTTTCATCAAAGACTGCAAGAAAAGAGCTCTTCAGATCATAAATTCTCCACGCATCAACACCACTCCCAGCAAAGTTATAATTCTTCCCAACAGTCAGGTTGCACTGAACGTCTCAAAAGCACTTTCACAAGCTAACACCAGAGTCGCCATCGCTTCTAGCACTTCAATAAAGGATATAACCAGGACATAATCCAAGCACCACGAACCAGTCAATGCAGGAGTTTACACTATACCCTGTGGAGGCTGCGACAAGATTTACGTAGGTGAAACAGCCAGAAACCTCGACACCCGCCTCAATGAACACATTTACGCATGTACGAACGATAACCTGAACAACGCCTGTGTACAACACCGAAATTCCTCCAGTCATCTCATGAAATTCAGAGACGCCCAATTAGTGATCAAAGAAACTAATTTCCGCAGACGTAAGTGCCTCGAATCAGCACTGATAGCTGTTTCGAATACAGTTAAACAAAACAATGGCAGCTTCACCATCTCCGAAGTCTTAGCAAGAATCCTCCTGAAAACAGTAAACCCTGCCATCACATAGTCTCTCCTGTTATACTACACAAAGCACAGAGAGTGAACACTGAAACAAGCTGCCTCATTCCAGTTTATATTTGTCCAACCTATTTTTATGTTACCCAAGTAATAGCTTTTATATCCTTTTACTCATGTACGAATTAATTGCTTTACCATATTGTATTACTTTTGTCACTACCACTACTACTACTACTACTACTACCACTAGTGAACATCGAAATGGTACCTCACTAGTATTCACCTCACTCTGAGCCTTTATATACCCTCTGTGTCCATGTATTGTTTGTAATGGCTTGATAAAGCTCCTGGAGAGCGAAACGTTGCCACAATAAATGTCACATTAGTTGCACTTGTGTCCCTTTACTTTACATATTGTCGGTAATTCTACCAACTTTATTACAACTTCAGGAGGATTTAAACAAACTCTATTATTGGTCAGAAAAGTGGCAGATGCAGTTCAATGAAGATAAATGAAAGGTTCTGAAGCTCAGGAGTGTCCATAACCCTAGTACTTATAAGTTAAATGATGTAGAACTTAGCCATACAGATTGCGAAAAGGACTAGGTGAGCAGCAACCTTAAACCAAGACAGCAATTGTGGTGAATGGTTTTGAAAACCGACAAGTTGAAGAATTGAGACACTTATGCAACACATGGGAATCTTTATTGAAGAAACGTTTCGCCACACAGTGGCTTCATCAGTCCAATACAAAGTAGAAATGGGTAAGGAGAGTAGAAGTATGAGGTAATCAGTCCCTCAACCTGGATTCGATGTGTTCAGTCCATCACTCTTGTAGTAAGTGCAGCATAGGGCCAGAGAGGTGGCTTATATACTGCGGTGAGATGAGTTGAAGCAGGAGGAGGCGGGATCTTAGTGGGACCTGCCACTAATGTAAGTAGGTCATCGTCCAAAGGTTTGGGCAAGCGTTGAAGTCTTTGTACCAAGATTCCATGATGTTGCAGTGTCTGACAGATGTGGTGAATGGTTTTGAAAACCGACAAGTTGAAGAATTGAGACACTTATGCAACACATGGGAATTCTTTATTGAAGAGAACGTTTCGCCACACAGTGGCTTCATCAGTCCAATCGAATCCAGGTTGAGGGATGATTACCTCATACTTCTACTCTATTACCCATTTCTACTTTGTATTGGATGATGAAGCCACTGTGTGGCGAAACGTTTCTTCAATAAAGATTCCCATGTGTTCCATAAGTGTCTCAAGTTCTTCAAGACAAGCAATGCCTAAGGTTAGGTTATAAGGCAAATAGATTACCTGGGAAATTTTTATTTAAGAAGTGTAAGCAACAGAAGGTCCAGAGGTCATATGGTGGTGGTGCTGGTGGTGGTACTGGTGGTGGTGCTGGTGGTTTCTAGGTGGTGCTGGTGGTGGTGTGGTGCTGGTGGTGGTGCTGGGGGTGGTGGTTGTGGTGGTGTGCTGTGTTGATGGTTGCTGGTGGTGGTGGTGTGGTGGCGGTGGTCTGCTGGTGCTGTGGTGGATGCTGGTGTGCTGGTGGTGGTGACGGTGGTGGTGCTGGTGTGGTGCTGGTGGGAGTGGCAAGTTTAGGTGGTGGTTGTGATGGTGCTTGGTAATAGTGATGGTGGTAGAGGGGAGTGGTAGTGGTTAGTGATTATGGTAACCGTGGTACTGGTAGTAGTGGTGGTAGTAGGAGTGATTGTGGAAGTGATGGTGGTACTGGTTGTGGAGTGGTGGTAGTGGCAGTGGCATTGGTGGTAGTTGGTGTGGTGGTAGTGGTGGGTGTGATACTAGTGGTAATGGTGGGTGTGATACTAGTGGTAGTGGTGGTAGTAGTGGTAGTTGTGATAGTTGTGGTAAAGCTCCCCTCAAAGGAGGTTCCTTGACGCTGGTGAGATGCTTTAGATCAAGGGAATTGGATCTGTGCTCCAGTTCCCTGAGTTGATCCTGAATACCTTCCATCCCCCACGTGCACTGTGTAATCCAACGGATTTAGCGCTCCCCCATGATTATAATAAAAATAATGTGCTGATGCTAGAGATAGTGGTAGTTATGGTGTTGGTTATGGTGGTGGTGGTTGTGATGGTGCTGGTGATAGTGGTAGTTATGGTGTTGGTTATGGTGGTGGTGGTTGTGATGGTGCTGGTGATAGTGGTAGTTATGGTGTTGGTTATGGTGGTGGTGGTTGTGATGGTGTTGGTGATAGTGGTAGTTATGGTGTTGGTTATGGTGGTGGTGGTTGTGATGGTGTTGGTGATAGTGGTAGTTATGGTGTTGGTTATGGTGGTGGTGGTTGTGATGGTGCTGGTGATAGTGGTAGTTATGGTGTTGGTTATGGTGGTGGTGGTTGTGATGGTGTTGGTGATAGTGGTAGTTATGGTGTTGGTTATGGTGGTGGTGGTTGTGATGGTGCTAGAGATAGTGGTAGTTATGGTGTTGGTTATGGTGGTGGTGTTGTGATGGTGCTGGTGATAGTGGTAGTTATGGTGTTGGTTATGGTGGTGGTGGTTGTGATGGTGCTGGTGATAGTGGTAGTTATGGTGTTGGTTATGGTGGTGGTGGTTGTGATGGTGCTGGTGATAGTGGTAGTTATGGTGTTGGTTATGGTGGGGTGGTTGTGATGGTGCTGGTGATAGTGGTAGTTAAGGTGTTGGTTATGGTGGCGGTGGTTGTGATGGTGCTGGTGATAGTGGTAGTTATGGTGTTGGTTATGGTGGCGGTGGTTGTGATGGTGCTGGTGATAGTGGTAGTTATGGTGTTGGTTACGGTGGTGGTGGTTGTGATGGTGCTGGTGATAGTGGTATTTATGGTGTTGGTTATGGTGGTGGTGGTTGTGATGGTGCTGGTGATAGTGGTAGTTATGGTGTTGGTTATGGTGGTGGTGGTTGTGATGGTGCTGGTGATAGTGGTAGTTATGGTGTTGGTTAGAGTTTGGACTGATGAAGCCACTGTGTGGCGAAAAGTTTCCTAAATAAAGATACCCAAGTGTTGCACATGTGTCTAATTCAACAACATGTCGGTTCGGTGAACCATTCATCTACAATCTTGTCAGACACTGCAACTTCTTGGGATCTTAATACTTGGGAATTCTTCGCTTGCCTAACCCTTGGGCACGACCTACTTCTACACTGGACAAATGTGACACCACCTACGACTGCTGCACCTCTCCTGCCAACGGTATATACGATATATACCGTATATACGGTATATACGGTATATACTCCTCCTGTTCTTCAAGTTTATGCAGTGTTCCTCCATTCTTATGTTCTTACATTCTCCTTAGTATGGATTGATGAAGCCACTGTGTGGCGAAACGTTTCCTCAGTAAAGATACCGAAGTGTTGCACATGTGTCTAATTTATCAACTTGTCGGTTCTCTGAGCCATTCATTTACATGGTATTGGTTATAGTGGTGGTAGTTGTGATGGTGCTGGTGATAGTGGTAGTTGTGATTGCGTTGGTTATAGTGGTGGTAGTTGTGATGGTGCTGGTGATAGTGGTAGTTGTGATTGCGTTGGTTATAGTGGTGGTAGTTGTGATGGTGCTGGTGATAGTGGTAGTTGTGATTGCGTTGGTTATAGTGGTGGTAGTTGTGATGGTGCTGGCGATAGTGGTAGTTGTGATTGTGTTGGTTATAGTGGTGGTAGTTGTGATGGTGCTGGTGATAGTGGTAGTTGTGATTCTGTTGGTTATAGTGGTGGTAGTTGTGATGGTGCTGGTGATAGTGGTAGTTGTGATTGCGTTGGTTATAGTGGTGGTAGTTGTGATGGTGCTGGTGATAGTGGTAGTTGTGATTGCGTTGGTTATAGTGGTGGTAGTTGTGATGGTGCTGGCGATAGTGGTAGTTGTGATTGTGTTGGTTATAGTGGTGGTATTTGTGATGGTGGCTGGTGATAGTGGTAGTTGTGATTGTGTTGGTTATAATGGTGGTAGTTGTGATGGTGCTGGTGATAGTGGTTAGTTGTGATTGTGTTGGTTATAGTGGTGGTAGTTGTGATGGTGCTGGTGATAGTGGTAGTTGTGATTGTGTTGGTTATAGTGGTGGTAGTTGTGATGGTGCTGGTGATAGTGGTAGTTGTGATTGTGTTGGTTATAATGGTGGTAGTTGTGATGGTGCTGGTGATAGTGGTAGTTGTGATTGTGTTGGTTATAGTGGTGGTAGTTGTGATGGTGCTGGTGATAGTGGTAGTTGTGATTGTGTTGGTTATAGTGGTGGTAGTTGTGATGGTGCTGGCGATAGTGGTAGTTGTGATTGTGTTGGTTATTGTGGTGGTAGTTGTGATGGTGCTGGTGATAGTGGTAGTTGTGATTGTGTTGGTTATAATGGTGGTAGTTGTGATGGTGCTGGTGATAGTGGTAGTTGTGATTGTGTTGGTTATAGTGAAATATAACATCAAAGATCAGAAAGAGTTTGAGTACCTCAAACTTTCTGATCTACAACCATTCTTCTCTGTATTGAACTGAGGAAACCATTGGCTGGCTAAACGTTTTACAATTACAATTCCCAGATGGCGCCTAAGTGTCTCATTATTCAACTTGTGAGTTTTACTAAAGCATTTGTATCATAGGTTAGTGATACTGTTATACTGACACAGCCAAGGATGTCGCTGACATATTTAATGGCGTCTCAACTATCTTAGATACTCCTTTATGGTGATACCTGCACTGGTAGGATGAGTGGGTCAACCTAACACGCTGACCTGTGAGATGTACGACTCAACTGCCATAGATTCAACCTCCACTCCCCCACTGGCCGTAGATTCAACCTCCCCTCCCCTACTTGCCATAGATTCAACCTGCCTCATGGGAAGAGCGAAAATTCACTACGCCACTAAACCACTGGGCCATACAATCCTACAAATAACATGAACCTAACCTACATTGTATTGTCCTGTTGTTTAGGGCGTCATGAATTTTTGCTCTTCCCAACAGGCGGGCTAAAACAACACGGGTTCAATCCCCCAATTAACCGCAGTTTGTTATTGATTAAATTCCATTTGTTCGTGGTTACAATAATGTATGTACTGCTTGTGGAGGTTAGTACACCGAACGGGGAGTAGAATGAAATTAGCTCCGAGACAACCTCACCATCGTATGTCCTCCCTTTAGGCTTGCTTTATGTTGCGTGGACATTTGTATGGTCCAGTGGTTTAGGGTCCACTGGATTGTATGGTCCAGTGGATTGTATGGTCCAGTGGTTTAGGGTGTAGTGAATTTTCTCTGTTCCCATGAGGCGGGCTAAAACAGGACGGGTTCGCTCCTCTGGCTAGTCGTAGTTTTATATTATATATATATATATATATATAATATATATATATATATATATATATATATATATATATATATATATATATATATATATATATATATATAAAAGAAATCACGAATCAAGTGATTTCAAATCATTTACCAAACTGCGGCAGGCCAGGACTCGACCCTACGAACCTTGTACCGCCTCCAGAGACAGCACAATGCACGCATCACCTTACCAATACGCCACTGATCCTACAAGAACCATGCACACAGCACGTAGCTATGTGTGTTTTGCCTTGGCCCGAGGACACTCACGGCAGTAGTATCTCAGGGATTAATTTCGGCCTCATCCTGTCTGAATACCCGCCTCAACAAGCAGTGTATATTGCAATGAAATCACGAAACATGTGATTTTAAATCATTTACCAAACTGGGGACAAAGAGCACATTGTATTCTTTTCTTTCATTATTTGCTAAGGTCACACAGAATAATAGCTATCCATGTCTACAGTATCTATCGAGAAACTTATTTTCTCAATCCATGTGACCTGTTATAAACGATTAGGAAAAGC